>VZQC01009216.1:389308-448501 GCA_009823505.1 Rhizomys pruinosus
GCTCTTGCAGAGGACCCGGGTTCGATCCCCAGCACCCACATGGCGGCTGAGAACCGTCTGAAACTCCAATTCCAGGAGAACTCCAGCTCCAGGGGAATCCGACGCCCACTTCTGACCTCCGCGGCATTGCACGACACGGGTGCACAGACTTGCATGCAGACAGTACATTCGTACACATACAGAAATAAATAAAAAATTAATAAAAAAAAATAAAAAAAAAAGAAAAGTCTTTACAGAAGTTTTCAGTGAAAACTGTGGAGATCTAGATAGTGCTGATGCATACAATTGTCCCATGTCTTTAGATCTAGATAGTGCTGATGCATATGGTTGTCCCATGTCTTTAGATCTAGATAGTGCTGATGCATATGGTTGTCCCATGTCTTTAGATCTAGATAGTGCTGATGCATACAGTTGTCCCATGTCTTTAGATCTAGAGTACACCAATGTATACAGCTGTCCTTAAGTTCAATGGCAAGTATCTTTATAAGAGGAAATGACAAAAGGGGAGGCCGCACAAACACTGGGACAGACCTGGAGCTGTATAGCCAGGACTCAAGGGACGTTAAGGAATCCAGCAGCCACCCTGGGCCGCGATAGGCCTCTTATGGATGGGTTGCTCCTCGGAGCCTCCAGGATGCTCAGCCCTGCCAACGCTTGGACTTTGAAGATCAGGCCTCCAGACTAGAGAGGAAGAAATTCCTGTTGTATTTAAGCTCTTTGGCTTGTGACAATTCACCATGGCAGTCCTAGGAAACGAGTACAAAGGTTAATGGAAGAGCAGGAGTGACTGTGGAGATGTGCATGACATCTGCCTTAGTCTGCGCCCACTGAACATGAGCACAGCGGCAGGCTTGACATCTGAGCTAGCTTGCATCCACTGAACACCAGCACAGCAGCAGGCAGGCATGCAGATGAGACAAGGCAGACAAACAGATGAAGTTTATGCTGAAAGCTACCCAATCTGATTTGCATGTGTGAGGAGGGAGCCATTCACACCTGCTGGGAGTGACTGAGAGAACAGTTCAAGCACAATGAGGCTTTCCCTGTGCCCCTCTGGCTCTGCTGCAGACAACCCTGCAGCACGCTCTGGGGTCCCCTCCACCCACCCTCACTGGGCACACTCTCTCTCCATCTCCCCTCCACCCACCCACACTGGGCACACTCTCTCTCCATCTCCCCTCCACCCACCCTCACTGGGCACACTCTCTCTCCATCTCCCCTCCACCCACCCACACTGGGCACACTCTCTCTCCATCTCCCCTCCACCCACCCTCACTGGGCACACTCTCGTCGTGCCATCTCGCCCCACCACCCTCGCTTGGGACACTTCTCTCTCCCATCTCCCCTCCACCTCACCCACACTGGGCACACTGCTCTCTCCATCTCCGCCTGCGGCACTGTGCCACCCTGCACTGGGCACAGCTCTCTCGCATCTCCCTCTCCCACCGCACGCCTCACTGGGCACGACTCTCTCTCCATCTGCCCTCTCCACCAGCCCCTCCTGGGCACACTCGTCTCTCCTATCTGCCCCGCTCCGACCCAGCCGCACACTGGCACAACACTCTCTCTCCATCTCCCCCCTCTGCACCCACGCCTCAGCTGGGGCACACTCCTCTCTCGCATCTCGACCTCCGACGCGACACCCACAGCTGGGCACACTCGTCTCTCGCATTCTCGCCCTCCGACCGCACCTCACTGGGCACACTCTCTATCCATCTCCCCCGTCGACCCACCCTCACTCGGGCACGACTCTCTCGTCCATTCTCCCTATCCACCACCCTGCCAGGGGCACACACTCTGCGTCGTCTCCATCTCCCCTCCACCCACCCATGCAAACTGGGTCACACTCTCCTCTCGTCATCTCCCTTCCACATCATCAGCGCTCACTGGGCACACTCTCTGCGTCCCATCTCTGCCGGCCTCCACGCGCACCCTCACTGGCACGACCTCCCTCTCTCCATCTCCCATCCTCACCGGCACCCTCACTGGGAACACTCTCTCTCCATCTCCCCTCCACCCACCCACACTGGGCACACTCCTTCTCCATCTCCCCCTCACAAGCCATCCTGCACTGGAGGGCACAGTCCCTCTCCATCTCCCCTCCACCCACCCACACACTGGGCAGCACTCATCTCTCCATCTCCTCCCTCAACCATGCCTCACTGGGAACACTCCGTCTCTCCCATCCTCCCTCCTATACCGCACCCTCCACTGGGGCAACCTCTCTCTCATCTCGGCCCCCTCGCACCGTACCCTCACATGGGCCACTCTCTCTCCACTCCCCATCGCACCAGGCGCCTCGACTGGGCACTACTCTCTCTCCCATCTCCCTTCCACCCACCCGGACATACTGGGCACACTCTCTCTCCATCTCCCCTCCACCCACCCACATGGGCACACCTCTCTCTCCATCCTCCCCCCTCCACCCGACCCTCAGCTGGGCGACACTCTTCGTCGTCATCGTCCCCCTCCGCCCACCCTCACTGGGCACACTGCTCATCTCCATCTCCCCCTCCAACCCACCCTCACTGGGCACACTCTCCATCTCCCCTCCACCCACCCATACTGGGCACACTCTCTCTCCATCCTCCGCCTCCCCCACTCGCTCAGCGGGGTCACACTCTCTCTATCTCCCTCCACCCCGCGCACTGGGCGCCAGCTCTCTGCTCCAATCGTCGGCGCCTCCACCCAACGCCTCACTGGGCACACTTCCTCCGGCATTCTCCCCCTCTCAGCCGGCACCTCACTGGGCACACTCTGCTCTCCAGTCGGGTCCCCTCCATCCGCACCCTCACTGGGCACAGTCTCTCTCTCCATCTCCCGCTCGCATCCGTCAAACCCACACTGGGCACACCTCTCATCTGCCAAATCTCGCCCTGCCACCCACCCCACACTGGGCCACTTCTCTCTGCGGCATCTCCGGCCCTTGCGCACGCCACCCTCAACTGGGCACACTTCTCTGATCTCCTCCACCCCACGCCTGCACTGGGCACAGCCTCGTCTCGCATCTCCCCCTCGACCCATCCTCATGGGCACATCTCGTCTTTCGCATGCTCCCCTCCACCACCTGCACGTGGGCACACCTCTCTTCTGCTGCCATCTGCCCGCTCCCAGCTCCACACCTCACTGGGCCAACACTGCTAATCTCTGCCCTGCCACCCACGCCTGCAACTGGGCGACACTCTCTGCTAATTCCCTCATCCATCCTCACTGGGCACACTCTCTCTCTCCCCATGCTTCGGCGCCCGTCCACCCAGTGCCTCACTGGGCACACTCTCGCCATCTCCCTCTCCACCCTGCCTCCTGGGCAACACTCTCCGTCTCTGCATTCCCCTTCACCAATCCTCGAAACTGCGGCAAAAACACTCTGTTCTCCATCTCCCGCCTGCAGCCCCATCCTCACTGGGCATCACTCCCTCTCCATCTCCCCCTCCACCCACCCTCACTGGGCACACTCTCTCTCCATCTCCCCCTCACCCACCCTCACTGGGCACACTCTCTTTCATCTGCCTCCTCCAGCCCATCCTGCACTGGGCACACTGCTCTCTCCATCTCCCCCTGGCACCCTCTCTGCACGTGGCGAGCAACTCTTTCTCTTCCAATCTCCCCGTCATCATCTCACTGGGCAATTTTACTCCTCTCCTCCATCTCCCCCTCCACCCACCCTCCTGAGGCACACTTCTCTCTCTCATCTTGCAGTCGCCTCTCTACGTCTTTCGGCAATTCATTATTGGGAGGAATGTGCACCTGTCAAAAGCTCGCCTGGCCCCCAGGAACCTCGCTCACACCCCATCCCAGGTTGGGGCAGGCGCTCATGCCAGGGCCGAAGACCACTTGGAAGGTCCAACTTTCTGTCAATGCTATAGCCTCGCACTGCGTGACCCCCCACAGTCTGCCTCTCTTTCCTGTGTCCTTTCGCTGTTTCTTGCTTCATCTTCCTCTCCTCTCTCTCTCCGTCTCTCTTTTTCTCTTCTCTTCCGTCACTCTCATCTGCCTGCTTTTTCTCTCTCTCTCCTCTCTCCGTCTCTATCTCTTCTCTCGTCTCTCTCTTGCGTGTCTCTTGTCTCTCTCTCTGTCCGTCTCTCTCTCTTTGTCTCTCTATCTCAGGGATCGCACTAATGCACAGCATGAGGAGTGGTGCTCCCAGCCTCTCTGATCCAGCTTTGAGAGGCATGTTCACTGATTTGCACCACTCCCCTGGCATAGAGTAGTTGCCAGGTGATACCATTACCATTAACGATGAGAACAAAAACTAGCAGCTAGTCATGATGTTAGATGCTTTACACCATACTGATGTTTGGGGGGTGGGTGGATGAATTAAAAGAGGGGGACGCCTTCTTGCCAAGAACCAGATGCCTGAAGGCAGAAGACAGTTCTCCTGGCTGGACCCTGCTCTGAGCTTAACATACCATCAGGGCTCAGTAAATGTGTGGAGGGAACATCAAAGAACTGACCAGGCTGGAGAGATAGCCTAGCGGTTAAGAGCACCGACGCTCTTGCAGAGGACCCGGGTTCGATCCCCAGCACCCACATGGCGGCTAAGAACCGTCTGTAACTCCAATTCCAGGAGAACTCCAGTTCCAGGGGAATCCGAAACCCTCTTCTGACCTCCGCGGCATTGCACGACACGGGTGCACAGACCTGCATGCAGACAGTACATTCATACACATACAAAAATAAATAAAAAAAAAAGAACTGACCAAAGGAAACCATATTTAGAAAGTCTCATATTTGAATGGGACCTTCCCATTCCCAGAGTTACTGAAACTCATGAGAGTTCTAAGACAGAGGACAGCCAGCCACAGCCAACCCCTGTACAGGTACCAACCACACCAAACCCCTGTACAGACACCAACCACAGTACAGGCACCAAATTTTCCTTTCCTGATCCTTGCCTGAGCACTCTGGAGCCAAGGTATATGGGAAATCATGAACTACAGAACAAATGAGACGAATCCCAATGTCAATACTTACCCAGGGTCAGGGACTCCCCGGCCACTCCCTTCTGCCTCAGCCCCCTGCGTTGCCCCCTTTCCCCGCCACTTGTTTATTTTTAGCAACCTGAGCCCGGTGGCCTGAGCATGGCATTTTAGAAGTGCACACCCAGCTGGAGAGGGCCGTCTCCTGGCCTTGTCCTCCATGCCCTGCAAAGAAGGGTCACCTGCTCACACCGCCCCACCATTCAGCCCCTGGAGATTGGAGATGGCTTCCTGTGGGGCTCAGGACATGACGTCAGCTCTGAAAGTCAAGGCCGCTCTTCACAGGGAAGCCTCGGGAGCATGTCACACAGAAAGCTCCCGCCCTCACCTTGCTAGAGAAGATAAAACCCCCCAGGGGCCAACGCACCAGAGGAAGGGCCTCGTGCTGTCAACTCAAATGAGAACAACAATACCAAGGATTACGTTTTCTGTAGAGTTGTCGGACTTGGTGATTTCTGAGCATTTGAGGTTAGAGGCCACAAGCCAGGAGGTGGCCACATGGAGACCCACCAGTCACTCCCAAGAATACTAGTAGGTTTATTAAGTCAGCATGAGCTCTCTTCCTTAGCATTGGCACGAATTCCAAATCCAGAAAACCCAAGAAAAATGAATGATAAATGAACGGCTCAACCCTTTCGTCAGGGTTTACAGGAGCCAGAGAACTAGAAGAGTCCTGTCGACCAACAGCACACCTGAGCAGGACCAAGGGTTACCAAGGGTTACCAGGAGGCCGACGAGACACATCTGGTGGACACTAAAGACTGGGCATGAGCTCAGAAACCTGCAGACTTGGCCCTCGATCCCTCACTCTGTGCTGCTGGGTGCTGGGCATCTGCACACAAGCCACAAGACTGGCAACAGCACGCTTGGCTGCTCATCCAGGGCTCCTGCCTGCCTCAGCTCTTGGCACTAGCTCAGGTCTTCCTTCCTGAACATTCCCAGCAGCATTCCTTCTTTCCAGGCCATTCTCCTCGGGTTGTTTGGCCTGACCACACTTGTAGCCTCTGACCTTTCACTCTCTCCAAACAGCGAAGGTTTCAAGAAAGAGCTTCTCCCTCCCCAATGGCCAGATGGCTCCAACCACTGCCTTTCACTCTTCCAGAGAACAAAGTCTTTCCCACTTAATGGCCCATGTTAGACTCTCCTACTTCCCTAAGAAACTTCTCCTGGACTGTCACCTTCAAGGATGTCACCTGCAGAGCCAAAGATGACCACTGTTCCATGGGAGCAGGAAGTCCTCATATGCACTAGAACCTGTAGGCACTCTCCTTAAATTGAGCAACACGACAGCCCTGCACCCAGTACATGCATGGGACGTGTGTTGTCAGACATTTGCTGGAAGCCTGGGCATGCCAGATCATCTCCTTTAATCTATGCCGCAATCCTATCAGGCAAACCATCACCCCCACCTAGGGCAGACAGAGGTCAACATGTAGTGTAAGGAGGGAGCCAGGTGAGGGATGGGGGGCCCTGCCAAGGCTTGGAAGGAGATGGAAGACTTGCAGCTGAGGAGCTAGGGTGTGAACACCAGAACAGAGGCCCTACGTGCTCTCCTCAGGCAGGGATAGCCCTGAAGCTCAGCCTGCCCACCCTAGCTCCTCACCTGATACTAGGAACCGACGAATGAACAGTTCCTCAATCCTGAGGGGGAGCACATCTGTGGACCCCTATGTTGCCAGGTGACAGCAGAGCTGCCCTAACTATGGAAGGGAACCCAGGCCCAGGTGCCAAACCTCCACCTGGAGGAAATAAAAGCACCCACAGTGACAGTGTCAGGGTGACCACACTGGGATGACTTCCTTCTACGTTCATCTAGTTCATAAATGTGGACTGTGTCTTAAATTTCAAATGGGACAAGATAGCTAATATCAAAGGTAGAAGAATTAGAAGAGTTTTTTTAGAAGAGACTTTTTGGTCTTTTTTTTTTTGGAGACAGGATCTCCCTATAAATCTCCAGCTGGCTGGCCTTGAAGTCACAGAGCTCTGCCTGCCTCTGCCTCCCAAGTGCTGGGATTAAAGGCATGTACCATCACACCCTACCTAAAAGGAGGGTTTTTTTTTTTTTTTTTTTTTGGTCTTTTTGAGACAGGGCCTCCTTTAGTCCCAGCTGGACTGGAGCTCTCTATGTAGACCAGGCTGGCTTTGAGCTCACAGAAATCCACCTGCCTCTGCCTCCTGAGTGCTGAAATTAAAGCCATGTGCCACCACACCCATCCTAAGGTGCTTCTTAGCCACCATGTGGGTGCTGGGAACCAAACCCAGGTCCTCTGCAAGAGCAGTCAGTGCTCTTAACCGCTGAGCCATCTCTCCAGCCCCAGGAAATTTTTTTAAGGAGAAGGAAGAGACAAAAAGAAAAGGAGAAGGTGGTAGGGTAAGAGGAAAGCCTTAGCTGAGTATATAGATGCTCACATCCTGGGGGTGTCCAGCCATACAAGGAATGATGATCTCATCAACTAGCAGGGCCTGAGCTGCTGAGGACCAGGTCATCACCTATGCTGAAAATCAGAGACAGACCCTTATACCCAGAGCAAGAGGAGTCTGGTAAAAATGGGCACCAAGCCTCCTGACCACCTTTAAGTGTCCCAGACCACAGCTAGTAGTTCAGGTTGAAGCCCTGAGATCTCCTTGGCAACTTGTGCTTCTACAGAAGTGTCTGAAAATAACAGATGTCCCCCAGCCTCCAATGCTCTTCCGAGAAGCTGTGGCCCCACCCTCCTCAGCAGCGTTCTGGCTCTGACCTTGACTGCCTTTGCCCTCTCTAGGTGACAAATCTCATGCCCCTGTCTCAACAATTCTGTCCCTCCACCCTCACCCCAACTTCATATACCATGCCTTAGCCTCAGACACAGTGTGGGGGTGGGATGGTCAATAACTGTCCACCACTTCAGGGATGTCTCCCCAGGTCCTCCTTTTAATGTTAGAACAACAAGCGCCCAGGAAGTAACAAATGGGTCACAGTATGGCCCAATTACATATGCTATTAACAAATCGGTGCTGGGCGGGGGGTCATCCAGATGGTAGAGGGGATTTATGGCCCAAACCTGATTTCTGAGAATCCAGAAAACTCAGGAACAGAGAGAGGCAGAACCCGACTGAATGCTCCCAGGTCTCAGGGGGAGCCCATGTATGTTTGAGGGCCTTGGCCTCGCCTGCTTGTTGTACTTTATTGCTGGCAGAGAGATGGGAAATTTATTGCTTTACAAATCATACCATTCGCAACATAAATGAACTGTCTGGCTGCGGCACGCTCAAGCCCAGATGATTTGCAAAATGCCTAATGGTAAGCGGGGTTATGCTATCTGCTTACGGCCTCCGAGACAAAAGCAAACCATGACGTGGAGCATCTGCACAGTGTAACTTGAGGCCGGCAAATTGGCTGCGACTCATAAATGTTGGCTCCGCAGCATTACATAACGCGGTGTGCTCCACAAGGGGCTCAGAGGAACACAGGGCAGCCCCAGGCGCACAGCGCCAGCTCTGACAAGGCCGTGGCTGACAAGCGGGGCACCAGCAGACTCTGGGGCCTGAGGTCAGGGCCAGGCCGAGCTCCACAGCCTGGCTCGTCCCGGGGTCTGCTAGCCATCAGGAGGTCGGGCAGACCCCTAGGACTGCCTGAAACAGCCTTTCCGCTCCAAGCCCCCCAAACCTAGGGTAGGAAGGAAGGTGTTGAAATTCTTGCAGTCCTGACGTGGGGACAGGAGTTAGAGAAGGGCCACAGCCCATGGGGCGGCAACCTTTGCTGGCTGGCCCAGTTGGTGACAGAAAAGACTGACGGTGCAATCAGCACACTAACAAGCTCTCCCAGTGCCTGGAACTTGGGCACCAGAAGAAAAGGCACATACAGTCACAGAGGAAGCTGGGCAAGTCGCCCGCCTCTCTCAGCTTCAGGAGTGGTGTGCAGAACCCACACCCAGGTTGTTCTCCTGCACCTACGTGCACACGTTTCACGCAGCCCTCAGAACAACCTGGGAGATGTGGATGTTCACTCCCATTTAATACAGGAGCAAAGCGAGGCTCAGAAGAGTCAGAGCCCTTGGTCAGGCTCACACAGTGAGACAGTTGCTGAGCCTGGATCATTTTGTTGTGAAGTCTCCAAGCTCTTCCCGGTGCTCTTCTCGCTAGCCCATTGCCGCCTCTTGTGCAGTTTGAGGCAGTGCCGTCCGGTACTCGTTCACTACAGTCAGCAACGGCGTAGGAACAGGATCCAGAAAAGAGCTCACAGTCAGTTGCGCTCAAGAGGCATGAGGGAGCCTCGTCTCCAGGAGGCCTGGGAGGGTCTGCAGGGACTGGACCGGGCCACTCTTTATGTCAGCTCTTGATGGATCCACTGGGGAGGGACCCAAGGCAAGTTCTGCCATGGTCCAGGGATGCAGCAGAGACCTTGCTTCAAGCACAGAGGTGCCCACCCTGGTTCTAGGATTCAGGTGACTTTCCCAGAGCGGGAGAAAGATCCAGAAGAACTGGCCCGTTTACAGAGGGGCCACGGGGCCTGCCTCAATCCTCAGGCTTAGTGTGTGATACTGGGAAAGTGAAACTTGTACTGATTCTTAGCCCTGTGAAGTCTTTAGCCAAAAAGCAAAAACAAAGAAGATTTCTAAACATTGATTTTTAACACAGGGAATGGTTTGAAAACAATCTTCAAAAATAACAAAGCTGTCTTGGTACCATAGTGAGTATTAGCCATGCCACTTGGCAAAAATAAAAGGCCGTTTACTGAAAACTCATACACACATACACGTACACGCACACAATAAAAACGAATAAATAAATAAATAAATAAATAAATAAATAAATAAATAGATACCAGCTTCACTTATTTGGTCAGACAAGTGCTTGGCCCTTGCTATCCTTTCCTCCCTCCCTCGCTTCATACACCACCTGCCTGTTCTACAAACTCATTGCTCCAATCTCGGATTTTCCCAGCAGAAAGGGTCTTTGGGACTTTTCAAATCTATGTGTTAAATGCCAGATGCAGATTGGGTCCCACAATCTCTGGAGAAGCTTAAATTCAGCTAATGGACTTTTTATAGCATGTAAATGCTGCCCTCTATAAGGAGGCCTCCTAGACACACAAATAGCACACACAAGACTACAGGACCCAATGACTGCAGGACACTGCTGGCACCCACTGTCAGCATGCACCACCAGGAGGAGGAATATTTCCTGGCCTTCCAACCAAGGGCACTCTTCTGTCCCTGTCAGAACCTTTCAGCATATAGTTGACACCGTGGGTGATCGATTCTGAGGATGCATTCACTGATAGACTGATCTCATAAGAGGAGTTCCCAAAGCCCTAGAGGCTTCACCTTGACCTAAACAGGAAGCCACAAACAGAATACTATGGATATGAACCCAAGGCAGCTGGAGCCAGGACCTCCCCCAGCCCCCACCCCTACAAAGAGCCATGGCAGTAAAGGAGATTCTTTATCCCCGAGGTACATACTGTGGGAGGTTTACATAGCTCTCTGCCCTAGTTGGGGTGAGGGAGGCTCTTGTGGAAAGGCAGGGGAGGAAGACGGATTGCATTTCCAAATTAAGGTCCAGGTTCATATCCACCAGGGAGGATGGCTCCAAAGACTGTCCAGGTTCATATCCACCAAGGAGGACAGCTCCAAAGACCGTCCAGGTTCATATCCACCAGGGAGGACGGCTCCAAAGACCATCCAGGTTCATATCCACCTAGGAGGATGGCTCCAAAGACCGTCCAGGTTCATATCCACCAGGGAGGATGGCTCCAAAGACCGTCCAGCTTCATATCCACCAGGGAGGATGGCTCCAAAGACCATCCAGGTTCATATCCATCAAGGAGGATGGCTCCAAAGACCGTCCAGCTTCATATCCACCAAGGAGGATGGCTCCAAAGACCATCCAGGTTCATATCCACCTAGGAGGATGGCTCCAAAGACTGTCCAGGTTCATATCCACCAGGGAGGAAGGCTCCAAAGACCGTCCAGGCTCATATCCACCAGGGAGGACGGCTCCAAAGACCGTCCAGGCTCATATCCACCAGGGAGGACAGCTCCAAAGACCGTCCAGGCTCATATCCACCAGGGAGGACAACTCCAAAGACCATCCAGGCTCCTCTGATGAAACAAAGCCATTGCAAGATACAAGAAATTAGTCTAAACCAAAAGTTCCGGGACCCTTGGGTTTTCACATGATGGGACCACAGGGAAGCTAAGAGAGATAATGGAGTTGGAGTCTTTTCTTCAGAAAGACTATGACATATTGGGGCTCATCTGACGTCAATGGATCAGCAAATCCCCAGAGCTTCAGAGGAAGGTCAGCTTGGGAGTTTCTGTCATCAGTGCTGAGGATGCAGCTCAAGGTTAGAGTACTTGCCTAGCACGGACAAGACCCTGTGTGTCCTCCCCAGCATTGGGGGGGGGGGACATCTTCCATCAGAAGTTGTCCACATAAGAAGACCAAGCCAGCCAGTCATTACCTATCCCCATGACACACAGAGGAACCACATTTATGGTCAAAAGAAAGTCTGAGATCTCTGCCTTCCCCACCAGAGCAAAGCACCTGGGCAGCTTCCAAATGCAGCTGTCTAGATCCTCCCAGGGACGACAGGCTAGGGTGAGTCCAGGGTGAGGTGCTGCATCTAACTTCACAGACCTCCTGGGCCAGAATTAGGAGCCACCAGTGTGGGTCACATACACCTGCCTTCCCCAAATAGTCCTCAATGCACAGTTGGCCAAAGAAAGATTGAGGAACAAAGATGCTTGCTAGATGTTTGCTATCAGTCTAGAAAACCTGTTCTTTCTCCTGTCCTCCCTCATGGGCCTCCAAATGCCACCCATCCTCCCCTAGGAATCCTGGATCCTTACCTGCTCCCCACCTGCCCCATGTTCTCCCTGAACAACTTCTGTCTTCTAAAGCTATCTGCCCCTATCACACATAGAACAGCACTAGAGAGATCCCAGCCTGGGGGAGCCGGCCTATAAGCAGCAAGTGGGGTGCCATCCCTAGAAATCTGCTGAGCTCTGCTCTACCCTTAGGCCTGGACAGGGCTATGTGGGTGGCATTGGGTGAAGGTGGCTTCCTTGGTGTCCTGCTGGTGCCTCAGGCAGGGCCATCCTTCTTGGGGGGAGGCGGCTCAGGAACTTTCCTAGGCAGACGAATGGAGGTAGGAGCGTTGAAGAGCTCAGAGTCCTGGTGGGCATCCGGGCATTCCTGTCCTCTCCCCCCCTTCTCCCTCTCCTCCCCTTCTCCCTCTCCTTCCCTTCTCCCTCTCCTCCCCTTCTCCCTCTCCTCCCCTTCTCCCTCTCCTCCCCTTCTCCCTCTCCTCCCCTTCTCCCTCTCCTCCTCCTTTTCTTCTGTCTATCTATCTATCTATCTATCTATCTATCTATCTATCTATCTATCCGTCTAGCTAGCTAGCTAGCTAGCTTTCTTCCTGGTTTTTGGAAACAAGGTTTCACAATGTATCCCTAAAGGGCCTCCATCTAGCCATAACCCTCCTCCCCTGACTCCTGGGTGCTGGGATTATAGTCATGGGCTACCTTGCCTGGCCATCAATCAAGCCTTTCTTGAACAAAGGAATCTGGAAGAGTAGGTACAGGCCACTGTGGGAGGGGAAAAGAGTTTGAGAAGGGAGGAACTGCTCAGAACCTCCTTCCAACCCCAGCTTTCCCGAAGCCCCAGCACCAGTACAGTACTAGCACTTCCCCAGCTTGCCACTGTTCCTAGCAATCCAGGGCAGCTGAAGAGTGCAGGCAAGGAGAAGTCCCTATCATTTGAAATGTGCATTTGATCAAGGTTGAAAACATGGTGTAACATGAGTTCCCCTGATCTATTGGATTTCTGCAAAAGAGCCCTGAACTCCTCACTCAAGTTCAACCTCAGGTCTCAGGAAAAATGAGTTTGTTAATTCAAGCAATTCCCTAGTGGTCAGTAGTTTATACCACATGCTTTGAAACAATGTGGCCTAAGTCAGGGGAGAAGTTGAATTACTTCCTAGGGGAGAGCCAAGGACTATCCGTTAACCTTGACAGGCTCTGCAGCCTTCTGCGCTGGCTGGCCAGGCTCTGGTGGGCCCCCTCTCCTGGGGCTGGGGGAGGGCTCTGGCTCTATAGCTCACACACCCACCCTGAGTACCTAGCTAGGCAGAGAACGTGGCTTCCCTCCCGTCCCCTCCAAGAAGGCTGGAGTCTGCTGTCACCCGTGTGGAGTAGCTCCTGCCTCCACTAGGCACTGGGACATACCAGAGCTGAGATCTCCATGGCCAAGCAGCCCTAAGGAAGGTAAACTGGCCAGTGAAGAGGAAATCCCCCCTTCCAGGTTGGTTCCAGGCAGGAAGATGCAGGAAGGATTGTTTAGATTAATGATGGCAAGAGTTTTCTAGGCCACCTGGTAAATTCCAGCCGTTCGTTCAGGGAATATTTATTGGGCATTCATTACGTCCCAGTTGCCGCCATTGTAGCCTCACTCTATTACCCTCATGTATGGCAATGTGCAGACCAGAGAGAAAGCAAAACTTACAACCACCACCAATGCAGAGACAGCCTCTTCTGGGCCCTTCGAGTGGACTTAGCCATCCCCGAGAGGCACAACTGTGGTTCCCTTTCCACAGATAAGGGAAGTAGAGTGTTTGCTCATGGGCTGCAGCGGCTGAGCAGCGTTGCGGGGACTTGGACTCCAGAGCCGTGGCCTTTTGCCTCCGCCTTCATCTTCCCCTTTATCATTGTCATAATGAAAGAAGGTGAGCCACCCACATCACTGTCCAACATGGCAGAGCCACGGCCTGACCCCAAACACGTGGTAATCTCAGGATAAACCCAGAGTCTGCCATAGCCGCCTTGCCCCAGTGGGGCTCGGCAAGTTCCAGCCTCACTGGATCTTGTGCTCCCTCTAATATGTAACAACTATCATGCTCTGTTTAATTGTGTGCCCCAAGTTCACAAGCCGGAAGCCCCTCAGCAGCCTTTGTGACAGGACCTTTGAGAGATGGGCCTGTCCTCAGGATTAGTTCTGATGTAACAGCAAGTTTCCGCATGTGTTGATTCCCACCATGCTGGGACACATCATGGCATGAAGGGCCTCACCAGACATGGCACCTTGATCTTGCACTTCCCAGCCTGCAGAACTCACAGCCAAATAAATCACCATCCCATATCAAATTCCCAGCCTGTGATGTTTTGTTAGGGCATCACAAAATAGACCAAGACATTACCCATAATCAAATGAAGTCAGGGATATTCAAGTACTTAGTGCATTGGCTTAAAATAAGAATCTATTAAAAGTTACCTGCTCTTTAATAATTCTAAGCATTCATAGCATTATGATGATATTAAATTCTGTGTGAGATTCCAACACACACAAGCCTGAAAGATCGTGATCCATAATATTATTATCATCATTTCCAACTTGATACCTAAAGAATGTGTCTTTACTTTCCCAAAGGCTTTCCTGCACTTTGTTCTATGGACGAGCTGTCACAAGCATGCCTTGTACCTATAAATGGTCCAATGTTCCCCTTCTTTTCCATCCTCCTCCTTTCTCATGTCCTCATGCAGCCCCCAGCTTAGGCCTCAGGACCCCAGGAATGAACAACAGACCTCACCACTACAAACAAGACATGGAAAACGAAGTGCTTGGTCTCTTTGGCCCGGTGTTCATTTACTCCTCCTTCCAACAAGTCAGGAAAGATGGAAACACTCAACCGGTAGGAGCCCGTGCTACTCAGGGGAAAGGGCACCAACAGGCCACGGGGCAAGGACCACCAGGACGGATGGTCTCTGTCCAGGTTCAAACCTCAGCACAAGTGAGCCCATGCAGCCCGGACTCCCTTCTGATTCCTGCCACCACACACAGGCACCCCAAGGTTTTCAGGAAAGCCCAGCAAGAAATCGAGGAGCAGGCTGCTGACAAAAGAGAAGCACAAAGCGTGCTTGTGGCAGCTTGTCCACAGAGCAGAGTAGACCACATGTGGGCCAGGCTTTGGCAAGCCCACACTGCTTGTCTCCACAGAGCTATGCTCTTCATGCTAGCTGTTCAGCTAAGAGCTTGTGGCTGTGCCATACAGCCCCTTGGCCAGGTTTTCTGTGAATTATCCAAAAGGCAACAGGGGCTTGGAAGTGTTGGTTTGTAACTGCAGCTTCCTGCCTGGCTGCAGGAATACTAGCTCCCTTAATCCTAGGTTAAGTCCACTCCCCACATGTTGAGGGAAGATGTCAAAGGGCTAGCTTTGTTCCCAGATGTAGCCTGTCCAGTGCCCCAGGGATTGATTAGGCTTGGCCCATCTAACTGGCTATGATGGTCTCCCGTAGACAATGCCAGCGTGTACCAAGGGACTGGACAGCCGTGGAGAGGCCAAGCTCTAAAAGGTGCCTACTCCCAGCCTTGCACCAGATCCCAAGACCCACAGCTATAGCACCAAGCAAATGTTTTAATCCCAGATCAGCTGCACAAACATTCCACCTTTCCTGATCACGCCAATGGCCCAAAAGGCAGGTACCAGGCAAGCAGCAGCCAAATACCGAGGGTAAACAGAGGCAGATGGGACCCTGTCCCTTCTTCCTGCCACAGGAGCTGGTGGGGCAGAAGGTGTGACCACACTGACCCAGGCCACAGCTCCCTGGAGAGCTGCCCAGTGGCAGCTGTACAGAGGATGGAGATGGGCCCTGGATCTGCCCCGCTGAATCCTTCCAGATGACCACTGAAGCTTCGAAAAATCGATTTTCTGCAGCTTCTTCAGAAGCCGAGATTTATACTCAGTGTGCAGAGCTCAGCTGCTCTCATCTGCTCTCCATCAGTTTCCAGACAGAGCGGGGCTTCCCTCCTTCCTCCTCCTCTGTGGAGACACAGACCTACATCCAACGAACCACTGGAAAGGGCAGAGGGCTTGTGCTCAGAAAAGTCAGGCCAGGTATCAGATCCATCTCTGATGATACCATATCACACTTCTGGAGTACTAGTTCTCTTGTTAAAGACCCTAACAGGTGCCCTTCAATAAGGCAGAGCTGAAGGCAGGGTCAGAGGATGGGAAAGAAGGGGACAGGACAGCTACCCCAGGGCACAGGGCACAGGTGAGGGCCTCTGGGTAATAATTCCAAGGCCATTGCTTCTCAGGATCAGGATTCACATACTAAGTATTAGCCCCCTGCTCTGTAATGAACTGCGGAGTGCTCCCTGAGGCTTCTGACATAGTGACCGCGGTGGCTGGCATGGACATCGGTCACACACATTGCTGTTCATCAACAGACACTGCCCCCAGACGTCCCCAAACCATAGCTAGAACTTTCTAGAAGGTCGACGGAGCCAGACAACACTCTCAAGACAACCTGAAGCCCTTCAGCCAAGGCTCTGTGCCTCATTGCTTCTGCAGTCCCTGGCAGCAGATCCTGCACTTGGTACACAGTTTGCTCCCAACAGTGGCTGCCAGGTGTGTCCCTGGACTAGCACCATGGCACCACCTGGGAACTTTGGGGAGCTGTGTTCTCAGGCCCCACCCCGACCTCCTGAATCAGAACCCCTGGGAGTGGAGCTGGGTGGAGCCCGCTTTCTCAGCCCTGTCCATGAGTCTAAGGTCGTTTCATTGGCACCACCTCTCTACATGGTCCCATTGAGGGGACACAGGCCCTGGAGGAAGGGAGGGTTCCATCCGACTTCTGCCTCCCCCACCACACCCCCCCCCCCCGCCCACCCATGGTCCTGCACTAAGCTCGAAAGCCTTAGGAACCTTCTTTCCCTAGGGTTCTTCTGTCTGTGCTGGGTCCACTTCCTGCTGCAAGGTCCCCAGCTCCAAGTACATAATCTTGCTGTGTGTTGAGGAATGTGAACCTTTTTTTAACCAAGTGATTTAAATATTAGCCCACACAGAGAGATGGCTCTTTCCTGATGTAGGACTTGTCACTGAGTCATCTTGCTTTTCTGCCCTGCATCCCAGGGCCTCTAAGCAGATGTCGCCCTTGACACAGACCTATGTCACTGATCTAAATAAAACTCTTCATCTGTTCCATCCTCTTACTCAGCGATCTTTTCCTTCTTTCCACCTGATTCTGTGTTTCAGGTTCACTCATTCGTGTGTGTGTGTGTGTGTGTGTGTGTGTGTGTTTGTGTGTTTGTGTCTGTCTGTCTGTCTGTGTCTGTGTCTGTACCTATGTCTATGGTTATTGTTTCTTTGGTGTGATTTTTGAAAGACTTTGTTCTATTTCTGTGTCTAGATCATAAGATTTTTTTTCCCCTCTTTATTAGCCACTATCTCTGCCTGCTACACAGCAAGAACTCAATTAAGATACCAGGCAAATAAATAAACATAACTATAGAAACAAAAGTTATAACTGCCTAATATAGCTTCTTGTATTTATCACCCTGGACACATAAAAAGGCAAAAGTAGAAATCAAATACAAATAAAGCTACCAACAAAAATAGACGATACACTTTGCTAAAGCTCCGTTGACAAGAATGGGTTTAATAGCAGAAAGATGACGCCTCGGGCTACTTACGTTTCTCTGTTTTAACTTAATACCAACACAGGAGTGAATAGCTGTGACCGACTATGCAAACAGAGTGGTATTAGTAACTGGAAGACTTTGTTTTCAAGTTCAGGATGACCATCCTTGGTACGAAACCCTGCACATAATCCTGAGATACCCATTTTAATGGAGGATTAGTTGATGACTGTAAAACTGCCCTGTCTGCCTGATGGTGATAGTGAAATCTGTGTTCCATAGACAGTTCATTTCTTCCTAACTCTAATGAAGCAAGCATTTCTTCTAGCATGTTCCAGGTGTGTATCCAGGATCTGTTTGCCGTGCAAATGTGACCAGGCCCCCAGCAAGCACTCCCTCAGCCCTGCCCCGTGCACTCACCAGCAGTCAGCTCCACCTTTGCCTTCTCTGTCAGCACTGAGCCTATTGGATGCAACCGTCTTTGTTCAGTAGTCCACAGTTACCTCAGAGCAAGCATGAGCAACTGGGTACAATAGATCATTGTGAAGACCTGGAAAGAGTTTGCCTATAATTTATGAGTACCCATGTCATCCTGAGACTACATGAATTTTCTTTTTTTTAATTCTTTTTCATTTATTTTTCTCTATGTGTATGAATGTACTGTCTGCATGCAGGTCTGTGCACCCGTGTCATGTAAGGCCGCGGAGGTCAGAAGAGGGTGTCGGATTCCCCTGGAACTGGAGTTCTCCTGGAATTGGAGTTTCAGATGGTTCTCAGCTGCCATGTGGGTGCTGGGGATCAAACCCAGGTCCTCTGCAAGAGCAGTCAGCGTTCTTAACCACTAGGCCATCTCTCCAGCCCGAGACTGCATGATTGACAGCTTTTAAAATGGAAGAAGTGTACAGCAGGACCAGTGATTTCCTAGCCTATTCCGGGGCCTGGGCACTTGCTACCAAGAAAAATAGTGACATGCCGAATGCAGTCCGTGGACCAGGGACAACCTTACAGCCAAACTGCAACTGTTAAGCCACCACATAGCTGCTAAGGTTCCAGTAGAAGCCCTGCTCATGTGGGTTTGTGGATCATCTCAGAAAACACACATGTTTAAAACAGTCCTATAATTCTGGCATCTACCCTGGCTTTCCAGGCATAATGGGTGCCAAAGCTTTAATTAAAAATTTATGGGTAAAAAAAACTTACACTTGAGAACATTATATTCATTCTCTTCAATTTGGGGTTATTTCCCTTAAAATATGGACAAGAGCACCATGATTTTGTTTTATGGGGAGTTTCTAAATCCTGGGCCACTCAGCGGGTGGCTGCCAGAGGGTAGAGAGCTCTGCAGCAGAGCCCGCCTGGGCACCCTGCCCACTCAGTCATCCTGCAGTGGTCCCAAGCAAAGAGCGGGGTGAGATCAGCCCCCATCAGCCAATGCCTCATTGTGGTCTTCCGAGGTTTGGTTAAGCATTTTCTCCTGCTTACAGGTAGAGCTCCGGCAAAATCATAGACCTCAGTGGGTTCTCCTGAGACCAGTGCTCCTGTCGGGAGCGAAGCCAGCTCTCCTGTTCTTCTGTTGCCATCAACCTCTCCAGCATGTTGCTAGCAGAGCGAGTCCAGGAAGGGAGGACCTGCTTCACCTGTTCTTCACACTGAAGGACGAGTGCTCACGGGACCTCCCCAAGGCTCTAGCTAGAAAAATGAAGCATGGGCCTCTCCCATGTGAACTGCAGGACAGCCCTTGCTACAGGGGTCTGTCCTCACATCCACACACAGTCTCTACCTTGGCATACTCCCTCCTGCCAAAGATGGCCTCCAAGAGAGGGTGGACAGGCCCTGCATGCAGAGAAAATGTGGCCAGTGCCAGTCATCTCCATTTAGCAATCAGGAAGAAGATGAAGACAGAGATCTAGAAGACAAAGGTCTGGCAGCCCAGGCAAGCTGGGGGCAGAAGACAGGCAGCCCAGGCCCACTCCCGACAGGAACAAGGCCTCCTTCCACATGCATCTTGGTTAACTGCCACATTCTTTTCACATCTCTTTCCTGAAAGTCTTGACTCTGAGAAACCAGCCCAACAATTACTGTCACTAACAGAAGTGGGGTTTAGAAATGACAAGTGTAAGTAGCTGGTTAGGCCACCCACCCTATGGCTCCAGCTCCCTAGGCCAGGAGGTCGAGAGGGGCAACAACTAGCTCCTGCCCCGTGGCCACTGGGTATGACCCCTGACCCTTCAGTGAGCCAGTGGGCAAAAATGTCAGCCCGGGTCCTGCCTCACCCATATTACGGGCACCACTAATAAGGTAATTGAGCTGGGCGTGGTGGCACATGCCTTTAATCCTAGCACTTGGGAGACAGAGGCAGGTGGATCTTTGTGAATTCAAGGCCAGCCTGGTCTACAGAGTGAGTTCCAGGACAGCTGGGGCTACAGGGAGACTCTGTCTGGAAAAGACCAAAAAAAAAAAAAAAAAAAAGAAGGTAACTGAGCACCTTGGCGGGTAGGGAGGGTCCCTGTTACCATTGACTCCATGAAGCCCAGTGAGGTGGTGGAGAGACAGGTCTTGGAGAGGATGCCTTAAAGGAGGTTGAAAGAGCTGATATAGAGCTTGAAGGGAAGATTCAACCCCACAGGCAGGCAGCCATGCCTTCCACACCAGTCATCAAGCACTTCCTAGTGTCAGGTGCTATGCTAGGCCTTTTCCACCCACTCCATCCTCCCATAGGACTGTCAGTTATAAGATACCATTCTCAACTGTCAGACAGGCAACTGGTCAGCTCAGGGGAAGGCTGGGTCAATTGCACTGATACAGTCATCAGGCACCCCCAATTCCTGAGCAAAACTGTCTGCAGTAAGGAAGGCAACTCCCTGCAGACGTAGAGGCCAGTAGCTAGACACAGACCAAGCCCGTTGTCCTTTCTGGGGCCAGCCACTGCCACAAACCAGCACTCTCCTAGGCCTAGAAACCATGCAGCCTCATCCCACCCTACTTATACCTTGCCTTATGTGACTTTGGCTCTCGCTCCAAAGCACGCTCTATCCATCCCTCTCCACTTTATGGAAGCTCCTCTCTGGCATCAGCAGTCACTTGTTCCAAAACCCTCAATGGCTGCCTGCTTTTACAGACCAACAAACAGGCCAGTCTCTGAAGTCTTTCAGGCTCAGGCAGTGACCTATCCTCTCCAAACGTCTAAGTGTCTCCCACTTAAAGGAGATAGGCATGCTGTCAGGGCTTCTCCTGAAGTGACTCTCCATGCCCTCAAGACTTCAAATGTGCATTTAAACCCAAGTGCTGCTCCCCAGCGCTGGCAAATGTGCAGAAAGCAGGTATGGCCCACACAGCCTTGCCCTGCCCGGGGCCGGCCATCTTGACCTCTGCTGGCCACTCTTCCTGCTGAGTCACCTTGTCTCATGAAGCAGAGGCCTCAGCTCCATGCACGGTAACAAGCACAAGCACAGCCACATGGCTCTTGCACAACTTGGCACTGGGTCCAGAGTGGACTCGGGATCTCTGAGAGCCCCACCCAGGGCAGGTCTCCACATGGGCCTCTCCTACACCTCAACACTGGCGGCCGATTGTGCTCGGTGACCTCTAAGGAGACACAGGCCTGACAACAGGCTCTCTGGTCTGTAGGCCTCTGTCTGCCCCATGCAAAGTCCTAGGACCAGACCTGCTGGGCTGGAGGACCAAGACCTGAGTTTCCTGTCTACCACTGGCTCATTGTGACTTTGTGGAAGGACTGCTCTCCTCTGGCCTTGGTGTCTAAATGCCAGAGTAAGTAGGTGCTTTTCCAACTTTGTTCTTGCAAGTCCTATACTTTAAGGGCTTCTCCGAGACCCTTCAGCACTACGCTTCTCAGCCCAAACTCTCCTATGGCCACTCAGAGCCTGGAATCCTATGGAAGCCAGGCCTCCCTGCTGCCGGTACATAAACCTTGCAAGAGTTTCCCCTCCCAACACGGAACTCGGGCCTCACCCTTTCTTCCAACTCAGAGCCTTCCAGGAAGCTTCAGAATGAAAGACCTAGCCCAAGTCGGTGATCCCTCTCCGCTGGGCAGGGCAGGGTGAGGCAGATGGGGCCAGGCAAGTGTGAAAGCCACCAGTGAACATGTGGGCGTGCTGGCAGAGGCTCAAGGAGCAGGCCCTGCCCTGGTAGGGAAGGTATTGCATGCCAGTTGATCTTAGGCCTCAATCGCGTACCTGGCCTCCAGAAGTTAGTCCTGGTAGAGGCACAGACAGGGGTCTCAGTCCTGGTAGAGGCACAGACAAGGGTCTCACTATTCCTATTAAAGTGCAGTAATTAATAGAAAAGGATCTCTAGCCCGGCTTGGTGGCGCACGCCTTTAATCCTAGCACTTGGGAGGCAGAGGCAGGCGGATCTTTGTGAGTTCAAGGCCAGCCTGGTCTACAGAGTGAGTTCCAGGACAGCTGGGGCTACAGGGAGACCCTGTCTTGAAAAGATAAAAAAAAAAAAAGGAAAGTCACTGAAGCCTCAGAGGCCCAGGCCCCAAGAAGGCTAAGGCTGAGGTAGAAGTCTAGAAGACATGGAGACTTGTTCAAGAGACTCGTGGGGCGCTTGTCAGCCAGAATCCAGGGAGGAAAACAAAGTCCAGCACCCATGTCCTGTGAGTTAATATGGTATGGCAAGCGCAAGGTACTAAGATGGTGGACATGCCAAGTCTCGTGGCCGTGGAAGCAGGTGAAGGAGCTGAAGTCACCCACACAGCCTCAGTAGGGCCAGCTGGGCCTCCAAAGCCAGGCTGGCAACAGCTAGAGAGTAAAGGGACAAATGCTGGCCGTGGCCACTGTCACACGGCCACATGGAGACCCCCCTCCTATGCTTCAAAGACAGACACTGCCTTCCCTGGTGAGGCTGCCAGGCTGTGCCAGACCTGACCCATCGTTCAGGACATTGGCCATGGCAGCACTTCCCCTCTGACCCCTGAACTGTCCCGGAAGCCCAAATGACCATGAAGGACCATGTGCCCTTTGTCCTGAATTCCCCAACTACATTTCTTTCCAAGAGAATTTTTTTTTCAACTAACTACTCCGAGGTCATTTCTTAGGGGACTATATGTTGTTGTTTTTAACTCAGGCTGGACATACGAACGGAGGCCAAGTGCTCCCAGCTGAAACCAAATCTCAGCCCAGCCTGACCTCAAGGGAGAAGCAGAACTGGGAGCTCCAACGTCTCTGCCTCCAGAAGTTTCTCACCGAGAAATGCATTTTTGGAGCAAGAGAGCCCTGGCTGAGATCTGAGGCAGACGAAAAGATGTTTATGTTACTGTGTACCTGGCCCGGGAGCCACGGTGGCCTCGCTGTCCTTGGCCTCCGCCTTGCTCGCCAAGAGTAGACGCATGCCAACAACACTGCCTCTCTCTTGCCACCTCTCTGGGCTCTACAGAGTAGCCCCGCAGCCCAGTGCCCACCAGCTTAAGGGCCTGCCCCAGGTCACAGCACTGACGATCAGGGATGTCCCACCTTGGTGGGACATGTCGGCCTTGGTGGGAATCATTACCTCACTCCACAGATTTTATTACTGCCCCCTTTGCCCACTTCCCTGTTTTTCTCTGCAGTTGTTTGTTAAAGACATACCACACACTCCTAATAAGGCCTTTGACATTCTGGGCATCTAGAGCCTCCCCCCCCCCCAGCCTCCTGGCCTAACACTGCTGTCCTCCTCCACACTCTCCAGCCCCCCAAGTCCTTCCAGCCTCCCTCCTCCTTCTCAGTACCTGGAGCAGAAAGCAAGGCAGGTTCTTCCATTCAGATTCAGCCTGTGACCCTGGCAGGCCCCTGCCCTCTCTGCTCCCTGACCTAAGAGGACAGCAGCCCCCAGGCTGCAGACGAGCTCAGCACAGTGCCTGGCCCACGCTGGCCTCTCAGCATCATCTGTCTCTTGTCTCAAGGGAAAACTGCCCAGACTAATGCTCGGCTTAGTCCTGCCTCTTCTCTGCAGGGCAACAAAGTCCTGGGCACTGTGACTCGGTGCCCTAAGACCAGAGTCTCCTCCACAGGGAGTCTTCACAGATCCAGTGAAAAGCAGGAACTGTGGCTGACAAGACTCCAGGCTGTTCCATGGCCTCAGACCCATGTGCTCCCTCCCTTCCTGTCTCAGAAGCCTCTGCTCCACCCACCTGCCCAGCAGACACAGGATCCCACACATCACAGAGGATGAGTGGCCTGAGCGAGCTCACAGGGATAGAGCCCCCACCCGCCTTGCCCAGCCTGCAGGCTGCCTGCCACTGCCCCGCAGGCGCTGTGCTCTCTGGGAAGGGAAGTGAGCGCCACACTCACACAGGCCTCCTGCCAGCCTGCGAGGGTGGTCAGAGGAGTGACCAAGCTGGAAGGCACTGATGTCATGTCCACCTCCCGGGAAGGCCTGGCCACCCTGTAGAACCCAGAGAAATCGAAAGGTAGCTCCCACTCGTGAAAGCTGCTCAGCAGGTGCCCAGCAGTGCGCAGATGGTATTGCTCATCCCTCACCCGCTATGTTGCCTGAGTTCATCTCCTGAAGCCTCAGTTGCCTCCTCTGAGAAATGGGAACAATAATGGCACCCAGAGTCCTAAAAAGCCATAAAACAAGTGAATCAGTGCTTCCAGCAGTGTCTGGCACACAATAAGTGCTTAATAAGTGCTAGCTATTATTATTATTTATTGCCCTCATTTTACACAGGAAGAATGAACTTTAAAAGGGAAATTGGACAGACATAATTTGGAGTTTCTGTCCCCCATACATAAAGGATCAAACTTGTATGGCTAAGCATAACCTTGGGGCTCCCACAGGGACCAGGCACACTCTCCTTCACCTGGAGCAAGGCAGGCAGAACAGGAAAGGTTGCCTGTCACCCAGAGAATCCCCAAAGCGAAGGGCTGGCTCTGCCTGCTCAGACTTATAAAGTGTTCACTACATAATCTCAGGTCCACCCCACGGCTAGGCAGGCGCCCCCAAAGCCTCTGCCAGGGAAGCCTGTACTGTCTCCGGAAATGGGGAACACAGTACTCCAGGGGCCTTGTACCATACCCAGAAGACAGCAGAAGGAAGAGACAGGTAGGTAGGTTCTACCTACTACCCAGCTGAGCCTACAGCGGGGCCTTCCAGCCAGGCCTCCACAGGAGAGGACCCGTTCTCTTGTGGAAACCTGGGGAAATCAGGCTTGGTAAGCAGGCGTGGAAACAGCTGAGCCACAAACCAGCTGACCCTGTAGCACTGGGCAGCAAGAAAGAAAAAAGGGCGGCCCAGGCCAGCTCAGCCAGGGAGATCTAACCGCCCAGATAATGAGCTGAATTCTCGCGGAGACACCAGCTAATGAAGGGGGCACAGGAAGCCCCACGTCACAGGCCCAAACTGTTTATGCAAGTGTTAAATATGTGTTTCAAAGAAAGCAAGGGAGCCTGAGGAAAACCCTCTGCCGTCCTTGGAAAACAGTTTCTGAAAACCACGTTAATTTGTTTTTCGAAAGGTGTTTGAAGTCTCTCAGCGTACCCCTTGGGCGACTTTAATTCCACCTCCTAATCCTCTATTAAACCCGATGTTCACTAACACGGCCTGCCTTGGGGATTCTGGGTTTTTTTTTTTTTTATTCTTAATTATACAGATACATATTTGGGGCCATGTGAGCTCCTATGTAAATTAAAAGGGCACTGTTAGCCACACTTCTCCAAAGTGCCCAAAATAACCTGTGCTTCATTAAGGCACTAAGGGGATTTGAAATGAAGTTGGGTGGGTCAGAGAGTGTAATTTTCAGAATCAGCTTCCAGAGCCTCATGACCTACAGCCAGAGGGCAATGGGTTCGTGGGAAAGTTCGAGAAGCACCGTGAAAAGAACCAAACGGGGAGGGGCCGGGGTCACCTTTGCCCCACATGGAAGAGGCGGGGACACATGCAGACAGCCCGCCCCATGGTCCTGGCTCTCCTAGAGCATGGGGTCAGCAGGGAAACCAGATGCTCAGCAATAACATTGTCATTGTCACAGGCATCAATAGCAGCAAGGGTTTCTTGAACACCTACTATGTGCCAGCAGTTGTATTTAACTGTTCACACTTCTAAGGAAGAGGCCGTCATTATCCCCAGTTACAAGGCAGGAGAGGCACTGCTGCCCTCCTTGCTGTCCCAGTGAAAAATCACTTGGCTATTAAATGATCCTACTGAAAGCGATGACGGCTGGTATTGTGCCAGCCGCCTGTGACTACATCCTCTCAGTTCAACTTGTCAAAGCTGGTGTGGTAAGTCCTTATCAACACTGCTTTACAAGTGAGGAAACTGAGGCTCAGAGTTCTGAAAATGCTGCACACATCCTGCCATGAGTATGGCCCTAGTTGAACCTGGGCCAGTGACACTCCAGAACCCCAGCCTTCAGCCGCTGAGGTCTCTTGCTCATAAACCCACGCATGTTCCCTAGTTGCAGAAGAACTTAACAGTGGCATAAAAGTTGTAACAAGGTGACTGCCCTCCTGTTAAGCCCTGGAAGCCCTGGGACCGGAAGTCTGCCTCTGTGTGTGTGTGTGTGTGTGTGTGTCTGTGTCTGTGTCTGTGTCTGTGTGTGTGTCTGTGTGTGACTGTGTGTGACTGTGTGTGTGTCTATGTCTGTGTCTGTGTGTCTGTGTGTGTGTCTGTGTGTCTGTGTGTGTCTGTGTGTGTCTGTGTGCGTGTCTATGTGTGTGTCTGTGAGTTTGTGTGTCTGTGTGTGTCTGTGTCTGTGAGTGTGTGTGTGTGTGTCTGTGTGTGTCTCTGTGGTCTGTGTCTGCGTGTGTGTCTGTGAGTGTGTGTGTCTGTGTGTGTGTCTGTGAGTTTGTGTGTCTGTGTGTGTCTGTATGTCTGTAAGTGTGTCTCTGTGTGTCTCTATGTGTCTCTGTGTGTGTCTGTGTGTGAGTGTGTGTGTCTGTATGTCTGTGTGTGTGTCTGTGAGTTTGTGTGTCTGTGTGTGTCTGTGAGTGTGTCTGTAAGTGTGTCTCTGTGTGTGTCTGTGTGTCTCTGTGTCTGTGTATGCCTCTGTGTGTGTCTGTATGTCTCTGTGTGTGTCTGTGTGTGTCTGTGTCTGTGAGTGTGTGTCTGTGTGTCTGTGTGTCTCTGTGTGTGTCTGTGTGTCTGTGTGTCTCTGTGTGTGTCTGTGTGTGTCTGTGTGTGAGTGTGTGTGTCTGTATGTCTGTGTGTGTGTGTCTGTGAGTTTGTGTGTCTGTGTGTGTCTGTGAGTGTGTCTGTAAGTGTGTCTCTGTGTGTGTCTGTGTGTCTCTGTGTCTGTGTATGCCTCTGTGTGTGTCTGTATGTCTCTGTGTGTGTCTGTGTGTCTCTGTGTCTGTGAGTGTGTGTCTGTGTGTGTGTCTGTGTGTCTCTGTGTGTCTGTGTGTCTGTGTGTCTGTGTGTGTCTATGTGTCTGTGTGTCTGTGTGTGTGTGTCTGTGTGCTCTGTGTGTCTCTGTGTGTGTCTGTGTGTCTCTGTGTGTGTCTGTATGTCTCTGTGTGTGTCTGTGTGTGTGTATGTCTCTGTGTCTGTGTGTCTGTGTCTCTGTGTGTCTGTGTGTCTGTGAATGTGTGTCTCTGTGTCTCTGTGTGTGTCTGTATGTCTCCGTGTGTGTCTGTGTGTGTGTCTGTGTGTGTCTGTGTGTCTGTGAGTGTGTGTCTCTGTGCTCTGTGTCTCCCAACAGAAGGCAAGCCCCAGGAGGGTGGGAGGATCACCTGTTCTGTTGACTGCTGTGTCCAGTTCTCCATCAGGATGCCTTCCTGACACCCTCTCCTCAGGCACCTAGGGACACACACAATGGCTGCCTCTTATCTCAATCCTCCTCCCCCAACACCCTGGCCTGTCCCTGCGGCTCAATGTCCACAGTGTTCTGATGACAACAGAGTTTAGAGTTGGGGTGAAGAACAGGACTTACAGTGACTCTTTGACCTCCTGGTCTCTGCCATAACTCCCACCTCACTAGTGACCCAGCCTGTTCTGTCGTCCCTGCCCAGACCTGCAAGGGGCCTGGGCTCTAATTGCCAAACAAGTAGCCTTGCGCCTAGGAGCACTGGTCCTTCAGTCAGGCAGGCAAGGCTCCCCCACACATAACCAGGGGATGTTAGAGTCTCTATGCCTCTGATTCTTGGTTTACTCACCTGGAAAGTGGGAGTAAGAGAAGCACCCTCTTCTTGAACTGCTGTGATTGTGTAGTGAGGTGATCCTTGTAAGAAAGCTGAGTACTCAGCAACCCCAAGATGTGGAAACCTCATGGTGGGCAGAATCTGATCTCAGAAAGCAATGAGTTCCACGTGGGTTCTTCCTGGGACCAAGGCAACATGTGGTCGATACATCTCAAGATTTAGAACTCAGCACTCTGCCAACCACATCAGCAGGTTCAAACAGCCCTTCCAGTCCCCGTGCCTGTCTCTCAGCAAGGTGATAAGATCTAAAGTTAGTTCATGATAAAATGACATAACAAATAACAAAGTCCACTTATATTGATGTCACACGAGTGCCCTTTTGACACTACTGTCATACCTCGAGATCTGGGCACCACATTCACCCCAGTACATGGACCACCCTCTGAACATGGCTTTGTGGGCCTGTACACAGAGCCCCTAAGAGGGGATGGTATCCTAGACAACGAATGTAAATACGGCACCAGGCCTTGCCCCAGAGCTCCTTCTCAAACATGTCTGACAAACTGCTTCTTGATGCCATCCAGTGGGCAGAGCCATCAGTCTACATACTACCATCAGAATGTAAAGCTACACATAACACCTGCAAATAATACAGGTTCCACACAAAGCAGACAAAGCTGGTCTACTGGTCCCTACCACAGGCCAAGAAATTAGGGACTGACTCCCACAGCTTGGCCCTGGGCTGCAGGAAAATGCCCAGCTCGTAACAGGGTAAAAAGTGTGCAGTTCTTGACTGAAACAGTGAACTTCTGCTCAAAACAGTCAACTTCCACATGGAAAATATTGAGAAAGACTGAGAAAGAGATGAAAAGCATGTTTGGCAGAATGCATGCGCTCTGGTGGGGTCGGGGATAGGGTGGGGGACACCCTCTTCTGACCTCCGCGGCATTGTACGACATGGGTGCACAAACTTGCATGCAGACAGTACATTGATACATGTACAGAAATAAATAAATGTCGGGCATGGTGGCGCATGCCTTTAATCCTAGCGCTTGGGAGGCAGAGGCACGTGGATCTCTGTGAGTTCGAGGCCAGCCTGGTCTACAGAGCGAGCTCCAGGACAGCCAGAGCTACAGGGAGACCCTGTCTCAAAAAGACCAAAAATAAATAAATAAATAAATAAATAAATAAATAAATAAAATTACATAATAATGTCTGAGGCACGGGCAAAGAAAGCATAAAGAATGTGCTTTCAACCATGGAGACCACTGGGACAGTCAGGGCAAGATGACCAAAGGCTCAATGGGTCTTTAAAGCTTTGTTTGGTTGAAATATTTGCTCTTATTTTAAAACTTTCTTGGTCGCAGATAAAATTGTTCTCTAATTTGGTCATACATTTGGATTTCATTATTTTCAGAATGTATTCCAGACATCTAAAATTAAACAGATGTCATCAACCCCGTTTAGACCTAACAGACTTGTAACCAAACAGTGACTTCAACCCCAATACAATACCGACTTGGAACACAGTGCTCAGTCATTAAAAGTTTTAAAACTCTGCTCCATTTTTCTCATTTCCTATAATGAGATCTCTCCCCCTCCTTGAAATACTCCAATTCTTCAAGGGTCAGTAGAAAGTCAAACCGGAGAGTAAAGTGAATTTAAATATGAAAACTGAAAGAGCAAAATCTGAAATCCTTATCCCCGTAGCCCTCTCCAGATGAAGCTGGGCTTGGCGGCTAGGAGTGACCGTAGTGAGGGAGCGTGCAGAAACCAGCCAGCAGATCACAGGAAGGGGATTTGGCTCCTAAAGCCACGCTGCTTTATCGTTCCTTTTCTGACAGGGATTAGATTAGTGTGAATCCTCCAAGCCCGAGCAGCGTCCTGGGGACACTTAAGAAGAAGACGCAGTTCCCTTTCCTCTGCAGTCCTCATCTGTGCATTCACCCCGGATGAATTTGTTAAATGGCATAACCAGGTCAGAGGAAAGTGCCTGCTTGAGATGCCCAGAATTCACAATCGGGGGCACGGGAACTCTTGGGAGAAGCCTATGGAGGGGGCCTAAGTTTGGAGTTGCTTACATTTGGGAACTGGTCTGTTTGGCTATGCAATGTCTTTATTAAAATTCCTAAGCAAAAAGTAATAAAATGAAGAGTATGAGAGAGGCAAGAGACCCCAAAGGACCATCACCTATTTTGCTGGATCTCTGACATGGCCTACCTCAAGCCCAGCACCCTACCCCACAGGACCTGGAGCTCAGGGAGGGCCCACCTGCAGGTGGGGCCTCTAGCTGACCTGTGAGGACTTGTCTACCAAGTCCTCACAGGTCAGCTAGACTCCCTCGCATGGTGGGCCCATGCCCTCTCATCAGCCTCTTCCAACCTTCGTAAGCCACCCGCCGGCATAGGTCCTCCTCCTCCACCCGCCGGCATAGGTCCTCCTCCTCCACCCGCCGGCATAGGTCCTCCTCCTCCACCTGCCGGCATAGGTCCTCCTCTTCCTCCACCCGCAGGCATAGGTCCTCCTCCTACACCCGCCAGCATAGGTCCTCCTCCTCCACCTGCAGGCATAGGTCCTCCTCCTCCTCCACCCGCCGGCATAGGTCCTCCTCCTCCACCCGCAGGCATAGGTCCTCCTCCTCCACCCGCAGGCATAGGTCCTCCTCCTCCACCCGCAGGCGTAGGTCCTCCTCCTCCACCTGCCGGCATAGGTCCTCCTCCACCCGCCAGCATAGGTCATCCTCCTCCTCCACCCGCAGGCATAGGTCCTCCTCCTCCACCCACCAGCATAGGTCCTCCTCCACCTGCCGGCATAGGTCCTCCTCCTCCTCCACCCACCGGCATAGGTCCTCCTCCCTTTTTTCTTCTTGTCAAAGAACTCTCTTTACCCAATCTTCCAGGACACTGCTGGGCAGAAAGTCACCTCAAAAAGTAAGAATCTAGCTTGATTTCAAGGTACGGTACACCCCAGGTACCCAACCCCAGATCCTGCCAAGTGTAGGATGGCCATAACTCCCCCAGAGGACGCAGAGCTACTACCGCTGCTAGACAACAAAGGCTCCCACCAACTTCTAAGTAGACAGAAAAGCACAAACAGGAATGGCCCATTTTGGCTCTGAGGCGGGTTTGGTACATATAAACAACTTCCCCAACGCCAAGTCCAGCAATGTGTTCTACCACTCCCACTCCCACTCTAAGGCAGGTCCAGCTCGGGGCCCCAGTTCTCTTACCTCTGCAGGTAAGAGACTGAAGAGCGAACCACTTTGCCTACATGCAAACCTGCATAAATCAATACTGGCAGGGTGGTAGCTTGGCTGAGAATGCCTAGGAGCTCACTGGTGACATCTAGGAGCTCACTGGTAGTATCTAGGAGCTCATTGGTAACTTCTAGAAGCTCACTGGTGACATCTAGAAGTTCACTGGTGACATCTAGGAGCTCACTGGTGACATCTAAGAGCTCACTGGAGACATCCAAGAGCTCACTGGTAACATCTAGAAGCTCACTAGTGATGTCTCAGAGTCCACTAGCGATGTCTTAGTTCGCTAGTGATGTCTCATGGTAATGTAAGCATGCATAGATCAATACTGGCTGGCTGACCAGGTGACTCGGCTGAGAACTACATTCTTTACTAGTAATGTCTGCTTTAGCTGGGGAAGAAGGGAGAGTGGTAGCACCCAGTTCCCCCATTTGCCAACCCAAGAACAGACACAGAAGAGACTAAGGCCAATGAGAGGCAAGGTGAGCTGGCTAGAAGGTCTCAGGTTAGGACAGGACAGCAAGCCTTAAGTAGAAAGTCAGGAAGACTAGCCATGTCAATTTTAGGCCTCAGAGCTCCCTGGATTTAAATCACAATGGATGTGTCAAGGCATTGTTATGTACATTCCTAGAGTACGCCCTGTCCAGGAGGGTAGGGAGAGATGACAGACACATTCCAACTCACAGCGAGCCAGTAGCAAAGCCTTGCCACTAGACTGTATCCATCAGTCAGATTTGCATCATTACCCAAGATGCTGGTGCTGCCAGAGGGCATGAAATATGAGGGGAAAGGGTGGATAGAGAAAGATAAGCCAGCTACCACACCAGATAGGGGCTGGGAACCATAACAGGTTATTTGTGGGATCTACCACAAGGCCTCTGCCTTCCATCCGAGACCTGGAACAGAGAGCCACTGCGATACCAGCCCTGCTGAGCTGTTCCCACAAAGAGCTTCACTCAGTTGATGTCACTCCATTCTCTAATAGGTGGCTAGCAAAGCTCTTTTAGTGCCTACAATAAACTAAGTCACAAAAGGGACAAATTAGCTGCTAATTGTTTGCTGCAAATTATTTGCTTTACCAAAAGATTGTTTTCTCTTTACCCCAGGGTTCTTATAAATAGCAAAAGCCCTTCTGGCATTTAGGAATAATCCCATTCACAAAGACTGGAACACACCCAGCCTTTCAGAGGCAGGAAGCTACTGGCTGAAGCAGAACTTGACAGCTGGCCTGGCTACAGCATCTATGAATGGGGTGAAGGCCTTAGCTGGTCTGAATGCTGAGGGATTCCTGGTAGGAAGGTGGGCAAGTAGGATTGCAGAAAGGGTGTTCAAGGAAAGAGATCCTGGGCTCCAGAGAATCCCCAGGTGGTGGAGATGAGGATGGGAGCTGAAAACAGCAATCAGCACTATTATGCAAAGTGTGGATGGAGTGCTTACAGCATGCGAGCAGCTATGTTAAGGATAGGAAAAGACCAGGAGCAGATTCAACAGGATTCCTGCTCTTCTAAGGGGCAGTGTTTTTAGGGAAGCTGGTCAATCAAATAGATATGCCAGTGAATGCCCACCCGCAGCTTCCCCAGCGGACTCAGAAGACTCAGGAGCTGCTATGAAGCCACCTGATCCAGTCTGAGGCTAAGGAGAAGCTTTGCTGGAAGAGACCATTGAGTTGAGATCTAAGAGTAAGTGACAAGCAAAGAAAGTCCGGGCAGCAAGTGATCCAGGCAGAGGGCAGACCAGGTGCCAAGGCCTTGGACTGGGAGGAGCATGGGATGTTGAAGGAGCAGAGAAGGAGGCTAGAATGTCCTGAGAGCTGGAGCAAGGGCAAGGAGGGCAGATGAAGGCTCATTGGTGCTGCCACAAGTCCAGTCTTTATACAGAGAACGAGAGGAAGCCACGTGGGCATGAGCGGAGGTTGAGCACATGAGCTACAACCAGGCTGTGTTTACAGGATTGTTCTGGGTCTGGAGTAAAGGAAGGACTATAGGGGACAAGGCAAAGGTGGGCAGCCAGTGGGAATCTTCCTGTTTAGGTGGGGTTTGGAGGGCCAGAGTAGAGACGGCAAGAGCCAGACTATTCACGACTGACAAGCCTTGGGGTGAGCTGGAAGCCGAGGCTACAGAGCAGGATCACCACCTGGCTGTGCAGATGGGGGAGACCAAAGGAGGCGCACATCAGGTGGGCAAGGGTTAGGGTGCAGCTGGACAATGCTGGGGTTAGAGACAGCCATGTGGATACACTGCAGGTCCCACAAGAGCCACGGCATGGGTAGCCCTGGGACCCTCTCCAAAGGTGGCCCCGCCGGAAAGAGATTATAGCATACTTCTCCACAAATAGATCATTTCCTCCTTACAATGTGATTTCACAGAGTGGCTGCAAGAGGTCAGACAACTCCATGCACAGGAGATCCTCACTGTTCTCCAAGAACAGCAAAGAAGAATCACTTCAGATCTGGCACCAGAGGTTGGGGAAGACACTCAGGAACGCCCTGGTTCCACAGCCCCAGTCTGTACTTTCCTCCCCCTAAGTCTGGGATTGAGCAGAGGGCTTCCTTTAGGGATATGTCAAACACAGTCTCTGAGCAGGCAGGGGTTTACACACAAAGAAAATCAGCCTCTATGGGCGTGGGTGACTAAGGCCTAGTCACAGGAACTCTATACACTCAGCAACAATAGTTCCATTCATCAAGGCTCTGGCAGGAAGGCCTGACACACTGTGAGCTCTACCATATTCCTTTATCTGATCTTCCCAAGCATGCCCCTTTGTGAGCTTTAGCCTTGTGAGAAGGCTCAGACACAGAGGCTTGGAGGTGGTAGGGGCAGAGATAACTCCGCACAACCCACACAGGTAGAGAATATTCGCTGTTGGGGGGGTCCACACTCTCTCCCATCCCTCCTCTACACTAACATTTAACTCTATTGAGAAGACCCTGATGCTAACGTGCTGTGGGCAGGGGAGAAACAAGCTGCAAACAGCATTTCAGTACAAATTTCTAATAGAAATAATATAAAGTTTATAGCAACTATATTATATAATTATGGCCCACCGACGGAAAATCCAACTACTCATTATCACAAAGAAAAAAAAAAAACTATCTGTGGCCAAAAGTCTATAAGAAAGCAAGATTTCTAGACATAGACAAAAACTGGAGCTTTGTGGGTATTTTAAAGTGCCTCCCAGAAACATTGTGGGTGCTTTCACCAGAGCCAGCTGAGGTTCCAACTCTCCCTGACCTCAAAAACAAAAAATTACAAAGGATTTCTAAGAACTGTTACTGTGTTCTTTGTCTATCGTGTTATGCAGATTAATCTGTCTGTTCTTTCTTATTCTTTAGGTTCCTTTTCTAGAAACTTAACTTTAATAACCTACTTTACAAAGTTACTTAAATCTACCCTCTAGAGTAAAGATCAAAGAACACATCACCTGCTACAGCAGTTCTACAGGATCTTAGCTCTGTTGCCTCTGGCTAAGGATGCCTCGGTGTCTGATGAGTGACAGAAGAGAACCTGTCCCCTGGGGCTCACCCAGAGTAGCAGCTAGATAAGGGTTAGGGTTGGAGTCTGTGAAGGGCAATGGGCAGTGGGTTCTGGTGCCCCAAGTATGCCACCTGCCTGGGGCCAGGGTTGGGATGCTGTAGGCCTGAAGTTTCTCTGCAAAGACCCAATCCTTTTGGCAAATAGGGCTGCCAAAGCTCGTGAGCCTCTGCAGCTTTATGTCCTCCCTTCCTATCCTGCCCAGTTAGGCAAACAAAGGCCTGTCTGGGGGAAGAAGGGTGCTCGTGTTTAATAACCCTCAAATCTAACTGCACATGTGGCTATTGTTAGCTATATTTAAACAGCAATTATGGAGGTACCTCCTTCCTCCTGAGCAACAATCGAGGCCCTTAATCCAGCTGAGACCCAGAGAGTTTAGGGCTGAGCTCACCGGGATGAAGATGCCAGCTCACAGCCTCCCTGTGAGGCACAGACCACGCCCCAGATATGATCCTGGCAATGTGGAGACGGATTCAGGCAGAAAGCCCTGGGAGCCAAAACACCAGGCTGAGACTGCGCAGAGACCCCTCCTGCTAAAACGCGTGGCCAGGCTGAAAACGCGTGGCCAGGCTGAGACTGCACAGAGACCCCTCCTGCTAAAACGCGTGGCCAGGCTGAAAACGTGTGGCCAGGCTGAGACTGCACAGAGACCCCTCCTGCTAAAACGCGTGGCCAGGCTGAGACTGCGCAGGGACCCCTACTGCTAAAATGCATGGCCAGGCTGAGACTGCACAGGGACCCCTCCTGCTAAAATGCGTGGCCTGGCTGAGACTGCGCAGAGACCCCTCCTGCTAAAACGCGTGGCCAGCCTGAGACTGCGCAGAGACCCCTCCTGCTAAAACGCGTGGCCAGCCTGAGACTGCGCAGAGACCCCTCCCCAGGCTGAGACTGCGCAGAGACCCCTCCTGCTAAAATGCGTGGCCAGGCTGACTGCGCAGAGACCCCTCCTGCTAAAACGCGTGGTCAGGCTGAGACTGCGCAGGGACCCCTCCTGCTAAAATGCGTGGCCAGGCTGAGACTGCGCAGGGACCCCTCCTGCTAAAATGCGTGGCCAGGCTGAGACTACGAAGGGACCCCTCCTGCTAAAATGTGTGGCCAGGCTGAGACTGCGCAGAGACCCCTCCTGCTAAAATGCGTGGCATTCAAGGTTGCACATGATCCAACCAGAGTGGACACAGTTCCTTTGGGCAGGTATGGTGGGGGGTGGGGGCAAGACTGAAGTTGGAGATGGAGGTTAAATGACAGCTCTGAAACACCCCTCTGTATTCCCAGCCCCCCAGACTACCCCCCCCATTGACCACCTACCTGTCCCCTCCCTTCCTATCAGGTTCAGTTTGAAGGTCCCCCGAGTCCCTGGAGCCCAGCCTCTGTGAGTGTATCTGCGCAGGCCTGGAAGGTTCTGTGCTTTGTGCTCCCTCCCCAAGTAGAGAGAAGGCTACTGAGAAACAGAAGGAAGAGACTGCCCGCCATTGCCTGCGCTGGCTCTACACAAAGAAAGTCCTGGGGGCTCGAGAGATAGCTCAGTGGTTAGGGGCACTGGCTGCTCTTGCAGAGGGCCTGGGCCCTAGCATGTACATGGGGCTAACAATTCTCCTTAACTCCCTAGGAGATCCAACACCTTCTTCTGGTCTCTGTGGACATTTCATGGCATGGGTATTCTTATATACGTGCAGGCAAAACAATCATACATATAAAATAAAAATAAATAAATTTTGGTGGTGCCCACACCCCAGCAGACACATGCATGGCACCTGCACCCCAGCAGACAGATACACGTATGGCGCCCACACCCTGGGGCAGCAGACAGACACACACGTGGCACCCGCACCCCAGGGTAGCAGGCCCCCTGGCCAGGGTGCAGGGGCCTGGCAGTGGGCAGAACCAGGAAGTGTTGGCAACACCCCATCACACTGCACCCAGGAGCACCTCTCTTGCCAGGGGCTGGGCAGGTGGTCACTGCACAGAGTACCAGGATTAGCCAGCCATTATTGTCATTCAAGTGACAAGATGGCTGCAGCCAGGAAAAGATATAGCAATTAAGAAAGAAAATGGTGCCGGGCGTGGTGGCGCACGCCTTTAATCCTAGCACTCAGGAGGCAGAGGCAGGCGGATCTTTGTGAGTTCAAGGCCAGCCTGGTCTACAGAGCGAGTTCCAGGCCAGCTGGGGCTACAGGGAGACCCTGTCTCAAAAAGACAAAAAAAAAAAAAAAAAAAAAAAGAAAGAAAATGGCTAAAAAGATGGCATAAGTGGCGGAAAACGCTGTAAGATGTGGCAATCACTGGTTCCCTGGCCAGGGAGGAAAACGTGAAGGCCTCAATCAGCCACCTCCCCCAAACCCAAAAAAGCCAACCAGAACTTTGGTCATGAGAAGCACCAACAACAAAACATAATCCATCTGTCTCCTTGAATGGAAATGAAATATTGATGTCCCTTGAGCAAGAACTTTGAACCAACAAGTCACTGTTGCCTTTGTTTGCTGCACAGAAGCCAAAATGCTGTTTCTTAAACACAAGTGTGATCATGTGATCAGAGTAAAGGAGAAAGAAAAATAACAGGAACCAGAGTAATTGAAATAATGACTCCTCCCATGAGCCTAGAACTGTGTTTCCTCATAAACCTGGAGCTGTGTTCCTGTCCTGTGACCTGGAACTATGGTTGTCTCTAATTAGCCTGGAGCTGTGGTCTCATCGACTCTCGACTCAGTCTGGAGCTGTGCTCGTCTCCCATGAGCCTGGAGCTGTGGTCTCATCGACTCTCCACTCAGTCTGGAGCTGTGCTCGTCTCCCATGAGCCTGGAACTGTGGTCTCATCGACTCTCGACTCAGTCTGGAGCTGTGCTCGTCTCCCATGAGCCTGGAGCTGTGCTGTACTTTCATGAGCTTGAGCCAGGCCTGTATCCCATGAACCAGAGCTATGGTACCCCACCCATCAGCCTAGGCCTATCATCGTCTCCCGTGAACCTGGAGCCATGGTGCCATCCCAGGAACCTGCACCTGAAGTTCCCCTCCCGTAAGCCTGATCATGGTCCCCTCCTGTGAGCTGAAGTTGTGGTCTGTTCATATGAGCCTGAAGCTTAGGATCCCTACCCTGAGCCACAGTTCTGCATTCCTCTGATGGTAGGCTAGTGGAACAGAATAGAGCATGAAGGACTTCCTGATTTGGGGCAGAAATTTCAGTCTTCTCTGAGTGACTGCATTTCCTGCAGACCCCTCCCCTGAGGTCCCAGGTCATGCAGAGTAGAGGCTTTGTCTCTTATGTTGGGGACAGGAGGAGGACTGGTTCTCTGGAATAGACCTTCTACCTCCCCTGAAGCCCAACCTGTGGTTCTCACTCCACAAGTGGTCCTGGGTGTCCAGGCCTTGATGTTGAACCCCTTCCATGACCAGGAGTCAAGAAGCTTTCAATTATCTTTCTATTGCTCTTCTACAGCCCCAGTATGCCCTTACCTGTGCCCTAATTGAACTTCTAGAGATTAAAAAAGCATCATCTGGGAAGAGAAAGAAAGAAAGAGAGAGAGAGAGAGGAAGGAAGGAAGGAAGGAAGGAAGGAAGGAAGGAAGGAAGGAAGGAAGGAAGGAAGGAATAGCCAGGCCTTCAATCCCAGCACTAAGGAGGCAGAGGCAGGCAGCTCTCTGTGAGACTGAGGCAAGCTTGGTCTACATAGCAAGTTCCAGGCTAGCTGGGCCTATAACGAAATCCTGACTCAAAAAGACAAAAAAGCAAAACAGAAAAGACAAAGAAATAGAAATTACAGTGATAACTAAACTGATAAAAATCCTCAAACTAAAAATATGTAATTATAGCTTAGAATCAAAATCCTATGTCTACCATAATTTTTAATATTGTTTACTGACAAAACTGTACTACCAAGCATCAAAATAATATGAAATTTGTCACCATTCCTACAATGTGACTTTGCCACGCACTCCTATTCCAAATTCTCCAACCCATACAAAGTCTATGTAATCATGTTACTTTTTAAAGAAAGCAATACTAATAAAATATTTTAAATAAAATAAATAAGTAAATAAATTTTTTAAAATAAATTATATTCAGGGCTGGAGAGATTGCCTAGTGGTTAAGAGCACCGACTGCTCTTACAGAGGACCTGGGTTCGATCCCCAGCATCCACATGGCGGCTGAGAACCATCCGTAACTCCAATTCCAGGAGATCTCCAGTTCCAGGGGAATCTGACACCCTCTTCTGACCTCCGCGGCTTTGCACAACACGGGTACACAAACCTACATGCAGACAGTACATTCATACACATAAACAAATAAAATTTTAAAAATAAATAAATTATTTTCTATTTTTAATATGTCACATGACATAATAGCACATACACACGGGCACGACATGTAATAAGATCAGGGATACAGATGTGTCCCTACTTCTAACATTTGCCATTTCTTTGTGTTGAAAACATTTTAAATCCTCTACACTAGCAAGATGATGAGAGTAGAAGAGAGGGCGGAAGTTGGGAGGGAGGGAGGGAGGGAGGAAGTTCTTTCTCCTGGTCCCAGTGTAGAAGGAGGGGATGGAACTCCTGATGCCACCAGAAGCTTTTCGGCAAGGCCCTGAGACCCCTTGCCGGGAACATTGCAAGACACTGAGGGGTCTGGGACAGTGACTCACAGTCCTTCAAGGGCCTAGGACTGTCTGATGAGTCAACACATTGCCAGCTTCCCATGCTTTCAGCCTGGATTTCCTCATTCAAGCTTTTGAGTGTTATTTGGTTCTGCCTAACTACAAAACAGCAACAAAAACCATTGGTATCAACTGTAATCTTGGTTAAGAGCCCATTCGGGATCTGAAGACACACAGCCACTGCAGCTGGCTGGTCTTGACACCACGGTGGGAACTAAATGCACACGGTTTTAGGTTCAGGATGACACAGACCAGGACTAGAATCCCTGCTTCACTACCTAGTGGCTGACTGCATGATCCCAGGCAAACAATTTAATCCCCCCCCAACCACAAGTGACTAGAACAATACCAGGCTTCTGGCCAGCCATGAAGGCTGAGTCTGAGGAGTTCACGCAGCAGCTACCAAGGTGGGTCCTGAAGTCAGACACATCTGCATCTCCTGGCAGCCTGTAAGACCCACCATGGGACCCCATCCTCCCAGTGTGAAAATCACTGCACCATGGTGACAGGGGACAAATAGCAAGGTACGAACGTCCAGCAAGCAGGTTGCTGCCATGTGGTAGGAATTGCCACCCGACCCTCTCTTCCCTGCTAGGCCCCACACTCAGGAAAGTTAAGTCATTTCTCCATATCCAACAGCTAGAGTCAAGTGACACAAACCCACAGGCCACATCCTTCCCTCCACATGGTGCTGTCTGCCTTCCAAGCTCAGATCTTAATACAGAATAAGTACAGATGTTCTCAAGGGGCCAAATGGAGGAGAGAATGGCTGATAACTCTAACTTCCCCAAGCAAAGACGCTGAGAACAGCAACCAGCCCTCCAAACATCTGAGGCTTGGGGCCTCTGGGACAGCAGCAGCTCAGCACCTGAGGAACAAAGGACCCAGATCCACTGCATGGGCGTCCTCAGGGCCCTCGACAGGGAACTCACCTAAACTACTGCTCCGCCCCTGCTTTGCCTCATCATCTAACACTGAAGCCCTTGGGCTAAGTTGAATTTGCCTCATGTCTCCTCCTGGCCAGCACTAGGCTCCATATCAGAAGGTGGTCGAAGCAGCCCGCTCCTCTTGCTACGGCCCTACTTCAAACCTGACCACCTCATCAGAGCCACACCAGGCAGCCCTGAGCCTGCAGCCCACATGACCCTGTCCCTGGCTTGCCCGTGCTCAGCATGCACCAGCCACACTGATGTTTTCATTCCCTAGGAAAGCGTGCTCTGCCTCAGTTTACCTCAGGGTCTTTGCCTGTGCTAGTCCTCTTCAGGCATGTTCCTCGGTCTAAAGGCCTTGAGACAAAAGTCACGACCTCAGAGGAGGCCCTCGGCCTGCGCCCCTCCCGCTGCCTCTTCTCCTGTTTGTCTCTTTGGTGGCTACCTCGCCGCTGCCCTCATCTTTGCATTTCTACCTGTGTTTGGTCTGAGTCTGCTCCTCAGCTCCAGGAAGGTGGGGACCACACCTGTCCTTTTCACCCCTACATTTCCAGTGCTTAGCACACTCTAGATGGGAAATAAATACCTACACGATGGGTCGATGGATGGATGAAAGAAGAAACAAATAAGTTGCCAAGAAGGAGAGGCAGCAAATCAGCTGTGCCCAGGGGGATGATGGCGTGCAGGCAGGCCGGCTCCTGCTTCCCTTACAGAGATGAGCTGGGGCAGACAGGGTGGCACTGAAGAGCTCACCATGGAATCGATGGTGACATTCTATCCATCCTAAACCAGAGCGTTTCAAAAAGCCAGGGGTCAATGACCACCACAGGCAGGTTGAGGCTACCTGCAGCCTGCCTGCCCCTAGCCAAGGCCTGGAGCAGGTCAAGGGCAGTGGCAAGGTTAAGGCCCCAGGCAAAGGCCGTGACTATCAGACCTATGTGGCTCCCCCATACAGCCTGGTCTCATCACACAGAACCTGTAGACACAGTGGGGCTTCCTGGGCAGTGAAAACCTGTAGGAACTTCAGACCCTGTATCCAGACCAGGATGGACTTGATCCTGTTCCTGTCTCCAGCTTGGGAGTTCCTGGAGGCAGATGGGTCCCAGACTGGGCCGATTCACAGAGCATCCACCTTCCATGGGAGTCCCTACCAGACTTACATTTGAAACAAGCTGTGATGGATGCTCATGTGAATAGGAAGGCTCACAGCTGCTCACCACATGCTAATGCCAGGACTAACCTCTGCATACAGTATCACTAGCTAGGAAGCAGTCCAGGCCTTCACAGGCCTGTACACCTGGCTTCCTGCTAGAGCCACCGCTTCTCCATGGGTTTCTTATGCCCCACGCCATATACAGAAGGGGCCCTGGATGACAGGGGCCTTCCCTGCACTCTGCCCTGCTCCCCAGAGCCTGGCTTGGAGTATTTATAGGAGTAGACTCAGCTGCACAGCCAGGAGACCACGATCCATTAGCAGGGTGTAAATAGCGCTAGCTCTTCAAAGGCCAGAGCCAGCCTCCTGTGAGGTCTGAGTCAGTTCGCTGGCTCTCTCATGTTTCAGGCCTTATTTATCTTCCTGATAACTTCCATAAAGGGCCAAGGCCGCCTTCTTGGTATGCAGGGCCTGCCAGCAGTATCCCCAGTGAGATTTTCACAAGAAATTGACTTTTGCCAAGCGCCTGCTACAGAAACAATCTCGTCCACGCTGGGGGGTGGGAGGAAACTGCAGACAATGCGATGTGAGTCTGAAAGGAATGCAACACAGAAGACTTAGAGACACAAAGCAGAGGCACAGAGCAGCAGGTGAGCATATAGCCAGCCCAACACAGATCTGTCAAAGCACAGGGCCACGGTGAATAGCTTGGACTCCAGTGCTGGGCTTCCTCTGGACATGGGGACAAGGCTTAAATGAACTGGTGGTGGATGACACTCAGTGCGGTTGGTACCCAGCAGACTGAGTGCTCAAGAGCCATCAGGAGAAGGCAAGTGTGGAGGCTTTGCAAGAGGCAGGGGTGTGGCCAGCTCTAATCTGTCACCTGCTGAAAACCGGTGGTGTTGGTTCACGCTGCCTCTCTGAACCTGAGTCCTGTTAGAAGGAAGATCAGATACTGGTCTCCAGACATTCCACGGGTGGAAACGTCCAACCCCAAGAGCCACTTGTCTTCCAAAATACGGGAATGGAAATACCACAATGAATTAGCTTCAGGGAGATGGCTGCTCCCACGTTTGGTTCAACATATCCCTTGAGACAGGGCAGCTGTCACTCAGGGAAACAGTCTGAGCATGGCTGTGGGTTGGGGCTCCGAGGCCATGGGGCAGGAAGATTGCAAGTTTCCCATTGCAGTAGCAGCAGGCAGGAGCGGCAGGGCCTGAGGAAAGAGCAGTGTGTCTTCTGCTCTGAGAGGGCCAGCCCTGACTTTTGCTTTCAATACAAAATCTTCCTTTCCTAACTAAGAAGTCAGAGTGCAAAGGAAGTATCTCCATCAGTCACTGAGCACATTACCACCCCCTCTCCCAGACACCCTCACAGTATCTCTGTAGCAAGTACTCTAAGGATGAGTACCATCTTCAGTTTACAGATAAAGTGAGGCTCAGAGAGGGCAGGGGCCTAGTCCACAGTCATACAGCAAGATACTGGCAAAGCTACAACTCGAATGCAAGTCTTCTGTGCCTGACTCAGTCTTCGTTGCCTGCCCCACCTAGCTGTCTTCCTATTAGTGCTGAGTGCAAAAATTCAGTGCTGTTTGGACAGTTAAAGTATACATGCAACACACATGAAAACTTTCAATGACACCTGAGACCCCCAAGGACGAAAAAGATGCATACGGCCTATGGTAATACTCCCAGAGTTCCAGTGGGCCTCAGGAGGGAGGCCGCTCACATTCAGTTAAAAGGAAACAGTGAAAGAAAACCCAGTATGGCCATACTGGGAACCCAGCTACAGGAGAACGGGTCTGCTTTTAGTGTGCAGCGTGACCGGAATCTAGCTGGAAGCACAAATGGGGCTGATAGTCCTGAGAGGAAGGTGCCGTCCAGCTCTAAGCCCGAACCTGAGCTAAGCCCAGGTTAACTGGAATGAGAAAGCGAGGCTTCAGAATCTTCAGTGACAATTGTAGACTGCCCACTGAGCAATCCTGGGCTTATTTACTTTTCATTGTGGAAAATTTCAAGCATATATGAAAAGAGAGAAAAGCATAACAAGATCCCAGGTATCCACTGCCCAGTTCCCACCGTCTCAACCCAGAGCCAAGTGCTGGGTACGTGCTGCTGGGGTGCTTGTGTTCATGGGCAAGTGCTCTACATCAATTACACCATCTCCCTTGTGTCTGTTTGTTTGCTTGTTGTTTGGTTGGCTGGTCGGCTGGAACAGCTCAGAGCCATGTTTTTAACCGTTAAAAGATCACCAAAGATTTAACAGTATGCCAATGGCCAAACCATACAGCCATGTAGCAACGTGGGCCACCTGGACTTGGAGAGGGCTGTGGGGAGGGGCACACTCTAGGAGCATGGCCTCTCCCAGAGAGCTGAGATTTCTGAACATTCCGCCAGAGGGCCTTTCTCCCACTGAAAATAATGTATCCAAGCAAGACTAACACACTTAGAGGTCTCGTCAGTATCAAATATATTAATCCAAGAAATTTAAAAAGTGTTTAAAAAGTATTTGTTGAAATGACAAACTTGCCTTTGAAAGCCAACGTTTGTACTGTTTAAACAGCAGTCAGTCTGGAAGGTCACGGTCGCCTCCTAAATCCAAACCTCTCTTCACATCTTAAAAGCAAAACAAAACTAAGACCAACAAGAAAGAAAGAAAAAAAAACTGCACATGGCTCATGCCTTCCGCATTACGAAGGGTCAGATCTGACTATAAATTACACTACACGTAAGAAGTACTGACTTCCAACAAAGTGTGCACACTACTGCACACCTGTGATTGTGGAGGGAGAGTTCATGGCAAAACCAGATAGGGTGGTATGTGTTCTTGATCCCAGTGCTCAGGAGGCTGAAGCAGGATTCTCTGGGGATTCATGGCAAGACCTTGTCTCCAAAATAAATAAATAAATAAATAAAAATAATAAATAACAAAAAAAGAAAAGAAAGCTCACGGGTGGAAAAAAGGGAAGCAGAGTGACAGATGAAGACATGAAGACAGAAAGAATCATCCAGAATGGAAAAAATCCAACAAAAAATGCAAAATAATGAGCATCATTCAATCTGAACTTCACAGCTCTGTCTGCAGAGAAGGAACTTGACAGACAGCAGAGTCCCGCCCTGCAATGCCAGAGAGTCACTGCTTTTGGGGAGAAAAAAACTAAATGGAAAAAGGTATCTCCCCCTGGCTTAGAAATGTGCCAGTAACGCCAAAACAAAACAAATGGAACTCCATGAAGCCCCCTTCCCCCACACCACTAACCACCGAATAAACTGCACTCCACCATACCAACAGAAGAGGGCAGTCTTGAAACAGGCACCCTGCAAACCACTTAGGATGGTGGGGGGAACTCAGACTAACTCCACCATAAACTACCATAAAAAGTAAAGATAAAATATGAGTCAAAAATTTCACCTAGTAAAATGTCAAATAAGAAAGAAGCAAAATGTAACTTAATATTCCAAACTAAAGTAGATGTTAGAAAACACACATTTGAAGTTTAGAAAAAGTAATAAAATTGTTTCTCAGCATTTTGGCTGAGAGCTAATGTAGCATTTGATTTACCAGCTTACCATCTGATACGTCCTCTATCTGAGGACAATATATTGAATGGATTTGGGAGCAAGGAGATTCATGAGAAACTTTCTCCATTCTTGTCACACATCAACCTGGTACTGCAATACCTCCAAGAAAGCCAAAACTCTGAAAATGATAGAAGAAAATGTTGGAAGCAACCTACAAGACATAGGTAGAGGAAAAGACTTCCTTTTTTAAATTTTATTTTATTATTTTTTATGTGTATGAGTGTACTGTCTGCATGTCGGTTGGTGCACCCGTGTCATGCAATGCTGCAGAGGTTAGAAGAGGGCGTAGGATTACCCTGGAACTGGAGTTAAAGATGGTTCTCAGCCACCATGTAGGTGCTGGGAATTGAACCCGGGTCCTCTGCAAGAGAAGTCAGTGCTATTAACTGCTGAGCCATCTCTCCAGCCCTGGAAAAGACTTTCTAAACCAAACAGCAGCTGAGCAGGAAATAAGGTCAACAATTGCCAAATGGGACCTTATTAAATGCAAAAGCTTCTGTACAGCAAAAGAAACAATTAAAGCAGTGAAGAGAAAACCCACAGAGTGGGAGAAAACCTTCACCAGTGATACATCTGACAGAACATTAAGATCCAAAGTATGTAAATTACTCAAAAAACAAAAGAGAGAGAAAACAAACAGCCTAATTAAAAGATGGAGTAAAGAGCTGAACAGAGACTTCACAAATGAAGAATTTAAAATGGCTGAGAAATATTTCAAAAAGTGTTCAACATTGCTAATAATTAAAGAAATGCAAATTCAAACCACTTTAAGATCTCATCTTACCCCCATAACACTAGCTGTGATCAAGAAAAGAAATGATACCAAATGCTAGAGAGGTTGTGGAGAAAGGGGAACACAGCACTCCTCTGAGAATCTTAAAACAACCTCCCAAAGCAACAATGAGAATCAGACTTAAAAAAAAAACAAAAACAAGAATATAAAGGTGCAGGATAATCCCACACCAAGCTCTACCAACCCTGTGGAAGATTCCTACAGTGGGATCACCCTGGGGATGGCCCAGGACACAGATATCAGAAGCACATTTGTGAACATACTTAAAGAAGTACAAGATTATAAAGAGAAAATCAAAGAAATAAGAAAAGAGAATGAAAAATTCAAGAAGGGCCTAGAGAGAGAATGACAAACTCCGGAAGGAAGTGGAAACACTGAAAAGATCCCATGCTGAAAAAGATAAGGAAAAAAACCAGTGAAGCAAAGAGCCACAGGAAGAGATTGAGAAGCTCCAAAAGGAAGTAGAAATACTAAAGAAATCAGAAGAGGAAATGAAAAAGGAAATCAAACACTCATCCAATCAAGAGGAAAGTAATGGAAAAAGCCTCAGAAGCAGAATGGAGGAAGCAGAACAAAGATTATCAGACCTGGAAGATATCACAGAACAACTAAAAACCTCAAGTAAAGATTATGAAAANGGGACCTCATTAATCCAAAAAGCTTCTGTACAGCAAAAGAAACAATTAAAGCAGTGAAGAGAGAACCCACAGAGTGGGAGAAAACCTTCACCAGTGATACATTGACAGAACATTAAGATCCAAAGTATGTAATTACTCAAAAAACAAAAGAGAGAGAACAACAAACAGTCTTAATTAAAAAGATGGAGTAAAGAGCTGAACAGAGACTTCACAAATGAAGAATTTAAAATGGTCTGAGAAATTCTTTCAAAAGTGTTCAAACTTGCTAATAATTAAAGAAATGCAAATTCAAACCACTCTTAAGATTTCATCTTACCCCCAAACACTAGCTGTGATCAAGAAAAGAAATGATACCAATTGCTAGAGAGGTTGTGAGAGAAAGGGGAACACGCACTACTCTCTGAGAAACTTTTTAAAAAACAACTCCCAAAGCAACAATGAGAATCAGACTTAAAACAAAAACAAAAACAAAGAATATAAAGGGTGCAGGATAATTCCCACACCAAGCTCTACCAACCTGTGGAAGATTCCTACAGTGGGATCACCCTGGGGATGGCCCAGGGAACAGATATCAGAAGCACATTTGTGGAAACACTAAAGAAGTGACAGATAGAGAAAGAGATAAATCAAAAAAGAGAAAAGAGAATGAAAATTCAAGAAGGTCCTAGAGAGAGAATGACAAAACTCCGGAAGGAATCGTGGAAACAACGAAAAGATCCCGATGAAAAAGATAAGGAAAAAAACCAGTGAAGCAAAGAGCACAGGAAGAGTTGAGAAGCTCCAAAAGGAAAGTAGAAAATGACTAAAGAAACAGAAGAGGAAATGGGAAAAAAGGAACATCAAACACTCGTCCATCAAGAGGACGTGATGGGAAAACGAAAAAGCCTCAGAAGCAGAATGGAGGAAGCGAAAAAAAAAAAAAAAAAAAAAAAAAAAAAAAAAAACCCAAGTAAAGATTATGAAAAATTTTTAAAAACACAAAAGTGGAAACAACCAGGAACTGGTGGGACACTATGAAAAGACAATCTCTGCATCATAGGAATAGGAAGGAGACAAATCCCAAGAGAATGGTACTTATCAGATCTTCAACAGAACTAGAGAGAAAAATTTCCCCAAACTAAAAAAAAGACAAACCCAATTCAAATACAAGAAGCACATAAGAACTGGATCCAAACAGACAAGATCAGAAAAGAAAACCTCTCCACACCCATTCATAGTTTCAAATGCTAGACACCAAAACAAAGACCAAAAATCCTTAAAAACAAGAGAAAAACAAACAAGTGACCTATAAGGGGAAACCTATCAGAATTACAACTGATTCTCAGTACAAAACTATGAAAGCAAGAAGAACATGGACGCAACGCATTCCCAGTGTTAAAAGACAAAAATGCCAACCCAGGTTACTATACCCAGCAAACAATGTCAATCCTAGTTGAAGGAGAGGAAAAAAACCTTCCATGACATAAACAAGATGCAACTAAATACATGTCCTGGAAACCCCACCCTTCAGAGAACACTTGAAGCCTTTCACGCGCGAGAAGAGCACCATCCCCAGGCACCTAGAAATAGAAAATCAATAAAAGCATAACTGCAGGAGTAGAAACCTAACCAAAACCACAAATGGATAATAAGCACAAGGACGCAAAACAAACCTCTCAGTCATACGTTAAATATTAATGGACTAAATTCCCTAATCAAAAGACATAGATGGGAGATTGGAATTAGGCAACAGAACCCATCGTATGCTGTCTACAAGAAAACACATCTTACCTTTAAGGGCAGGCACCACCTTAAAGTGAAAAGCTGGAAAAAATATTCCAAGCAAATGGACCAAAAAGAAAGCAGGTGTGCTATTCTTAATATCAGGAAAAGTAGACTTCAAAGTAACAGAAATAAGAAGAGACAAAGAAGAAGGCCATTACATTTCCTCCAAGGAACAATTCCCCAAGACAGATTTCACAGACTAGTGGCCAACTGCAGGCCTCTGTCCAGTCAAAAAAAAAAAAAAACAATTCTCCAGGACCACAAGTCACACACTAACTCAGTACACTCATAGTAGGGCCCTTCAATACCCCACTGAGTCCTTTGACCGGTCAACAGGACAAAGAATAACAGACATCTAAACTGAACAATAAAAATGATACACCAAATGGACCTCATAGACCTCTACCAAATATTCCACCCTTTAATTACCAGAGAATATACTTTCTACTCAGCACCCCATGGAACAGTCTCCAAAATCGACAACATTTTACTGCGACACAAAGAAACATCCACAAATACAGAAAGACTGTAATAATTTCATGCATGCTATTGTACCACAGTGCAATAAAGCTTCAACATCAACACCAGGATAAGCCCCTACTGCCTACAAAGAATACATGGAGACTAAAACAACACACTCTTGAATAATGAAGGTCAAGGACGATATAAAGATAGAAATAAAAACGCATTCCTGGAACTGAATGACAATGATACTACAACACCACAAAGCCTCTATGGTTGTATCTTAAAATAGTCCTAAGAGGAAATTTATAGCCCTGGTGCCTACATTAGAAAAACAGAAAGAGCACAAGTGAATGATCTAACACTGCAGCTAAAAGCACTTGAGAGGCAACAACAGATGAACCCTAAACACAACAGACAGGAAGAAATAACAAAAATCAGAGCAGAAATCAATGAAATAGAAACAAAGAAAACAATACAAAAAAAATCAATGAATCCAAAAGTTGGTTCTTTGAAAGAATAAACAGTATAGACAGACCTCTAGCCCAGTTAACCAAAAGAAAGAAGGAACAACTCCAAATCAATACAATCCGTGATAAAAGGGAAATATCACAACAGACAAGGAAAAGATCCAGAAAATCATATGGGAATATTTCAAAAACCTATACTCTACCAAGTTTGAAAACCTAGAAGACATGGATGAATATCTGAAATCCTGGGAATCACCAAATTTCAACCAAGAAGAGATTGACAGCTTGAACAGACACATAATATATGAAGAAATTGAAGATGTAATAAGAAACCTCCCAACTAAAAAAAGCCAAGGCCCAGACAGTTTCACAGCAGAATTCTATAGAACATTTCAAAAAGACCTACAACCATTATTACTGAAATTGTTTAGAAGAATACAAATGGAAGGGATCCTCCCAAATTCCTTCTATGAAGCCAGCATCACTCTATTCCCAAAACCAGGCAAAGATACAACCAAAAAGGAGAACTATAAACTCATCTCACTAATGAATACAGATGCCAAAATTCTAAACAGGATACTGGCAAATCGCATAGATTCACATCAAGAAGATCATCCATCATGATCAAGTTGGATTCATATCAGAGATGCAAGGATGGTTCAACATACAAAAATCAATAAACATCATCAAGCATATAAATGGACTGAAAGACAAAAACCACATCATCATCTCAATTGACGCTGAAAAAGCCTTTGACAAAATCCAGCATCCCTTCATGCTTAAAGTCCTAGAGGGAATTGGATTGGAGGGATCATTCCTCAATGTAATCAAAGCCATATACAGGAAACCCACAGCCAATATCATCCTAAATGTGGAAAGGACAGAAACATTCCCTTTAAAAGTAGGAACTCAGCAAGGCTGCGCCCTGTCACCACTCCTCTTCAAAATAGTGCTTGAAACCCTTGCTAGAGCAATAAGGCAAGAAAAGGAAATTAAAGGAGTACTAATTGGAAAAGAAGTCAAGCTATCCCTATTTGATATGATATGATTGTTTACTTAAGGGGTGCTAAAAACTCCACCAGAAAACTCCTAGAAACAATTAACAGCTTCAGCAAAGTGGCAGGATACAAAATTAACCTAAAAAAAAAATCAGTGGCCTTTCTTTACACCAACAACAAGCAACTGGAGGAAGGAATTCAAGGAGACCTTCCCACTCACAATAGCCTCAAAAACAATAAAATACCTAGGAACAAACCTAACCAAAGACACCAAAGACCTCTACAACAAAAATTTTAAACCCTAAATCAAGAAATTGAAGAAGACATGAGATGGAAAAACCTCCCATGCTCATGGATTGGGAAAATTAACATTGTAAAAATGTCCATTCTACCCAAACTCTTGTATAGATTTAACGCAATCCCAATCAAAAGCCCCAAGAGTTTCTTCATAGGCTTGGAAAAAAAGTCCTAAATTCAGTTGGAAAACGAGAAAGACCCCAAATAGCCCAAAACAACCGACGGGATAAAGAGCAAACACAGGGGGATCTCTAACCAGACATCAAACTATACTACAGGGCAGTATAGTCATAAAAAAGACAGCCTGGTCTTGGCAACAAAAACAGACCATCTTGACCACATGGAACAAACTTGAAGATTCCAAAAACTTAAGCAACATACAATTTCAGGCATCTCATTTATTGACAAGGGGGCCAGAAAGACACAATGGAGAAAAGACAGCTCTTCAGCAAGGTGGTGTTAGGCAAAAAAACTGGATCAACCACTTGTAGAATGAAATAAAATTGAAACCCCTATCTCTCAACCCTGTACCAAAAGTCAAGTCCAGATGGATTAAAGACCTCATAGTGAAACACCCAAAACTCTGAAGGGTTTAGAAGAAAAAGTTGGCAACAAGGACACAAGACATAGGACATGAGGAAAAGATTTCTAAATCAGACAGCAGCTCGCTACAAGGAATTAAGGTCAAACAATTGACAACATGTGAGCCTCTTAATTAAATTCAAAAGCTTCTGTACATCAAAGAAACAATAAAGGAAGTGAAGAGAAATCCGCACCGAGTGGGAGGAAACCTTCACTACAGAAACATACGACAAAGCAATTGATTTCCAGAATTATAAACTACTCAAAAAACAAAGAGAAGAAAGAAACAAATGGCCCACTCAATAGATGGAGAAAGAGCTGAACTAGACTTCACAAGTGAGGAATTAGAGATGGCTGAGAGAAACATCTTAAAGGTGTTCAACATCATTAATAATTAAGGACATGCAAATTCAAAACCCACTCTAAAGATATCATCTTCCTCCAAGACGACTTTCTAGGATCAAGAAAACAAATGACACCAAGTGCTGGAGAGGTTGTGAGGAAAGAGGAACACTCATCCACTGCTGGTGGGAATGTAAACTCATACAGCCACTATGGAAAGCAGTGTGGAGAACCCTTGGAAGACTTGGAATGAACTTGCCACCCGACCCAGCCATACCACTCCTAGGCATGTACCCTCAAGACTCACCCCACCCCAGAGATACATGCACGGCCATGTTTATTGCAGCTCTCTTCACAATAGCAAGGAGCTGGAACCAACCCAAATGCCTCTCAACTGATGAGTGGATAGAGAAAATGTGGTACATGTACACAATGGCATTCTATGCAGCAGTAAAGAAAGATGACATCATGAGCTTTACAGGAAAATGGCTGGAGCTAGAAGACATCATGCTGAGGGAAGTAACATAGTCCCAGAAAAAAACAAACGATGAATGGTATCCCTCATCTGTGGACGCTAGTGCCAATTGCCTACTTGTAAGTATTTCTTGTGCACAGCCCCTTGAGCTTTTGTCCAAAGCAGTTGGGAATGATGCATATTGGAAACAGCAACAACAACAACAGAAAGGACTGCATCAAAGAACTGACTGAAACAGTGAACTTCTGCTCAAAACAGTCAACTTCCACATGGAGAATTTTTAGAAAGACTGAGAAAGAGATGAAAAGCATGTTTGGCAGAATACAAGAGCTCTGTTGGGGTGGGAGGATAAGGTGGGGACACGGGTCTAGACTTGATAATCTTGTACAAAATATATATAAAAAAATAAAAAGCAAAATAATAATAATAATAGCAGGGCTGGGGGGCCTAGCGGTTAAGAGTGCCGACTGCTCTTGCAGATGAGCCAGGTTTGATCCCCAGCATCCACATGGCAGCTGAGAACCGTCTTTGACTACAGTTCCCGGGGAATCCAAAACCCTCTTCTGACCTCTGAGGCATTGCATGATATGGGTGCACAGACCTGCATACAGACAGTAGATTCATACACACACAAAAAACAAATAAAATTAAAAAATAATAATAGCAGAGGGGAGAGAGAAGGAAAAAGTCAAACAGTTTTTGTCACTAATTTTCATTAAGGTAATGAGGAGAAGCCAGAAGATACCATCTAAAGCCTGTGAAACAAAGGTTAAGTAAGAAATGGGGAAAGCTGAAAGTATTGTAAAAAAAAAAAATATGAGCACATGGCAGCCACTGCAAAGGCAAAACATTTGCAAAGTTGAAGATGGTCCAGACAAAAAGAAAAGACACCTGGAAATAAAGGACAGTAGACAGTCCCAGCCCAGCATCTTACTCAGACAGTACACTCCAGAGACAGTCCAAGAGAATGGGAGAATGAGGCATAGGTACCCACGTTTCCCCCAACACTGGGTGCACAGTTAGTACAATCACAGGACAGAAACAAGATAGGGCTGAGTACTGAAGGATGGCAACTCTGTTCAGAGGACACAGCTGCCTATTAAAAAACACTACAGGAAAACTGTAAAACCCAGGGAGGCTCAAAATACCTGCCGACCAAACCCCTTTACACTCCTGAAGGTTTATATGTTTAGGTGACATGCCAAGGTGGATGGGGAATGTCACAGGGCCCCACCTCAAGATGAAGAGCCACAGGCAATCAGTGAATGCTGGTGCGGGGGAGGGATCAGTTTTCTCCAGGGTCCAGCTCCCTGAGATGTTATCTAATCCCAACTACGCAGCCCTAAATACAGATATACATGAGCACCAATAAAGGGGCTCAGTGCAGTATGCACGTATATATGCATGTATTTGTGTGTACATATATGTAATAATATATGCGTGAACTTATGTGTATAAATGTATATGTAACAATAATCAAAGAAGACAAGAACTTGAGAGGAGTCGGGAGCATAGGAAGAGCTGGAAGCCCAAAGGGGTGGAAACAAGGCAGATGCCGTACTCACGTATGACAGCCTCAAAAATGAAACAAAGTCCTAAAAAAGTGTATATGCTTTTTATTTACTAGATGAGAAATCTAAATTGAAAATATTTGTTATTTTTCTTAAGTCAGAGCAACAATAAATATACCAATATGGATGACATATTTTCAAATAACCATAAAAAATTCTGGTAAAAGTTTTATATCTTGCTGTGTATCTTTTTTATTGTTCAACTTTCTAGAAAGCAGAGGGCTTTTCACATTTGCATTCACGCTGCCATAATAACGCACATGGTATAACCACTGCATGCTGTAGAGAAAATGAAAGTGAAGAGGACAATTTCTGTCAGCATCATCACAAAGATGGTTTGGGCCTTCTGAATCCACTAAACTATCTCTGGAATCGCTGAGGGTACCTAGAACCTATCCTGAACAATGTCAAACAAAATAATTCAGCAAGGAAGTAGGATGTTAGAATACAAAGTTAACACCAGAACATGTATAGGCATAAATAATAATTGACAAGATACATAATAAAGCAAAGAAAATTTCTATTTAAGGGGGCTGGAGACATGGCCTAGCGGTTAAGAGCACTGACTGCTCTTGCAGAGGACCTAGGTTTGACTCCCAGCACCCACATGGCAGCTAAGAACCGTCTGTAACTCCAATTCCAGGAAAACTCCAGTTCCAGGGGAGTCCGAGACACTCTTCTGACCTCCGCGGCCTTGCACGACACGGGTGCACAAACATACATGCAGACAGTACATTCATACACATACAGAAATAAATAAAATAAAAAATAAATAAAAAAAGAATACAAAAAAATAAAACTTGAGATCTTAGTAAAAAGACAAAAAGAAAAAAAGAGAGCACTGTTGTTTTGCCTGTCTTCAATTCTTACTGGCAAGTGCATCTGCTCTGTGGCTACCACTGCTTTTGCCATCTTTCAAAGACATGAGACACAGCTTTTCAACTTTCCAATATGGACTGAAGACTCATGTCCATACAAGAGTCCTCCAAACCTTCAGTGCCAGATGGGGACTGCTGAGATATCCAGCTTGTGGACTGAGCAGCTACTGGGGTTTCAGACTCTTTAGAGTATAGACTGCCATTGTTGAACTACCCAGGCTGTATAATGGAGGCCAGTACAGGAAGATCAACACAGGATGCAGTGCTTATTGGACCTCATTTGGGTGACCATGGGAAGGGAAGACCCCAATGTGGAACACAAGGCCAGGATTGATGGTTGTTTGGGCTTGCCAAGGAGGAGCCTTCAAACACTTCCTTAAGGAAAACATGACATCTTTTAGCCTAAAAAAAAAGAAAAAGAAAATCTTCCAATTCGGGTGAATACAGTAAAGCAATACAGGTTGGCAAGAATGACAACAACAAAAGAACTGGAAAAAAACTGACTGAAACAGTGACATTCTCACCAAAACAATAAGCCTCTGCTTTGAAAAAAAAAAAAAAAACTCAGGAAAGACCCAGAAAAAGATGCAAGACATGTATGGCAGATTGCATGAACTCAGGTGGGGTGGGGGGCATGGAAAGGGAAATGACTCTAAATTGGATTGAGAAATGATGTGTGATGTATGAAAAAGTTTAATAATAATAATGCTCAAGCCAAGGTGAGTCTGGAGGAGAGGCTTATTTTGACAAGGAGATTAGAGTCCTTAGGGAGAGGTTTCTAGATTTGGAAAGCGCACCCTTGGGCAAGACCCCACCCAACTAAGTTTCCAACTTGTAAAAGAAAGAGATCTAAAGAGTTTTCTTTTCTAGCAAACCTGCAACAGAAAAAGCTGCTACAAATGCGGATCAAGCAGGTGAGGCCCAGCCCAAACTGGTACCCTAACCTAGCAGTGCCATTCACACAGAACTGGCTCTAGAAGAATGAAAGATTCAAGAGTGAGGGGGGCTGTTAAGAGCATAGGCTGCTCTTACAGAGAATCCAGATTTGATTCTCAGCACCCACAGGGCAGCCAACACCCATCAGGAACTCCAGTTCCAGGGGATTCGACACCTTCTGACTCCACAGGCATTGCATGACACAGGTGTACTTACATACAAGCAGGCAATATACTCATACACATAAAATAAAACTGATAAATAAAATATTTTTTTTAAAAAGGAAGACACAGAGTGAGGGGTCATCAGCCCTTCCTCCATGGTTCAAGAGAGCAACCAAGGTCAGGTAGTGCATAGAGGGGACAGGGCAGGGAGTTCCTGCAAAGAGAAAGCCCTGTCAGGGCAACAGACCCTGAGAGCCCATCTTGTGTGAAGAAAAAGCCTGGTTGACAATGGAGACAGCAAGACGTTGGAAATGCAGAGCTGTGACACCTGCCCTGTGGAAGTGAGGTCCGAGACACCAGACAGGAGCCACCGGACTTGATGCTTGCCCTGCTGGTTTTTGGATTTGCTTCAGCCCAGGATTTCCTGAATATGTCTCTATTCCTCCTTTTGGAATGGGAATGTGTATTCTATGCCATTGTGTCTTGTAAGTATGTAATTTGTCCTTATGATTTTGCGGGGACTTACAATTAAGAGAGTGCCTTGAGTCTCAGAAAGGATTTTGGATGTTTGTGCTGGATAGCTTTAGTGTCAACTTGACACACCTGGGTTGAGGGAGCCTCAATTGGGGAATTGGCTCCATTGGATTGGCCTGTGGCCATATCTGTGGAGTATTGTCTTGATGGTCGAGCAGTGTGGGAGGGCCCAGCCCACAATGAGTAGTGCCACCCTGGGCAGGTTGTTGTGTACTGTATAAGAAGGTGGGCTGGGCATGAACCAGGAGAGCAAGCCAGTGAATAGCATTCCTCCATGGCCTGTGCCTCAGCTCCTGCCTCCAGGTTCCTGCCCTGAGTTCCTGCCTTGGGCTCCCTAAGTGATGAACTGTGACCTGGGAGATGTAAGCTGAATAAACCCTTTCCTCCCCAAGTTGGTGTCGGTCGGAGTGTTTTGTCACAGCAATGGAAGACAAACTAGAACAATGTTGGTCCTCTAAATAGTGATAAAACTGTTAAAGACTATGGAGACTTCTAAAGTTAGACTAAATGCGTTTTGCTTTATGACATGGGCATGAGCTTATGGGGACCAGGGAGTGGAATATGGTGATTTGAACAGGAATGTCTCCCTTCCATAAGCTCCAAACATTGAGCACTTGGTCCCATTTCGAAGTGCTATTGGGGGAGGGTCGCGAACCTTTAGGAGGTGTGGCCATGCTAGGAGAAGCGTGTGTGGTAGGCGGAGCCTTGGCCATTCCCATAAACATTCCATTTGCAGTCCTCTCTCTGCTTCCTGTGCCTGCCTGAGGAGGTGAGTGCTCATCTTTCTGCTCCTGCCGCCTCCTGCCAGGCCTCCCGGCCATGATGGACTCACCCCTCTGGAACCATAAGCCAATAAACTCTGCCTTCTGTATGTTCCTTGGTTAAGGTGTTTTATCCCAGCAATAGAAAATGTAAACTAATACAATATTGGGCATGTCAGAGCTGTGGGGCATCTGCCAGGGCGAGTTGCATACAGGGAATAAAACCAGCCCGAGAGAGATGCATGTTGCAGGCAGCAAAGACGGAGGGGCAGAGCCATCTAAGCCATTTGAAACTGAAGTTCCATGTGCAAGCGGGATTTGGTGTTTCTTTTCCAATCCTTCCTCTCTTTTGGAATAGAAATGTAGAATCTATGCTAGTGTACGCTGAAAGCATATAAATTTTAAAAACTACAGGTGATCATAGTTAAGAGATTGTCTTGAGTCTCAGAAGAGATTTTGGACCTTGGACTTTTTTAATATTTTGTTTTTTCTTTCTTTTTTTTCTATTACTTCTTTATTTTTTCATTTTTTAACAATAAGTAATAATTTACAAGCATCCTTCATGTAAAACCAATTTGCAAGCAGTTATGCCCAAACCCACACAGACCAAGGGTCCTACCACATGTTTATTATTTTTATTTAATTGTATGAGTGTATTACCTGCATGTATGTAAGTATACCTGTGTCATCCAATGTTGTGGAGATCAGAAGAAGGCATTGGATTCCCCTGGAAATGGAGTTACAGATGGTAGTTAGCTGCCATGTGGGTGTTGGGAATCAAACTAAGGTCCTCTGTAAGAGCAACCTGAACTCTTAATCCCTGATCCATCTTTTCAGCCCCCGGACTTTGGGCTTTTGAATAGTATTGAGACTGTTAAACTGTGGCATCATGAGATAACCATGAGCCTATGGGGGCTTGGGGGGGAATGTGCTGGTTTGGATGATAAGTGCCCTCATGGGCTCATCTAGTTGAACACTTGGTCCCTAGTTGGGGGCACTGTTTGCGAAGGTTATAGGAAGGGTGGTGATATTAATTCAACCACTTAGTGATTCACTTTGACTCCTGTAGGAGGTAAAGCCTTCCTGGAGGACGTATGTAACTGCTGGCAGGCATCAGACACAAAAATGTTCCAAATGAACTAGAGACCCAACTATAGAAAGCGGCACTAAATGAAATCACCAGTGGCCCCTTCTGCAGTCCAGGGGTAGTAATGCTTTCTAATCATAAATCCAAACCTAGGTCAAATCAGATAAGAGTTGAGAGCTACTTTACTTTTACCTATTTCTTATTGAATTCTTGGTGCATTTTATATAATATATCTTAACCATAAACTCCCTTCCCTATCCGCACCCCTAGCCACCCTGCTGGGTCTCATGAATTCTGTCATACATGCTAAGGCCTACTGAGTCAAGTTTGTATCCCCAGATGGCATGAGTTCATCCACTGCAGCCTGGAGTCATTTACTCCCTGAAGAAGACCAACTCTCCCTCACTCGGCAGTGATCGGCTCCCAACAGATAATTGACATTAAAAAATATTTTTGGAATAGCAGAAGTAGCACCAGAAAAAAAGAGACAAATATCAAAGTGAGAGGAAATGTTAATAATATTCGTGTACCACAGGTAGGGAGCTAATATACCTTTAAAACACTCTCTTTAAAGCTTTGTAGAAAAGTGAGCAAAGAGACATAAACAGACAGTTCAATAGGAAGGCAGAAAAACAGCTCTGAAAACTATGAGAAACAATTCTAGTGCAAAAAAATCCTATGCATAATCAGAGATATGCAAATTCAGATTTCTCCAGCATGACACTGCTCATCCATCAGATTGGCAAAAATTTTAAATCTATAATGCATTGTGTTGGCAGAACTTTAAGGAAACAGGTACACCCTTATGTCACTGGAGAGGATGTACATTATACAACCCTATACAGAGGAAGCTGCGGGTGCTGACATAGCCACTCAGCCGTTCATTTTGACACCAGTAATCCTTCTTCTAAGAAATCACCCTGAAAATACACCGATAAGAATGTAGCCAGGAAACCCTATATTCTCAGCATTTGGGAGGCTAAGCCGGAGGATTACAAGTCTGAGGCCAGCCTGGGCTATGTAGCAAGACCCTGTGTCCAAAACCAAAGGTCAAACAAATCAACATCCAAAGCCTTACAGGTAACATGCTACATCCATGTTTCTTCATTGCAGCATAGCATTAGAAACTCCCTAAGTTCTCAGACAGAGGGTTGGTTAGGAAAAACAACAAAAGTCAACTATGCTACATACAAATAAATGTGTTCAATAGTTTAAAAAGGGGAAAGAGTTCTGAATTGATATGGAATGTTGCTAGAGTGTGTTGTGTATTATTAAGTACACCATATATAATCAAAGCTGAAAGGGATGTGTGTGTGTTTAGTGTGCCACTTTTTGTGTAAGAAGGGGGAAACCGGAAAATATACCTATTTGCTCATTTTTGTAAAAAGCCGGGCATGGTGGCCCATACCTTTAGTCTCGGGAGGTAGAGGCAGGCAGATCTCTGTGAGTTCAAGGACAACCTGCTCTAGAGAATGAGTAGACTGCTCTTCCCAGACCCTCTTGCCTCTGCCCTGCCTTGGAAATTGTGCTTAGTCACTGGAGAAGGGCAGTATGACCTGGCTGGGGGGTAAGAAGACAATTGCACCAGGTGTGGTGGTACATGCCTTTAATCTTAGCACTCTATAAGCAGAGGCAGGTTGATGTCTGTGAGTTCAACTCCAGCCTGGTCTACATAATGAATCCCAGGCCAGCTGGAGCTACAAGGAGACCCTGTCTCAATAAGACTAAAAAAAAAAAAATACACCTCTTTCTCTGCCTTTCCCCCCCACTCTGCAGAGATGACCACCTTCTTTCCTGTCCCCTTTCCCCCCAACTCTGCAGAGATGACCACCTTCTTTCCTGTCCCCTTTCCCCCCCACTCTGCAGAGATGACCACCTTCTTTCCTGTCC
>VZQC01009216.1:449566-629163 GCA_009823505.1 Rhizomys pruinosus
CCCCCCCACTCTGCAGAGATGACCACCTTCTTTCCTGTCCCTTCCCCCCCACTCTGCAGAGATGAGGACCTTCTTTCCTGTCCCTTCCCCCGCCCTCTGCAGAGATGACCACCTTCTTTCCTGTCCCTTTCCCCTGTCACTCTGCAGAGATGACCACCTTCTTTCCTGTCCCTTCCCCCCCCCACTCTGCAGAGATGACCACCTTCTTTCCTGTGACTTTTCCTTCTTGTGGCTCTTTTTTACAGAAATAAACAAATGCATGCTTCTTTGTACAGCTTTGGCTGTTAGAAGCTTATTTTCTTTTCTTTAATTTTATTTATTCTTTATGTGTATGAATGTACTGTCTGCATGCAGGTCTGTGCACCCGAGCTGTGCAATGCCTCGGAGGTCAGAAGAGGGCGTCGGATTCCCGTGGAACTGGAGTTAAAGATGGCTCTCAGCTGCCATGTGGGTGCTGGGGATCGAACCCAGGTCCTATGCAAGAGCAGTCAGTGCTCTTAACCTCTAGGCCATCTGTCCAGCTCCTACAAGCTTATTTTCATTCTATAGAGTCAAAAATAAAATTAACAAGGATGAGAAAAACAAATTAAAATTGAAAGGCAACAAGCAAATGAGCCATAGTGTGCACTTCAAATAAATCTAATAAGAAAAACACTGCCAAACCCAAACTGAGAAGCAAAATGAAGAAGAAAAGAAATAAGAATACAAAAAAATAAGAGCTAACACTCTCTGGCGTAAGACACTGTTAAGAGTTAGTTTTCTTACTGTGAAATAGTGAACTTCAAATCCAGGGTGAAACAGACACAATGAAAAGCCTAGGATTGGACTGCAATCCTAGGAGAGAGCAGAGTGAACTCCTAACTTCCAATGTGTGTACATAAGTGCATGTACAACATATATCTCAAAGCTAGAGTAGATGGGGGCTGTGTTTTGTATCATTCCTAAATTTGAGGCAGCCCAGAAGGAAGAACCTTCCAATAGCATTTGGGCAAACCTAGAGACTACGACCTAGCATGAGAACTAGGGATCTCTAGAAAAATGGCTGACAGTAAAGGTACAGGTGTACAAGTCTAGAACATCTTGCTAGAGCCAAAAAGCAAAGAAGTTCTCAAAACAAAGATGGTGGCATGTTAAAAGGAGACAGGCACACAGCCTGGAGGGGACCTCCTTGGCTAAATCTAGGGTGATGTGAATACAAAAAAGAACAGCAGCGTTATAACCCCACTGAGTCAAATAGGAAGCCGTGGTTCTATACTGATGAAGAGGTGGCAATGGAGAAGAATGGGAGGATAGGAGAGGAAATGAGAAAGGGGAGCCTGGAAAACTTCTTCATGAGAATGCCAATAAATCATGTGATCATCATCGCAAAGACTGCTGGGGCAAGACGCACAATGGATGCCACACTTACAGAGGGGAATTCTGGGTCATGAGGATACTCACATGTCATAGTGTCTCCATACAGACTGCTTGTTGGTATGAGGTGGTTACCTGACAGTGTAGTAAGCAGACAGCACCCTGATGAGGAAATCAGTCAACACCACCAAGGGGGGGTGAGAGAAGCTCTGAGCCCCAGATATGAGATCCTGAAGGATCCAGCAGGGATGTGTGATCAGAACCTAAGCTTGAAAGACCTAACAGACCCAGGTGGAGGACACTTTATACCCTAACCTTTCCTGACCTGTATCAGGATTCACAAAAGGGAGCTGAAAAGTGATTCTCCATCAAAAACTATTCAAAGAACGTGACGTCTGTGGTTATGAGTGCGGTACGTGGGGCTGGAGTAGATCCTTGGACTAAAAGAGACAATTTGGAATGTGGACTGTCAAGTAAATGATACATGGTTAAGACTGGCTATTCCTGGCGATGCCTTCCAGAAGTGAGAATGTCTTCTGGTTTGAGGTGTGGGTTTTTCTTTTTCTTTTTCTTGTTTAATACAGGGTCTCCTGGAGCCCCATATGGCCTGGGATTCATTATGTAGACTAGGCTGGACTCACAGAGATCAACCTGCCTCTGCCTATAGAGTGCTAAGATTAAAGGCATGTACCACCACACCTGATGCAAATGTCTTCCTACCCCACGGCCAGGTCGTACTGCCCTTCACCAGTGACTAAGCACAAATTCCAAAGCAGGGCAGGAGCAAGAGGGTCTGGGAAGGGCAGTCCCAGAATCATCAAGTTTAATCCACCCTAAGAGTACACGTGACTTAAGTGCTTCCAGACTTCCAGTGGATACACTTGGCAAGAACAACCCCCCAGGCTCCCCAGAGAAGGCCTTGGCCATGTGGACGCCTAGAATCAAAGGCTATGGTTCTCCCCAACCCTTAGCTAGGATGGACACAGCCCAGGGAGCAAAAGTCCAAAACTCTCCCCAGCCAGGGCTAGTGAGCAGTGCAGATCTGGCAACAACCCCAGGCAGAAGAAAGCCCCTGAGACCATCCCCAATCCAGGCCAACTAACAGGAGCTGTCTGTTGACAGCCACCCCAGTGGACTCTTCCAATGGGAAAAGGGGGAAGCAAGGGAAACAGGCATGAGTAATCACTGGCTTTCAGAGGCGCATCTATTCCTAGAGATTGATTCTGGATTGCTGCCTCTGACACCATTCATTTTGTACGAAACACAGAAAAATGTGAGAGAGCTTTCATGTTCCTTTGTCAGAGATGTATTTGGTTGGATTTCATTTAACCTGGGTATGCCCAACAGCTCTGTCAGACTACTTTGGTAATAAACAGGACAGGAAACCAAAGAGTTTGCATTTTCAATGTCTTCAGGTTTCTGCAGCAATTCAGGAATTTCACAGTGCTTCTTTGCACAGCCAGGCAGACACAGTGAGCCAGGCAAAGGGGAAAGAAGGGACACAGAAATTCAGAGAGAGGGGCCTGACAGACATCTTCTGAGACAGCTTTATCATTTCCTTCGGTTCTTCCAAAAGTATCTGTTCCTATGTGCCTGGATCTCATTTGACGTCAAGAAACGATTTCAGGTGAAGTGAATAACAAGGGCTAGAAGAGCAAAGGGCAAGCCGTTGCTGTGTGCCCCAGCCGCACAGAAGAAACCCAGGGCTGTGCTTTATCTCTAAAATGGGGGTGACCCAGAGCATGGCCTCTCACAGGGATTAAGTGGCTAACAGTAATGACACCGGGCTGCCAGAGCAAACGCTTACTAAGTGGTTGTTTGATGAGTAACCCAACTGACCGTCCTGAAGTCCATTTTGTCTTCTCCTTCCTCTATAGATAAACATGACTCTGGATTTCCCAGCTGATAATTGCAGAGGGTTCCAGTGTTTTACCAAAAAAAAAAAAGGACTATCAGCTTCAAATCCAAAATGCCACTACAGTCTCATCAGCTCTCAGGCTGTCAGTGACTGCTGAACTGCTCAACCTCGCAACAAGAATGGCCCCACTTAAGAGCCTTTTCCACACACCACCTCACCGGCCTCTGGAATCCGTTATCTCAAGAGAGGGAAAGTTAAAACAAATGAACTTGCAGCAGGCCAAGGAGACAGAGTGACTATGGCCGTGTCTCCCTCCTCACAGGCACAGCAAGGTGGAAGGCCGAGTGGCTCATTAAAGCTGCCTGGCTGAGGGAGGTGACGGTGGAGGAGAGGTTCCTGTTAACAACACTGCCTGGCTGAGGGAGGTGACGGTGGAGGAGAGGTTCCTGTTAACAACACTGCCTGGCTGAGGGAGGTGACGGTGGAGGAGAGGTTCCCATCAACAACACTGCCTGGCTGAGGGAGGTGACGGTGGAGGAGAGGTTCCTGTTAACAACACCGCTCTTATTTACCACAGCTCTGGAGAAGGATTCTCTGTTCCAGCTGTGGACAATGGGGAACATGGTCCACACTCAACCACCTGTCCCTCTCCTGAGGAATCCGAGAGGGGTCGGCTGAACCACTTCAGGGCAGTCAGTACGTTGCTGGGTGGGATCACCTGGGGGCAGTGAGAACTGGTGCTGTTTGTTGTGAGGTGCTGCATGGAGGGGGGATCCCACAGGGCTGTCCCTCTCAGATCATTTCCTTGGCAGAACAGGTGAGCAGGGCAGTCCTGAGCTCTTGGGAGTCCCACAGCCTCGATATGGTTTGCTTCTCAGGTGTCTCAGTCCCTCCCAGTCAGCCCAGTGGCCTAGCTTTTAGAATGATAGGTGCTCACAAAGAGAGAGTCAGTTTGTTAGAATTACTCTGGAGAGTCCGTGAATGGAGAAAAGACAGCCAGCTGGCTGGGGGCCATTCTAAGCAGAGGCAGGAGCCAGCTGTGCCAGGTGTGTTTAAAGTTTGTCTTACCTTTGGTCTCCCCCCATTACTTTGTGATGGATGGCACTGTGGGAAGGTGCATTCAGTCGGCTGTGTATTTTTGTCAGAGAACCTGGTGGGGAAGGCAGTGCTGGGTGGGAGGCAGCTTTTGTGTAGGAGTAAATAACCAGTTGCTCAGGAGTTTTGTCCTTCTTCTCTTCATGTTCATGTGGCCAAGAGGGTAGTTTACTGACATCCTACATTCCTTCTCCATAAAAATGTGAGTCCTCGCTGGGTAAGATCTCTCTTGCCTGCCCAGCCTAAGACAGTTCAGTGAGGCCCTCTGAAGCAGAGCTTCAGGCCAGGATTCCCGACCGTGAGGCATATTCCGTGCACACTGCTGTAAAGGCAGCAGGCACCGGAACAAAACATGTCCCAGAAAACCTCCTCTACCTTGAATTACAAGATGAGCTAATAAAAAATTAAGTCAGTCCATTTCAGGGTTTGTGCAAGTCCTTAGACTAAGAAAATAACTTTTACCAACATCCATTAGCCAAATGTTAGAATGCCTGTGATTTCAGAGACCAAGAGGTAAGAACATTTGGCCTTAGATAATCCAGGAAACAAGCACTCACAAACAAACACCTTTGTCATACCCAGTACCTTCTTTAAGGCAAAAAAAAAAAAAAAAAAAAAGTGTCTGGGATGACTGACAGCCACTCATTAAAAGCCAGGTAGAAGAGGTTCACGTGTGCTAGTGAAGTGAGGGGTACCGTGTAGGCCAGCCATTCTACACGGAAGCTGTGTGTGCTCATGAGTCCTGCAGGTGACGGACTGAGAGAGACACAAGCCTTTGTGTCTAAAGCCCCAATGCGATGAAGGCACAGGGCATCTCCAACTGGACCAACTGCCATCTGTGCACCAACAGCAGCTGGGCTTCTCAGCCTTCTGATAGGGCTGAGGAAGCACCCTGGCTTCAGATCTCACTTGCTGGCTCCCAAGATAGGAACGAGAACATCACCACCATTCAGGGCTGTGGAACTGCAGGAGTTATTCTCAAAGTCAGGCTGAATCCACAGGTCCAGGGCCTCGGGCCAGGACTAATCTAGGAAGATGTTTGGTTTGCCCCCACGGGGTTCCAAAGGATTCCTGCCCCCCTGTCTTTATCCCTAATCCCCAAATGGCCACCAAGAGCCACACTTCCCTAGGGCTGCCTAAGAACTATTTAATGGGTAAATCCAAGCATGTGTGGGGCTGGTGGCTAGGCAGCCAGCCCTCAGAACAGAATGGCTCACCTGTGATATTTGGAGGTGATCTGTGACGTCCAATGGGAAGAAGGCACGCAGCCATCCTGGTGACTCCAAAGCTCCCATCCACTTCTTTCTGACCTCTGGTTGTAGTCTCTGTGCAACTCTTTCATTCAGACCCTGAGATCCCTCCTATACAAAGCAAAGAATGGGAAAGCCCTAGGCCCGTGGGCACAGCAAAAAAGCACAAGCTAGACAAGAGGATTTCCATTCCCTTGCCCAGCTGTGTGGTGGCCAAACAGACAGACCACGTCAAGAGGACCGAGTCCAGAGGAAGTCTTGTCTCTCCCAGAAGAGCTCTTACAGTCGGGTCAGTGCCCAGCCAGGGTGGCCAGAAGAGGTCAGAGGAGAACTCAGGCAGTCCAGGCTTGACAGCAATACCTTCCACGGCCCTTGGCTCCCACAGAGGCAGGACCCAGGACATCGTATTCCTAGGCATGTTGGCTGAGCCTGCTCCCCAGTGCAGTTGTGATGGATGGCCCAGCCAAAATGAGGGTGCAGGAAACCAAGGGGGTTCTTGAGGAGGTCACCAGCCTGCAGGCCTCGGGCAGAATTGCTGCAAGGAAGGCCCAGGAGTTGAGGATTGTTGGGAGCACCGCTTCTCCCGCGGCGTCAGCACCACCAGCGGCCAACAGGTGGCAGGAGAGCTTCGGCGAGCGCTCACCTGGGGGCAGCGGCTGCTCGCCTCGCCGAAGCCCGCAGAGAAAGAGGTCTGGCTGGGGCTGAGCTCCGGGAGGAAGCCGGAGCCACCGGGAGCAGGGGCTACTGCGGAGCGAGCGCCCAGGCCTCCCCTCCGCCCGCCCTGGGCGCACGCACGGTCTCCCGGGCTGGGCACCGACCCGACCGGAGCGGGGAGCGGGACCGGTTCCTCGCCCGCTGTGCCCACCCTGCGTCCCCGCAGCCCCCAGGCCAGGAGCAGCCAGCGGCCGGTCCTCCCTGGGTCCCGGGTTTTGAATTACTTAGAAAGAGCCCGACAGGAGTGGGAAGTGGCTGATGGAGGTGAGAGAGACAGCCCAAAGATACGGGGTCGGGGCTGTCATCGGCACCCCTATTTGGCTGCTTGCTACAAGCGGTGACGATAAAATTATGGGTTTTTCGAAAACCCGAATGGCAACAGAGGAATTTTTTCTTCTTTTTAATAAATAACTAACATTTCCTACCACCAAATTCCAGAGCTGACAGAGGGAAGCCCTTAGCATGGCCGCAGCGCTTTACGATGTATCGCCCCACACGTTAGACGGCAAAAGGAATCCATCAGCTTTAATTTGTTCTGCTCTGGTCAGAGCTAAGGTCTCTAGAAGCCTTCCATATACTTTCCAATTTTAAGTTTGAGAACGCTAAACTAATGATGTGAAACTAATGTAGTGTAACACCAATGCCCCCTCTGCCAGTAGGAAATAATTTCTGCACTGCTTCTAAAAAGCCAACCAAACCAAACAAATAAATCAAATGATTTTACAATGTGGAAAAGCTGAAAGCGAGCTAGGTTGTTGCTCCGTTTGGGGGAGGCAGGCGGTCTGAGCAGCCTGGAGCCGCTCAGGCACTTGCAGGAGGTTGCTGGGCTCTGGGTGTCTGCAACCTGGAGCAGCCTCAGCTAGGGCCCAGCACGTCTCCGGAAAACAATCTGGGCCACAAATTCAACATGACAGTTTTAACAAATACGATTTCAGCTTTTATATTTGGATTTAGGAAGGGGATGATGGCCTTACCCTGGAATCACTATTAAATAATAAGCTTATAACATATTTGCTGACGGCAATATAGACCCTGCTTCAAATTAACTTTAAAGTGTGCTGCCGAACCGGCTTACGTGTAGAAGGGAAACAAAGCTGGCCGCCAGGCAGGCGGACTTAGTCAAGAGGCCAGCGGACAGAAGCATACACAAAGTGAGCAGCTTTTGCTACCTGAGCCTGCTGAAAGAGCCTTTAAAATTCAAGTTGGTTCTTTAAAGATTTACAAGATTTTTTTTTTCTTCTCAGCCAATTAGCATATCAATTTTTTAACATTTAAAGCAAGCTGAAACTCTGGCAGCTTTCAGCTTCTCAGGTCTGTAGACTTTTTTTTTTAATGCATCTACTGTGAAATCGCAGTGTTTGTTAATGAAAGAGAATTGGTTGCATCTGTCTATTTACAGGTTTTTAATATCCACTAGTCATTTGGCCAATGTAGAAAGCAAATAAATATCTCCCCTCCATGTCAGTTTTTTAATTTCCCAGAAACAAGCATCTCTTTATTATCTGTGACCCACTGAAATGAAAATTATTGTTAAAAAGTTGCAGATTTTTCTATCTGCTGGAATGTTTAGAGCCCAAAGCTCTTTATTTCTCTGGAACACTTTCGTTGAGCTTCAACACAGTCTTAAGTGCCTATCTTATAGTTGGGGTTAGGTAACATAGATCATTTTGGAAAAGATAAACAGGCTACCATAAAAGAGAATAAATAAATAACTCATAAGGATGCTTTGAATTTCAGCAAATGGAAGTCACTATGATCCTTGTATTCAAAAGCATTTGTTGTGGAAAATACAAATAAGGAATAAAGGGTAGACCTTCAAGAATGAAACAAGACTCAAATAATACAATTGCCTGCTGCCATGTGTCCCTGTGGGGCTAAGGAAAGAGTTCACACAATGTTGACTTTGGTTTGATTCGAGAAATTCAGGTTATCTGAGTTAACGCTGAGGATGGAGGTCGGATCACTCACTACTCGGCCTGGAGAAGGCAGGAAGGGCCCTGGGAACATTTTGCACGTGTGCCTCTGTGCTTCTGAGACAGCAGAGGTACAGAAGAGAAACCTTCAATGCTGTTGTTTAAAAATGATTACAGCTAATACCTGACCACGGCTGATTTTCCTGTCGTCCACCACTTTTACATCGGAAGCATGTGATCGGCCCTCCAGATGTCTATTATTAATTGCATGCCCTTTGATGTCTGAACGTGGATGGAATCTACAAAGGCACTAACGTAAGAAAATATGCCTCCTGAAAGATTCCCTAGTCCCTGCCTGTGATCTGAGTGCCGCGCCTGTTCGTTTGTTCACCTCCAGTGGCGCTGGGAACATATCTTGAACGCCGGACATTTTGCCAAGGAGTTTAGCAACATTTTAAAGAAATTCCAAGACTTGTCTAAAATTTCTACTTTACATGGGGGGGTGTATGGCGTGTTTGCTCATTTTAGAAGCATCTATGAAATTAAAAGCAACAGATTTCTAAATGCTATGCGGAATTTGCATGAGTAAAACTATAAAGAAAAAAGACACACAGCATAGAAAGTGGATAGCACAGGTTCAGAGGTTCCACTGGGCAGGTGGACAGAGCGCCCTTTACAAACAGCTATGCTTTCTGGATGTTTCTTTTCTCCCAAGAGACAACTTTATTTTTTTAAAGGTTCATCATGAAGGAAATTGCTGAGTATATACATAAACTTCTTTTCTCAGACAGAACTCAAATAGAGATATTGTTATAACATGGGATCTTGTGTGCAATTTCAAAACAAATAGACTTTTGTTTTTATAAGCCATTTATTTGGGGGGATTTATTTGACGAAAAAAATTTCCTTTGCAAAGAAAAATTTATAAAAAGCTACATGTTCAGATTACTTGACCCTCTGCCTAGCACATCTTACACAGCTCAAGGATTTCACATGGTGAAAGGAGAAGAGTAAAGAGGGCTTGAAGGTTAGCCCAGCACGCCTTACATGGATGGCTGCTTTCCTATGCAAAGCTCAGGAATACATCCATTCCACAAGTATTTGTTTATCGTGAAGAAAATATTTTGAGCCACTCACATTGAATTCTTGCACATTTGGGGACCAATCTTCTGGCATCTGGAATTAACCATGTTAGCAAAGCTTGCATTTTCAAATATTAGATTTTTCTATCATTGTCTAAAATTCTCTCAAAGCACAAAGCTGAAGAGGCATACTTTCTATAAACGGAAGTGATATGAAGCATCAAAATTTTTCAGGAAAAAGAATCTCTTCCAAAGAGTAGAGCTGAGAAAAAAAAAAGACCATTCTCTCCAACTTTCTAAAACTAACAAATCTGAAAGAAAAATAAAACCGATTGGGCAACTTGCTATCTACAAAGTTGAATGGTTAAAAGTAAAGTCAATATTTTTTAAAATCTTCCTGATCTAAAGAAGAATTGGAAAATTAAACATTTACAAGCAGGAATCTTGGAATCTCCATTCCTGAACTTCGCAAGGTACAAAATCAATGGGAGGATGGAATTTCCAATCATTTAAAGATTCCTTCTACCAATAACATCATGGCTTCTACATGCACAAATCCCTCAAATCTAATGATGCATTAGCTACATGTAAAAACTCCCAGTTCCCAGAAAATCTAAATATGTATGAAATTAAAATTGAAACAAGGAACAAGTCTAGTGTTAGTCCTTTCAAAATACTAATTTAATAACTCTCCAAGAAATAGAGTGTTTTAGGAAAGGCAACCCAGATGTCAGCGTATAAAATCAAGCTATAAAGTGCCCTTAAATATATTTCAATCATTTTTAAATATTTACATTTAATAAGGACACGTTTTATGGCAAGAGAGAGGTAATTACACTTATCATTCATGGAAAAATGTAGTTTTAATGGCTTGTATATTGATTTGCAAAGGTGAAATAGTAACCTAAAATATGTCATTGTCTTTTTTTTCTCTTCTGTTTAGCAATTTGGTGCTTTTGCAAAACCAAAATATGTAATGCCAGACATGCCGCTGGTTGGCTGACGCTGCTGTTCAAACGCACATTGAACCTCCTTCTTCATGTCTCCTCATATAACAAACCGAAACCCCAAGAATTTGTGCTTTGGGGGATAATTAGAAGAATCTTATCAGACTTTTATAGCCTTTGCTAATGAGGCTATTTATTTGGCAAACATCAGCCCCAAGGATTGGTATCACTGTGATTAGGATCCGGACCTTATTGAAGGGCTCTCCTGCCTGCTCTACACAAAAGCCTATCTTATCAGAATAAGCTTGGTGCAGGCAGACTGCAGCTTCTGAAAATTCACCAGGGGTTGGGCAGCCTGCAGACCAGAAGCCAGGCTCACTCAGGTTCAGCCACTCTGAGCAGTGGCCCTACTGCAACTTGGGAAGACACAGAGACGTGTGTCCAGAAAGGGCCCAGTCCTCCAGTTCCAAAAACTCTCTTTATGAGGAAATAGTAATGCTTTCAGATCCTTGGAGCACAACATGAAATAGGCATTCTCAGCTTGTCCATACCAGCTGGGAAAGAGCGTCAAGGGGAACGGCTTACCTGCCCCAAATAATTCACTCTTACTAATGGCCTTTTTATTCTGGTGCTTTGACATAATCCCAGAGAAAGAGTCTTAATTTTATTAAAAGTGATTTCAGATGAATCCATAAATGAAATGCTCTCACCTCTAGCAGGGAGGGCAAAGGGCTTTACATGTCGGGACTGAGCAGTCCCCTGACACGTCGGGGAACTCTAAGAAGAGCAGACTAGAGAAATAAACAAACCATTTAGGACGAGTTTTCAAAACTGGCCAAGGTAGAATTCCCAGTCCAAGGCTTCTGACTTCATTTTGGGCAACCAGGCTGAAGGGGACAACCTCGGGGGTGGGATGACAGGGGTTAGGTTTGCAAATGACCTAAGGTGGATAAATATTTGTAAAACACTTTGAAAATTAACGAGCTACACAAGCACCCAACTACAGAAAAGGCCTCCATTCTGTCACAGGAAATTTTGGGGAGGGAGCTGATATTTGAGGCCCAAGTCGAAATGTGGCCTGAAGGAGTAGACCCCAATGGGCCCATGCCAGACTCCGGGTGGCAGAAGGCTCCATAAAGAACACTCTATCATGAGTTTGCTTAGAGAGCAAGGAATTTTTAACCCCTGCTTTCTGCTTTGACTGAGCAGCCCTTCACCCTAGGTAAGTCCACTTGCATGTGCCCCTAGGAATGTGAGGTGACCACTCCTTTCCAGCTATGCCCTTGGATACCCAGAATGCCAGAGCAAAGTAGTCCCCTCCAAGGTTATGACCCTCCTCCTAAAGCCAGGCCAACAACACCCAATCCCTGGAAGAGAATAAGGACTTGTGCTGTTGGGTTGGCTTCACTCTCTTTGTCTAAGACAGGCACTCTAACCACAAAAACAACTCTTGTAATTGGCACCGCTTCCATCACCATAGCAACTGGCGCTTCTAGAAAGGCTAACACATTGATTTGAGATTCCCGGCCAAATTAACATTTCCACAGTTCCCGTTTGCTCTGCACTTGTCCCTACCCTTCCCCTTGGACCTTTAAGAGTTCAGGCCTGAAGAGGCTGGGTGACCTCCACAGCTGCTGGGTGCTGCCTAAGAAGCAATGCCCCAGATGCCCCCTGACCACACCAACTGAGACAGGTGAGCTTCCCCTGGACTTTCATGAGCACAGAACAGCTGTAAGACTGAGATCTCTGGGGGGAGGAAGCAGAACCCACAGTCCTCTACCCTCTGTAGAAGCCACTGACACAGCGAGCACACAGGCCTCACTGGGCCAGAGAACACCAAGCTGGGTTCTGTGCACAGGATAGTGGGCTTGAAATACTCATCAGTGGTGATGCTGACAGACTGGTAGAGAGCAAGGTGTTTAGGGTCCCTTCTGCCCCAAACAGCCACATTGGCTAGATAGCACGCAAATGGCTTCACAGCCCTTGTAGGACTTGCACTTGAGTGAACAGTTACACTTCTCTCTAAACTTGCCCCCTCAAGGCAGTATGGAAATCTGTGGGGGACCATAGACGTGAGGGTTGGCAAGTCTACAGAGAATAGCTCAGCCTAAAGCTTGGCCTCTCAGACACGCCTTTGGCTGTGTCAGTCTCACGAGCTGGGTGATAGCTGTTCCTGACTGTCTGGGTCAGTAACAATTTGCAGTGAGGGCCTATTCCACAAACTAAGAGAGACTGGAGATGGGCTATTAGCCTCAGCTCCTTTCATGTGGAATTACTTCTACTGGCACTAATATGCCATCATTTGAAAGCCTTAACCCAAATGGACGGCGCCCATCCCAAGCCAGGGCCCGGATCCAGGCAGCAGGCTCCATGTGCTAGCTATTACGGGGTTGTTTGGGCCATCCCCAGCAGGCATTTGTTGCTGCACACTGAGAAACTGCTGTCAGGAAATGTTCTTTTCTAAATTACATAATTAGGGTATTGGGGAGTGTAGTGAAGGCAGATTAGGGGCATCACTTGTTCTCAGTGCAAGCAATGATTCAAAGCACATAAGTAAACACTTAAGCTATGTGAATGGTTTAATATTGATTAAACAATGATCTCCAAGACTAAACTCTAAGCATGGTAGGTAGAAGGCACTGGATGGAGAAAAAACAAAGAGTGGGCTTAATAGTGTGCATTGATTTACAGAGCAGTGTGGACTTTGACCTAACAGATCAAAATCAGGATTTGCAATGATTATCTGAAATAAAGTCCAGGGTCCCACCCCTGTCCCCTCAGAGTTGGGATGGGGGGCTAAATGGTCTAGGTCAGGGGTCAAGTTCTTCTCTCAGAAAGACCAGTTTCTCACCCACACCCACTTCCAGAAACTGAGACCCAGGCAAAGTGCTAGCTCGAATTGCATTTCATTTATTGTTTCTAACTATGGGCCACGGACTTCAACTTGATGAGAAAATTGTGCTGATGCTTCCTGTGAAGTAGATCCCGAGCCTTCCAGGGATTTTTCTGCACACACCCACTTCTTCTGAACAGCATTCCCACCATTGGCAGCGCCCGCCTGCAACCACACATCCTCCCAGTGGCCGGGAATGAGGAGCGGCTAGTGGCTAGCACAGGCAGGCTCCCTTCACGGAGGCTCAGAGAACAGCAAACGGTTCTTTATTCAGCTCCAGGGACTTGCACTGGCTGCAGGGGACTCAGGCCACAGCCTCCTCCAAATGCAAACGTGCCAGCCTCCTCATCCACCTTCCTCCTTTATGTCTTCTCTCTCCACCCTTGATAAGGAGATAGAATGGGAAGGTGAGTTAATGATAACACAAGTACTAAAGACTAGAGTGGGGCTCACTGTCTGCTAAGTGGCTTGAACTCATTAGTCATCGCACTAAGGCGGCCATCACAGCAGTCTTTTGAGGTAGGTATCATTATCTGTCCTATCCTGAGTTCTAGATAACAAAACTGAGGCTCGGTACAGGTCACTTGGCCCCAGATGACACAGCAAATGTAAATTTTACTGGCTTTAAAAAATATTCTGGCTCAATGGTTAAAGAATGCTGGCTGCTTTTAAAGAACAGGGATTTGGTTCCCAGCACCCACTGGCAACTAACAACCATCAGCAACTCCAGTTCCAGGGGATCTGACGCCCTCTTCCGGCTTCTGTGGGCATTGCATGCATGTATTGCATTTACATACCTGAAAGCAAAACACTCATAAAATAAAAATACATTTTAAAGATGAATATTCATATAACTCTTATTTTATGCTAGGCAATATACTACATTTAAAAAATATTAAGCTATAGCCAAGTATGGTGGTGACTACCTTTAATCCCAACACTTGGGAGGCAGAAGTAGCCAGACCTCTGTGAGATCAAGGCCAGCTTAGTCTACATAGTGAGTTCTGGGCCATCTGGGGCTACAGAGAGACCCTGCCTCAAAAAAACACAAAATATGTATCTATTAGCCGTAGTGTTTAGTGCATTCTTCAGTAACAGACATGATTATTTTCCTCATCTTAAAATGAATAAACGGAGTCAGAGAAGGGTTGTTATTTATGCTCGGTCATACAGCCTAGGTAACGAAGGTGAAATTCTAACTTTGGCTGTCTTACTCCAAAGTCCACATTCTTAATATTTCCATAAGACAGAAAGTAGTCCTTAACAAAGGATGGGCATGAACCCTTCTGCTTCACACTGCACACCTCTGTGACAAGGCCAAGCCATGGCACTGTGGGATGTGGAGAGCGCCCTGGGCTCCCACCTTCACTATACCATGAGGTGATGGCTGAAGCAAGACTATTTGGGGAGCTTCCCACACAGAATCTGAGACAACTAGGGTTCAGGGTCCCTCAGAGGTCTCACTCAGCCCCTCGGGGAGTGTAGGTAATTCTACCAAGAGGCCTAGGAGCCCGAGGTGCTGGATCTGCTCCTGCCAGTGAACCTCTCTACCTTCCAGGTCCTTCCTCCTGGAGCCAGAGCTTGGGCAGTATATCTACTGGGAAATCAGCATGACCCCTTCCTCTATACAGCTACTCAGGCTCCAACCCAAGAAGTAATCAATTCAAGTGACATCGGCCTATCTGCCGATACCCTAAGAACCCACCAAGGCAGAACTTGCAGGGCACAGGAAGTGAAAAGCCTGCAGAGATACATTTCTTCTTGTTTATGGGTTCAAAATATGCCCCAAAAGTAAAAATAAATCCATGCTTCCCACCCACATAAACACATTGCCACAGATAGTTGATGTGCTGTGTGGAAAATCCATCAGGACCACTGTGGACACAGCCTTCCAGAACCGCAGAGCCCAGCCTGGGGCCTGACACCCCAGACCCTCACACCCCAGCCAAGAGCTAGCCTTGAGATTTGGGGACTCCCACTTTCCATTCCTCCTGTGACTCTCGACTGTTGTCCGTCACTCTCCAACCTTGCATAGCCCCCAGACAGCTGGGCCAAGCCAGAAAGCTTGGTTTGTCTGTAGTAAACAAACAGGTCCTCAATATTTGCAGATTCCTTATCTGAAAATTTGCATAGTCACTAAACTTCGTTTGCTAGCCATGAATCCGTGCTGATGCAAGGCTCATGAACATTGGCAGAGACAGGCAGAGGACTAAGTGAGAGCTCGGAGTTGCCCACTGTGCCAGTTGCCAGCTGAAGCTCAGCACGGCGAGGTGCACTGCCTTCTTTCAACTCCTAAACAAGTATCCCCTCCAGTGCCACATTTTTTAAAGTTTTTCTGGGCTTCTTGTTGGCGGTGGTCATGTCACTATGTGCATGACCATCGAGCTCAGTGTTGAAGTGTAGTCTGCTGTTCCTAAGCACAGGAAACATGATGTGCCATGCAGAGGAAGCAGTTGTGAGTTATAACATACTGGCTGTGGGTTCAAGCATGAATCAACAACACATATTAACTAAGGTACTTGAAACACATGCTCATGAGACATGTCTGATAAGGTGATGAAAACTCTGTGACCACGGCTCACAGGAACCTCACCTCCAGAGCAGCGGCTCTGAACCGGCCAACAGTGCTGCCGGTGACACTATAGAACATCCCTTCAGTCAGTGACAAGAGTCGCCTGGAGCTTCATGGCTCCTGAGGCAGCTGAGGCCTGTAAGAAGACCCCAGCAAACCCAGGACCTCCCCATAGCACAGAGTCTTGCTCTTTAACACTAGTGTTCAAACGCTATTCATGGCCACGAACGAACACACTATTTCCTCACTGGACACTTGGCATGGACCACCTGCCAGCTCATCAGACCTCTTGAAACAGGGGCTCTAGGCCTTGCTACTATGCTAACACATCCCTTCTCCTGTGTTTTTTATGGGGCAGCCTGTTCTGGTTGGGAAAGCTGGGGACCACTAGCCATTTGCCAGCTCTAGGACATTGTGGGGCATGGGAAAACCAGCCTTGATTACAGCTTATCCACAAGCCTGGTACCTCTGAGCCCTAAGCCACTGCAGGGCTGTGCCATGCATCTGCTGACTGCAGCAGGCACTACACTGACTTTCCTTTTGCTGGTCAGCTGTGATAGAAGGCCCAGATCCCAGCTGGGGTATAGAAGGCTGGATGTGCTGTCACTTAGTGCATTGGTGGCCGGTGGGTCATTGTCAGCTTCCCCAGGTGGTTTCTCCAGCCTGTTTTTCACCCCCTTTCTGGTATTTTTGAGACAGGGTCTCCCTTTTAGTACCAGCTGTCCTGGAGCTCACTCTGTAGACCAGGCTGGCCTTGAACTCACAGAGATCCACCTGCCTTTGCCTCCCAAGTGCTGGGATTAAAGGTGCGCACCACCATGCCCAGCTTTTTTCCCTCCTATTTATAAAATAGAAACAATTATACTCCTGCTTACAACTTTTCACATCTACTAGGAGAGGTCAGGCAGGACCATTGAAAGACAGCAGTTGCTGTAGTTAGGATAAAATTAGGTGGATAAAGTTAAATTCCCAGGCACTAAAGAAACAAAGTGCAGGGCTGGAGAGGGAGTTCAGCAGTTACACTACTCTTTCAGGGGACCTAAGTTAGGTTCCCAGCACATGTGGAATGGTTCACAAAGGCCTGTAACTCCAGCTGCAAGGGATCCAGCACCCTCTTCCAGACCCCACAGGTGCACACAACCCCACACAGATACACACGCACATAATTTAAAATAAAAATCAATCTTGAAAAAAGAAAAACAGATGCCAGAGTGATGCTCAGCTCTTAGGGCACTACTGCTCTTGCAGAGGACCCAAGTTTGGTTCCTAGAACCCACATGGCAGCTAACAACCATCTGTAACTCCAGTTCCAAGGGATCTAGTGTCCTCTTCTGACCTCCATGGGAATTGCACGACACAGGTACACTTACGTACATGCAGGCAAAATGCTCATACACAAAAAAATGAAAAGAAGAACAAAGTGCATCATTAAGCATTCCCTTTTGTGTGACATTCTCCACTAAGGCCAAATGCTCTGAATATGCTGAGCTCCCGTGGCAGGAGGTATATAAGGCATTCAGTGACCAGCCCTGTATCCTGACTCCCTCTAAGGGGCTGACAGCTCTACTCCAGACAGCAAAGGGTGGGAGCCTGTAGCAGGCGAGGAGTGGGGGCGATGCACCCCCAGCCGCCTGAGGGCGCAGTGGCAGTGGGAGGGCCAGGACAGTTCTCTCCTCCTGCATGGACTCACAATCCCTGCCTGCCTCTGGGCTGCCCTGGCCTAGAAACAGACATGCATGGGGCCCATGCCTGGATAGCAGGAGCCCAGGTAAGCTGCCACAGGTGCAGAAGCGACCTCGGCTACAGGAAGTTCTGTCTCCTGCCTGTAGCTAATTACGGCTGCTGCCGAGGAGCAGACCTAATTACACAAATGTATGTGGCTCCCACATTCCCCAGCCACTACACACTCCCAAGCCTGTCCTGCAGGAGGTACAGTCTGACTCTGCTCCAGCCTGCCCCTCACTGGGTCTGCTGAGCCCCAGAGAGGTCCCTCTCCAGGACACTCTTTGGAGTCACCCCACAGAAACTCCCTCCTCTCTCCCTTTGCTTGCTGCCTCAGAGCCACTTAACCCTCACCCTTCCTAAAGTAAATATTTAATCTGTTTCATCTAAAATCTGCCTGTCACCTATTCTCTCCTCACTGAAATGGTCTTCCTGTCAGGCACAGGGAAAAGGGTTGGACTGGGAGGGTCTCCCTTCAAGCTCAGAGCTCCCTTAAGGGCCTGCCACCAGCCCTGACTCCAAAATTGGCCTCAGGGATGATAAATGTCCCAGCTCTTACCAGTTGCACAAGTGGAATCTCGACGTGAGCGCTGGGGTTCAGAGTCCCCACCTCCCAGAGATTTTAGGAAATTGAAACACAATGTGGTGCCTGTCATATTAAAGAGACTCCCAAAACACTGACAATCCAGACTGTGAGCCTCACGTTGAGCTAAGGACTCGGCATCGGCATGTCCACACCTTAGTCCCCTGCCTCGCCTCCCCACTCTACGGAAAGCCCTGTGTCTGCTGATCCTTGCTTCCTGTGTGACACAGAAGCCTGGAAGGCAGCCCTGAGAAGGACCAAGCTGGAGAAGGTCTCAGTTGGAGGCTGGGTCCATCTTTATATATAACAGAGGGCTGGGCGGACGATACACCAGGGCAAAGGAGCAGCAGATGTGGGAAGAGGTCTGAGTGGGCTGGGTGTCTAGGAGCTGCCGCTAAGGGCTCAGAGTGCTGCTGGAACACAGACCTTCAAAATTCAGCCTCTCAAGGGACAACTATGTAGCTGCCTGACTGTGCAGAGATGGGGCCGGATGGACCTCAAGGCTACGAGAATTGCATGCCCGTTGTTCCCTAAGGGATCATGAAAGGCATATTTTTGTCTTCAGTTGAGGTTGAGGAAACAGAGATCTGAGGTTCAGGAAGGTTCATAGGGCTGAGGGGATTCTGTACGTAAGGAAGGTCCATAGAGCTGAGGGGATTCTGTACGTAAGGAAGGTCCATAGGGCTGAGGGGATTCTGTACGTAAGGAAGGTCCATAGGGCTGAGGGGATTCTGTACGTAAGGAAGGTCCATAGGGCTGAGGGGATTCTGTACGTAAGGAAGGTCCATAGGGCTGAGGGGATTCTGTACGTAAGGAAGGTCCATAGGGCTGAGGGGATTCTGTACGTAAGGAAGGTCCATAGGGCTGAGGGGATTCTGTACGTAAGGAAGGTCCATAGGGCTGAGGGGATTCTGTACGTAAGGAAGGTCCATAGGGCTGAGGGGATTCTGTACGTAAGGAAGGTCCATAGGGCTGAGGGGATTCTGTACGTAAGGAAGGTCCATAGGGCTGAGGGGATTCTGTACGTAAGGAAGGTCCATAGGGCTGAGGGGATTCTGTACGTAAGGAAGGTCCATAGGGCTGAGGGGATTCTGTACGTAAGGAAGGTCCATAGGGCTGAGGGGATTCTGTACGTAAGGAAGGTCCATAGGGCTGAGGGGATTCTGTACGTAAGGAAGGTCCATAGGGCTGAGGGGATTCTGTACGTAAGGAAGGTCCATAGGGCTGAGGGGATTCTGTACGTAAGGAAGGTCCATAGGGCTGAGGGGATTCTGTACGTAAGGAAGGTCCATAGGGCTGAGGGGATTCTGTACGTAAGGAAGGTCCATAGGGCTGAGGGGATTCTGTACGTAAGGAAGGTCCATAGGGCTGAGGGGATTCTGTACGTAAGGAAGGTCCATAGGGCTGAGGGGATTCTGTAGGTAAGGAAGGTCCATAGGGCTGAGGGGATTCTGTACGTAAGGAAGGTCCATAGGGCTGAGGGGATTCTGTATGTAAGGGAGGTCCATAGGGCTGAGGGGATTCTGTAGGTAAGGAAGGTCCATAGGGCTGAGGGGATTCTGTAGGTAAGGGAGGTTCATAGGGCTGAGGGGATTCTGTAGGTAAGGGAGGTCCATAGGGCTGAGGGGATTCTGTAGGTAAGGAAGGTCCATAGGGCTGACGGGATTCTGTAGGTAGGGAAGGTGCATAGGGCTGAGGGGATTCTGTAGGTAAGGAAGGTCCATAGGGCTGAGGGGATTCTATAGGTAAGGAAGGTCCATAGGGCTGAGAGGATTCAGTAGGTAAGGAAGGTCCATAGGGCTGAGGGGATTCTGTAGGTAAGGAAGGTCCATAGGGCTGAGGGGATTCTATAGGTAAGTGTTTGCTATGAAGCATGAGGACCTAGTTCAGTCCCTAGCACTCAAATAAAGCTGGGTGTGGCAGTGTGCCTCTGAAGCCCTGGTGCTACAAGGGCACAGACCATCAGATCCTAGGGACTTGTTGGCCAGCCAGTCTAGCCAAGATGGCCATCTCTAAGTTAACAGAGTGACCATGTCTCATGAAGATGAGGTAGAGAGTAATAGAGAAAAACACTGGACAGCAACCTCTGGTGTCAACATGTACACAGACCACCAAACAATGTACACATTATGCATAGGAGAGAGAGAGAGAGAGAGAGAGAGAGAGAGAGAGAGAGAGAGAGAACTTGCTGAAGGTTGTACAGCAAGGAGGGCCTGGAGCCTGCGCCCCCCAGCTTCTCCCAAGCTATGCTCTTCTGGGCTGGGTTCTCTAGTGTGGAGCTAGACAGGTACACTGTCACTCTGTCACTTCCCAACCAAGTGCTGCCCAGGAAAAAGATTCTGTGTCACTACAGAGTTCCAGTCTGCCCAGCCTTGCAGGAACACACTGAGGAGGGACAGTCTGGCTGGAGCAGCCCTCTCCCGGAGAACTCCTGTACTGGCAGAGCAAGCATAAGGGCTGTGGTGGTGTAGGAAGTACTGGGCTCAAGGGCTGCTCCCTGCAAACGGAGAGCTGCCTCAGAGGACTGGGAAAACTCTAAGAGACTCTGGGAGTTATCTCAGAGAAAGTGTTATGTGCCCACTGCAAGGATGAGCAGGATTTAAGAAAATGGGGCTGGAACTCCAGGGGAGGCATAGGATAAGCCTGGTTGTAGGAATGAGAAAGCCCTAGCGCCCAGGGCTGGGGGGGGGGCAGAACGGACTGCAAGCAGTGGACCTGTACTTGGCGGACGAGGGAGGGCAGCAACTGGCAACCTCAGAGCAGACAGTTCAAAGGGTCTGCATGCCTGACACAGAAGTCAAGTCAGTGTCCCGCGAGACTGGGAAGAAGGACAGCAAGAAGTGCACAAAGCAGGCCAGGGTACCTCTGACTCCCAGCTTACCCTGGAGCCCCAGGCCCTGGAGGGCAGAGGAGGAGAACAGTAAGACCCTGGAGTAGAAAGGTTGCATATTTCAGAGTAGAGAAAGGCATGAGCTCGTGGACCCCAACTCAACACCTCCCCAGCCCTCCTCCACCTGCCACGTGCTGACTGGCACTCACAGGGGCAACAGCTTAGCTCCTTGGGGCTACCCTGCTCTGGCTCTATCCTGGAGACTCCACGATACCTCCTCCCGATCCCTGGACTGAAGCCAGCACTTGCCTCCCAACTAGACGCTGGTTTCTGAGCACCGGGCCCTCAGCACCTGCCTGGGCCTAGTGCAACGACCCCAAATGCTCACACTGCCCTGACCCTCCCATCTGGCACTCTCCCTGCCCCCGAGGAGGAAGCCCAGAAAAGGCTGAAAGCTCAGTGTCCTCATCCTGACTTCAGAGGGCCCACTGCCTTCCTCATCCTGCCTGCTCAGCAGCAACCCCTTGGCCTCCCAGGTCACAGGAGTACCAGCCCTGTCCTCTCCTCACCATGCCTTTGACCCTCTTAGCCTGCACATCCAGGCCCTCCCAGCTTCTCACGCTCTCCTTCGCCTCCCTGGGTTCAGTGGCCCTTCTGCACAATGCACTCGGCACTCTTACGTACCTCACGGAGACATGCTGTCACAGCCTGATGCCCTTCTTCCTTTAGAAGCTTCTAGTCAGGCCAGAACAAGCTACAAAGAAGTGAAGGGGAACTATTTTCATTTGATTTGGAAAGGAACTTTCTGCAAGGAGTTTAATAAAAGTTATCAAAACTCTGAAAATGGAGACACCCTTTGAGCCAAAAAATGAATCCCCAAGATCTCCTCATAGAACGGTTTTCCAGAATGTTAGAATGCTGTATGTGATCACTGTCATCACGGCATGTTTGATGGGCTGACACTCTAATTACCTCCTATCCAAACAGGACACCACCATCCCAGCACGTGGCTCTCACAAATGACGCCATCCAGGGAAGGAGAACACGTCACTAAAACAGATCATCCAATACCTCAGAAAACATACAAGGAGCCCCAGAGGGCTCCAAAATGTTGACAGTGATGATCTCTGTTTGGTTTTTTCTTGTGTTTCTAAAATTAGTATACAGTATTCATCCAGAATAGCACTTCTAAAATAACTGTCCGCGGACTGCGATGGTTAATCTTCATGGTCACGGTCACTGGATCTAGGAGACACCTAGTTGTATCTGTGAGAGAACTTCCAGAGTTTAACTGAAGGGAGAAGTCCTACCCTGAATATAGATGGCACTGTCCCATGAGCTGTGGTCCTAGACTGAATGAAAAGGGGGAAAGAAGGGGCTGGAGAGATGGCTCAGTAGTTAAGAGCACAGGCTGTTCTTGCAGAGGATCCCAGTTTTTCTCCATACTCACATGGCAGCTAACAACCGTCCATAACTCCAGTTCCAGGGGATCTGACATCCCCTTCTGACCTCCATAGGCATTGCACAACACGGGTATACTATGTGCATGGAGGCAATACACAAACACCCCACACACACACACACACATAAAAGGGAAAAGAAGAAAACCAGTCAATCAATTGTGCCCTAGTTCTCCCCACCCCCACTGTCTGTGACCAGCCACCTCATTACCCTGCCCACTACACCTTCCCTGTCATGATCTCCTTAAGCCATGAGTCAGAATAAGGTCCCTCTTCCTGTAGCTTTGGGCAAGTATTCTGCCACAGCAATGAGAAAAAATAACTACTATACTAATAACTACTATACTAATAACTACTATACTAATAAAGCCATGCTAAACTAATAAAGTTCAGGAGTAAAGATGCAAAAAGCCCAATAATCATGTCAGCCACCACCCCACACACATACATGTCGGCACTGAGGCACAGACCTAGTATTTACTAAGCGTACACTTGCTCACACAGCAATACAGGATCAAGGAAAGCAGGGAAAGGGCTTGCCTGGGTGCATGTGCCACAGCAGAGGATTCTGGGACCACAGGTCTCTTGACCCTCGAAAGTGCAGGTCATTTGGATGGAGAATGGAGTCAGGCACCCTGGGGCCAGTCAGTCCTATCGTCTTACAGGTGTGTTGTTCCCCGGAGTTCAGCGTCAGCTCTGCCTCCTCTACCAGCCGGCAGCCCAAGACTTGTTTGATCAACTGACCCTATTCACCACTAAGAAACACAGTCCATTGTACCCAGACAGGTTCCTAGTTTTCACCAGTACATGCCCCTACAAGAAGGCCCTAGCCTCTCCATTCAGGAGGATATGGCAGCCAGGTGGCCTCTGAAAGTGGCCACTGACCTCAGGCTTGTGGGACACACCAGAGCTACATAACGGCAGGAGGCAGCCATAGGTACGACCCATTCCTACAGCACCAATCTATTTATTGTATTTATTGTCTTTGCAGCTGATGACAAATCCCCAGAGATACCCCTGGGTCTTCTCTTCTCTCTGGAATTAGGGAAGAGAGGGCATAGAGTGGGTCCTGATGAGGATGCTGGCCCAGCCAAGGCCAAGATCAAAGCAGGAAAAAGACAGGGACAGAAGGCCAACTCCATGGCAGGTGCTGTGGCCAGAACCTCATATACTGACAGCCTCAGAGCAGCATGGCAGATGTGTGATCCGGTCCCTGCCTGTAAGCTGGGTGTGGAGCATCACACAACCTCCTCAAAGGCCATAACCAAGAGGAAGCAGAGGCAAGACTGAAGTCCAGGAATCACACACCAGCAGGACGTCAGGACTGAAGTCTGGGGAGCACACACCAGCAGGACGACAGGACTGAAGTCTGGGGAGCACACACCAGCAGGACGACAGGACTGAAGTCTGGGGAGCACACACCAGCAGGACGACAGGACTGAAGTCTGGGGAGCACACACCAGCAGGACGACAGGTCCGACTTGGTTCCCAACCACACGACCTGCACCCTTGATGCTCAAGAAACCAGTGACCTTGGAATCTAGCTGCTATAGCTGTTGCACCTAGGCCAGCCCTCTCTCTGCCTGCCCTGCTACTACACATAGCAGAAGCATCACCTTTGCTGCCCATACATACTGAGGAGGCCCTTCGGAACCAGAAAAACGTACATGGAGAAGCCCTTGTCTGGTCCGGAGGCTGCTGAGTTGCCTGGCTTCATTAAGGCACGGAGGCCGTCTCTGACCTGTCCTGGTGCAGTTTGGCCCTGTTATTGGGGGGGCATAGGTGGGTGGCACTGGGGAGAGGAAGGAGAAAAAGGGGCTGCTCTGTGCAGGTCTCTGTTGCCAAAACCATGAAGTAAAATATTTTCATTCATGAGTCCATCCAGTCTAAACACGCATCTAATCCCTGTGAACTGACAGATCAAAACGGCTCCCAGGTGGGGGGAGATAAAGACTTCAGTTCAAAGGCAGAAGAGCCAGACACAGCCTCTTATCACCCAAAGACCATGGGCAGAGGGAAGAAATGCCGGGGCTTAATGAACCCAAGACAGCCAGTTTCTGAAAAGCCCCCCTGCTATCAGCTGTCCATCTGCCCACTGGCCCGCTTGTCCAGGCCTAGGCCAGAGAGACAGGGAGGGGGCCTTCTGCTTGATTGGAGGTCAGAGGACCAGTACCATGTGGAGATACCTAAGTGGATTAAGACGTGTCTTCTGCCCTGCAGACTCCTGCTTTCTGCCAGGAAGGCCCTGTAATGCCCAGTGGCCACAGAGAAGGGAGGGGGGGTCAGGGGCTCCACAAGCAGTGCTTGGCACCAGTTGGCAGAGAAAATGAACAGTCTTCCTGCAAGAAGACTGGTGGCCAGGGAGGGAGTCTTTGTCCACTCTGAGCCTTCAGGGCCAGCTCTGGGGCCTGCTCTGGCAGGGCCGACCAGGTCCTCTCCCTGGAAGGCAGGTAGGCTGGCTGGAGTTGGGAAGATGCTTCCTGGGCAGATGATGTTTACACAATCCACAATTTGTAATCTCTTTTGGGAGACAAGATTGCCCTTAGGGACTTTGAGTAGGAAAAAGAAAAAAAAAAAAGGAATCCCTTTGGCTCCTGCTTGACTTATACTTTTGAGAAAATGTCTGGGGTAGCCAGCCAGCCGGGAGAAACTGATTTCGCATCAAGGCAGCCCAGGCTCGGGGCTTCACGTGGGTGACTCGTCTCTGTCCCCCAGTGCAACAAGAGCCATCTCTGAATGCTCTAGAGTCTCACAGGGCTGCTTGCACTCTGGCTGCATGCTGGAGGTACTGCTGAAGTGTGAAGGAGGAAACTCAAGCACCCAAGCTGTGCAACATGAGCCCAGAGAAAATTCTAGAACCCAATGTCCTGCCTCCCGGGCTTAAGACCCCAAATGGCCCACTTCCCTGGCTACCCACTTCCCATAGAGAGTAAGGATGTCCCAGTTGTCTGTGCACTCAGCTGAGCCACAGTGTTAGCCAGCATCACGTGCCAGGCTGCATGCCCAGTGTTCTGCATGCTCTAGCTAGCCCTCTCCCTACAAGGTAAAAGCCTATTTCAGATTAGGAAACCAAAATTCAGAGGGGTGAAGCAACTGTCCCAGATCACATAGGTAGGAAATGGGATCATAAGACATGGCCCAGGGATCCTTAGCTACTTAAGACCAAAGACAAGGCCCCACTCTCTCCCAGGAAGGTCTCACTGCAGCCATCAGCTCCCAGGCTGCAGGAAAGAATCAACAGCCCGAGAAAGAACTTTCCAGGTGAGGGATGATGCAATGAAGGCTACACGCAGGTTCACGTGGCCTCCCCCACCATTGCCCTTCCCCATTCTGAGGAACCTGCTTCACCCACTTGCCCCCTTGCCTGGTACCCCACCTTGCCACATGGCTGCTGTCCTTCATGTACTCAGACAGAGCACACAGAGAGCAGGTTCATAGCTTGTCTTAGTGATGTCCCTAAGGCAGCCTATCTGACACTGACAGGCGATGACTTCAGGTACCACAGAGGTGACACTCTGGGACTTCCATCCTGTCAGCCCAAGGGTGCCTGCTGTCCCCCTACAAGTGGATACAGACCAACCAGCAGGAAGATTCTAAATATGGAGCCAGAGTCCCAGTTTCTATCCTCTTCTAAAGTCAGTTTGTTCTCAGGTGGCTTGACAGTGCTGTTGATGCCTCTGCCTCATGCCAATGGCGACAACGCTGCCACAGGGAGGGACAAGCATATAACTGGAATTAGAAACTGCGCCCTCTTATGCAAGGCAGTGCCGCCCTCCAAGTACCTACGCCCAGGGTTACCTCCTCCCCAAAATGAAATCCCAGGGAAAACACATATGATGAAATAAACTAGGCGAAGAGTCCAGCAAATAGCAAGTTCAGCCATACAAAGTCCTATAATAGCCTAGAGCCTGAGCAAGGGCCGGAGTAGGGCTCAGATCTGCCCCACCCAACAGACACACAATGTAAGGCATGTATGTGTTTTTAGGGTTTTTAGAAGCTACATTTTTAAAAAGGCAATAGGTGAAGCTAATGCTAACAGTATATTTCCTTAACCTAACATTTCCAAATAGTATTCTAACACGTAATAATATTTTTAAAGTTATTAATGATCTCTTTTACATTCCTTTTGTACTATGTTCTCACACTGTGGTGTGTATTTTAGACATACAGATCATCTCGATTCAAATGCCAGGCTTTCCTCAGTTACTTGATCAGTATCTAAAGCTCATAAAATTTACAGTTGTACAAGTTCACATGTCCAAGTTATTTCAAAATATGCTTCTGTTCTCTCCTGCTCCTATTGGCATGTTGTAATGAGTGCTTTAAATGTAAATTAGGGCCAAGCATGATGGCACATGCCTTTAGTCCCAGCACATGGGAGGCAGAGGCAAATGGATCTGTGAGATCGAAGCCAGCCTGGTCTATATAGAAAGTTCCAGCTGTGGCGATAGAGAAACCCTCCTTAACCATCAAAATTCAATTCCTCAGTAGAAAATTGTCATATTTTAACTGATCAAAGGCGTCATGTGACCAGTGGTGACCACCTGGATGGGATGGAGACTGAAAAGCTCAGGAGGCCCCTCTGAGGCCTTCGACAGGACCATGCTCCTCTACACGACGGGGAGCACAGAGGGCCTCTCTACAGGAACACGCTCCTCTACACGACGGGGAGCATAGGGGGCCTCTCTACAGGAACATGCTCCTCTACACGACGGGGAGCACAGAGGGCCTCTCTACAGAAACACGCTCCTCTACACGACGGGGAGCACAGGGGCCCTCTCTACAGGAACACGCTCCTCTACAGGACAGGGAGCACAGAGGCCCTCTCTACAGGAACATGCTCCTCTACACGACGGGGAGCACAGAGGCCCTCTCTACAGAAACACGCTCCTCTACATGACGGGGAGCACAGGGGCCCTCTCTAAAGGAACACGCTCCTCTACACGACGGGGAGCACAGGGGGCCTCTCTACAGGAACACGCTCCTCTACACGACGGGGAGCACAGGGGGCCTCTCTACAGGAACACGCTCCTCTACACGACGGGGAGCACAAGGGGCCTCTCTACAGGAACACGCTCCTCTACACGACGGGGAGCACAGGGGGCCTCTCTACAGGAACACGCTCCTCTACACGACGGGGAGCACAGGGGGCCTCTCTACAGGAACACGCTCCTCTACACGACGGGGAGCACAGGGGGCCTCTCTACAGGAACACGCTCCTCTACACGACGGGGAGCACAGGGGGCCTCTCTACAGGAACACGCTCCTCTACACGACGGGGAGCACAGGGGGCCTCTCTACAGGAACACGCTCCTCTACACGACGGGGAGCACAGGGGGCCTCTCTACAGGAACACGCTCCTCTACACGACGGGGAGCACAGGGGGCCTCTCTACAGGAACACGCTCCTCTACACGACGGGGAGCACAGGGGGCCTCTCTACAGGAACACGCTCCTCTACACGACGGGGAGCACAGGGGGCCTCTCTACAGGAACACGCTCCTCTACACGACGGGGAGCACAGGGGGCCTCTCTACAGGAACACGCTCCTCTACACGACGGGGAGCACAGGGGGCCTCTCTACAGGAACACGCTCCTCTACACGACGGGGAGCACAGGGGGCCTCTCTACAGGAACACGCTCCTCTACACGACGGGGAGCACAGGGGGCCTCTCTACAGGAACACGCTCCTCTACACGACGGGGAGCACAGAGGGCCTCTCTACAGGAACACGCTCCTCTACACGACGGGGAGCACAGGGGGCCTCTCTACAGGAACACGCTCCTCTACACGACGGGGAGCACAGGGGGCCTCTCTACAGGAACACGCTCCTCTACACGACGGGGAGCACAGGGGCCCTCTCTACAGGAACACGCTCCTCTACACGACGGGGAGCACAGGGGGCCTCTCTACAGGAACATGCTCCTCTACACGACGGGGAGCACAGGGGGCCTCTCTACAGGAACACGCTCCTCTACACAACGGGGAGCACAGACGGCCTCTCTACAGGAACATGCTCCTCTACACGACAGGGAGCACAGAGGGCCCCATGCAGGCCTCTTCTCCCACAGCACCCCTACTGCTCCAGCTCCACAGCTGTCCTAGCCAAGATCTGCACACAGCCTAGGACTCTGTTCACAAACAATAAATATTGGAGCATCAATGCATAAATGAGGACAGTGTTTATCAGTTTGCTAAATGGCCTTCTCTGCAGACAGGAGTTGACATTTGATTGTTTCTATGTGCATGGCAGAATATCTAGGTACTACAAGACAGCATGAGCTGCTATAGGGAGGCAAAGAAAACTGTAGAGAGCAGACCCCCTGGCCACCTAATGCTGGACTGTCCCCTGCTCTCAGAGGGTGGCCCTAGTCCCAACCCATAACAGAGACAGCCTGGAGTTACCAGAGATGCCTATCATATACTCTTGGCTTCTGAAACAGGACTCTGCAGTGCAGTAAAATACTGTGGAAAGGTGTCCACGCAGGGCTGTGAGACACAACCAGGAGTGGCTAAGCCTCCAGGAAACCAAATGTGACTCCTCTGGGTACATTTCGTGGGAGTTTTCAAATAACGACAGCAAAGCCATAAAACAACAAAAACACATGAATCATTTCATTTGTTCTGTGCCACCTGAGCTGTGGACATGTCCTATGCTTGTCTTATGCTGACTTCATCCCAAGTGCCTAGTAATAGTGCCTAGTACTCAGTATCTGGGATGGATGGACAGATGGACTGATGGACAGATGGATGGATGGACTTCAAGCTGCCTGGTGAATTCAATATTCTTTTGTCATCTAAGAAGTGTTTGCAGCTGGGCATGGTGGTGCACGCCTTTAATCCCAGCACTTGGGAGGTAGAGGTAGGCAGATCGCTGTGAGTTCAAGGCCAGCCTGGTCTATAGAGTGAGCTCCAGGACAGGAGTTCTGGTACTAAAAGGGAGACCCTGCCTCAAAAATACAAAAAAAAAGGAAAAAAAAAAAAAACTAAGAAGTGTTTGTTTTCCTGTGATTCCTCTCTCCCAAGTTTTGCATGAGTCACATTCTTAAAGAAAGTTCCAGATATCCAGTTTAAAAAAAAATTCACGGGAGCCAGGCATGGTGGTACACACCTTTAATCCTAGCACTTGGGAGGCAGAGGCAGGCAGATCTTTGTGAGTTCAAGGCCAGCCTGGTCTACAGAGTGAGTTCCAGGACAGCTGGGGCTACAGGGAGACCCTGTCTTGAAAAGACCAAAAAAAAAAAAAAAAAAATCAAGGTTAAGAGCGCCGACTACTCTTGCAGAGGACCTGGGTTCGATCCCTAGCACCCACATGGTGGCTGAGAACCGTCTTTAACTCCAGTTCCAGGGGAATCCGACACCCTCTTCTGACCTCCAAGGCATTGCATGACACAGGTGTACCAACCTACATGCAAACAGTACATTCATACACATAAAAGATAAAATTTTTAAAAATCATATTGGGGCCGGAGAGATGGCTCTGTGGCTGCTTTTGCTGAGGACCTAGGATTGAGTCCCAGCACCCACATGGTAGCTCTTCTAGCCTCCACAGGCATTGCACACCTGGGCACACTTACAAACATTCAGGCAAAATACATACATAAAATAAAAATAAATAATTTTTAAGAAAATTATATTGATCACATGCTTGCATCAAACTGCAGGCCCCTAGTGTAGCAATTCTCACCAAGCACAGGGGTGAGGATGCGGGTTGGCGGCAGCACCCCACACACCTAGGCAGTAAGGGGAGCCGAGTGTCCAGCCTTCCCCTGGGTGCCCATCGCCACAGACCAGTAAAACTTCACAGCCACAGAGCAGCTTCTTTTATCTCAGAGGAGCCACAGTAAGGCTGGACAGTCCCACGTGGCCTGTGGTAGGGCCAGAAAATGAGGCTGAGTTTTCAGCAGCCATTTATACCTGTGTTTAATTTCTGCTTAACAAGACAAGTAAAATGCTCTACCTAAAGGCCAGTGGACTGCAGGACACACATTTCCGGATTAACAGCTCTGTTAGAGATATTTCTAGCAAGCCTATGACCCCACTGTGATGGTTATACTTATACCCACATAACATATAAATCTCAATATACTTTTAATAAGCAGTTAATACTCTGATATAAAATATTTACATCCCAACCAAATTTATCCTGCATGGAGTAGCTCCGGTTTACAGAGTTATTAAAACCACTGCCATCAATCAGTCCCCTAGCTAAACAGAGAACTAAGCAGCTAGAGAAAGCTTCCCCCGGCCCTCAGCACAGGCTGAGGCCTTTCTTACAGGAGCGTTAATATCACTGAGCCCCTTCTACCTGCCTTTCTCCCTTTACTTACAAGACCCTGTCACAGCAAAGCATTCTTCCTAGCACCCAGACCAACAGCTTGAGAAACACTCGCATCCTCTGCCTTTGCTGCAGCATCACACTGACATTCCACGAGGATCTACCATGGTCCTCAGCAAGCGTCCATGACCACAGACAACAAGATACTCATAGTCACTAAGAACTCACATTCAACACACCAGTCTACCACTGTGCAAGTCTGTCGCCAACGTTGGGCAATTGGGAAAATCTTGATCAGGCAGTCTTCTTCCACACCCAGCTACCATGAATCTTACATCAGTCATTCCTGATCCGCTATCTTTATTGCCAACTGCCAATGGTTCCTACTGACGCTCTTTCCAAAGTTCATGGGCCAGAGCTCTTCTCAATACTGCCATCAGCATCTCTGCCCGGGTTACTCTCAGCAGAGCTACAACCCAACAGCCAGCACCACACTTCGTATGTTAATCACATTCCACCCTGGGACTCGAAGCCCTGAAGTGGCTATTGTTCCATGTTCCTACAATGGGGATCAGACTCAGCAACAACAGCTCCTTGCTATCTTTGTTTTTTGTTTTTGTTTCTGTTTTTAACTTTTATGTGTATGACTATATCACCTGCACGTATGTAAGTGAGCCCATGTTGTGCAGTACCCATGGACGTCAGAAGAGGGTGTTGGATCCAGTGGATCTAGAGTTATGGATGGTTGTTAGCTGCCATGTGTGTGCTGAGAATTGAACCTGGGTCCTCTGCAGCAACAACCATTGCTCTTAACCACTGAGCCACCTCTTCCACAGGTCCTTGTTATCTTTCTGCCACTCACCCCTCCCCCCACAATCCAGCAAAGCCTGCAGACCTAGCCTACATGCATAAAAATACCTCAGCATTGTAACTGGAGCTGATCACACTGAAATAGCTTTTGTGTTAAGAATGTGTGGGAAGTCATACACGTGCATTAAATAGTTAGATCTCATGGACACGGGACTTTCAATCATTAGAAATTTTTTAAGACATGTAAAACGGTTGGTTCAGTGCTTGCTGAGCATGTGCAAATCTCTGGTTTCCATCCCTAGCAACATGCGCGCGCGCACACACACACACACACACACACACACACACACACACACCACTGTAAACACTGTTATTGACAAAGTTACAGATGTCTCCACCCTTCTCTCTAAGTCTGGGGGTGGGCAGTGTTTGTTTTACATGTTTGCCCACATTCGCAACCAAAAGTGGTGCTAAATTTCACTTGTGCAAATAAAAATAAAGATGGAATTTTTTTCTTATCTATAGCCTGTGAGCCTCATAAAAATGGTGCCTGTGTGTACGCCTCCCCTCCCTGCCACTCTGCCCCCTCCCTGTCTCTGTGACAGCCAAGTGGTCCTTACATGAACCAGCAAGCACATTCTTTCTTTATGAGTTTCTGCTTCTGCCCTCTCTGCCTGCACTCCATGGGCAACCTTCACCCCGCGTCCTCAGTCAGAACTCAGCCCCTGCCTCATGTTTCCTAAGTTTCTAGGCAGTGCTGCACTCTCTCTAGACCCTAGTTATCTCTCGATGTACTGTACCATCCATTTCTTCACCTCTCAATGTACTGTACCATCCATTTCTTCATCACAGTTTTGTCTTGTCTCTTCTTCTGCTTTTCTTCTCACCCCTCTCCTCTACCATCTTCCATCCCACTATCTCATCTCCCTTGCCCAAACTTTCTTTCTCTGAAAGAAGGATTGGGGTTTTTGTATCTATGCTCAATGGTAGCTCTTAAAAAGCACCTGAGGTAGTAGCCACTACTTGCTAACTGAAAAAATGAGTGGATGGACAGATGGATGGATGGATGGATGGATGGACAGACTGATAAGCAGACAGATGGACAGATGACTAAATGAGCGAGCAGCTTCCTCCCTGGTCTCCCTAACGCTGCCCCACACCTCTAGCTCACCTTCCTCTCACCCATGGCCAATCCCAGCACCGCCCCTCCCAGCCGTGTCGGAGGCCCCTCTGCCGGTGGAATGCAGGCTGGCCTCTGAAGCAGAAGCCTCCGAAGCTCCACGAGTACTGGTCCCTGTGAGCCACCTCAGACCATCCTGCCCTCCTACCCTCAACACCCTCCCTCCCTGGACCTCCTGTTTCACCTCTCACAGCCTTCCCCTGCTGTCTTCTAATCCAGAATGCAAGGCCATGAGATGCCACCTGGTTCGGGGTCCCCAGCAGCCAGCTCTAGGTGTGATATCCAGCTAATGCCAGGGACTTCTTGATAAATGAATGTACCAGTGAATGAGCCAATGGCCCCAGCAGGCGCAGAAACTCGCCTGGCTGCCATGCAGGTGGCAGGCTCACTGCCGCTGAGCACCACCCAAGGTAGGGCCTGTCACGCTGGCTCCTTACTGAGCATTTCATGGGGACCCACAGAAGCTGGTACAGTTTGAAGAGATAATCCCGTTAATAACAGGATTAGTTCAGGCACATCCCCTAAACCATATGCTTGAAACCTCTACCTGGGCAAATGTTTGGCCAGCCTCTGCCAGAATCTCTATCCTCACCAACCACAGGTCTTTCCCCATTACACACAACACCTTGGCTCTGACAAGCCCCCTATGGGGACATGGGCGGGGATTCGGAGATGAGCAGCCTGTTCCAGGAGGCCCTGGCACCACAGTGTGACAAGTCCCCAGTGCCAACCTCCACCTCCACTTACCTGTATGTGGTCCTCCCTGTACCAAGAAAGTGATTGTACACACAGTGGAAGAGGAGACCCCACCAGGACAAACACAGTGTCTCTAAAGTGACGAGTGACATGCAAGCATTAGGATTGTGCCACAGCCCACATGGGGCAAAGGTGCTGTCTGTCATCTCAGATGCCAGGACCCAGAACCTGCATCCAGCATGGAGGCTTCTGATGGGCCACAAACATGGCAACCTCCCTCCAACTCTTTCAGAATCACACACTGACTAGAGAAGACCCCGGAAGTGTGACTGGGGAGCGGGAGACCTATGGAAACAGGAAACGACGTGAGCCAAAATCCAGACAGCAGAGAGAACGGAAACAGCGAGGGCTGGGTCTGAAGTCAGAGGGAATCAGGCTCGTGCTCAGCTCCGCTTCATTCCCCCAAACACAGTCCAGACTCTGCTACACACGAAGGAAGACTTCAAACTATCTGACCTATCGGAGTTGCACTGCCTCGTATGGTAGCCACTGGTCACCCTGACTATTTCAATGTAAATGAACATGAATTGAACATGAATATTAAGCAGTAAATTCTCCGGCCACATGACCAAAAGCCATGTGTCTGTCTAGTGGCCACCATACTGGACAGCAGGGGACAGAACATTAACTACTTCATCACAGATAAAGTTAAATCCCACAACTAGCCCAGTGCCTAGCACACAGTAGGTGTCAATACCGTCCGCCCTTCCTCGTGTGCTCCAGAGAGTCCTCTGACTGCCCCTGCCACCTATGCAAAGCCCTCTGGGTCAAGACATGCTCAGTTCTACAACATATTTGTCTGGGATTTGAGAGAAAGCTCAGCCCAGCCTCCTCTTTGCTTTCTGCCACTCAATAACTATGGTGCTGCTATTCCGTCACACAGACAGAGAAACGCAGCTCTGCAAGAATGGGACATTAGTACCTGATCAGGAAACGTCTTAAAGGGGCTGGAGATGGGCTTCCAGGAGCAACTTCCAGAACATTCCCTCCCACCCAGGTGACCTGCCAATCTGGAAGGTAGGTATGCCAGGTGGAGATTACTCCACAGATGTCCCTGTCCTAAATCCCAGAATCCATGAAGATTAACATTTCATGGCAAAAACAGGGAATTAAGTTTGCAAATTGGCTTGCTTTAAGGTAAAGAGATCATTGTGGACTAGATAAATTTTTTTTGTCTTTTTTGAAAGAGGATCTCCCTGTAGCCCCAGCTGGCCTAGAACTTGCTATGTAGACCAGGCTGGCCTTGAACTCACAGAGATCATCCCGTCTTTGCCTCCTGGGTGCTGCCCTGCTTGGATTAGATAATAGATTATATGGGCCAATATAAAAAGAGTGAGCCAGAGAATGAGGACAGCCCCCAGAAGTTAGAGAATACAGAGCAGCACTTGTTTCCCAGGACCCCAGAAGTGAGAGAATACAGAGCAGCGCTGGTCTCCCAGGACCCCAGAAGTGAGGGAACACAGAGCAGTGCTGGTCTCCCAGGATCCCAGAAGTGAGGGAATACAGAGCAGCGCTGGTCTCCCAGGATCCCAGAAGTGAGGGAATACAGAGCAGCGCTGGTCTCCCAGGACCCCAGAAGTGAGGGAATACAGACCAGCGCTGGTCTCCCAGGACCCCAGAAGTGAGGGAATACAGACCAGCGCTTGTCTCCCAGGATCCCAGAAGTGAGAGAATACAGACCAGCGCTGGTGTCCCAGGATCCCAGAAGTTAGAACATATAGACCAGCACTTGTCTCCCAGGATCCCAGAAGTGAGAGAATACAGACCAGCACTTGTCTCCCAGGACCCCAACATGTTGCCTGCTGACACTTTGATTTTGAGTTCATATTGGGCTTTTGACCCCAAAACTTATAAGATACTGTACTTTGTTACAGTGTTCCATAATAATTTGTTACAGCAGCCATAGAAAATTAATACAGATTTTGGTGTCCAGAGTCAGGTGATATTGCAACAAACACCTAGAAGTGGAAGCAGCTTTCTAATCGAGCAGTTGCAGAATCTGGAAGAACTTTCAAGAAGCAAGAAAGAAAAGCAAATTTTCGTGGAACTGATTATTATAGAAACATGGATGCTAACAACTCTATGAAGGCTTGGAACAAGGAGCCTGTCAAAGAAAACCTACAGCACATGGAGATGACTTCTGTCGCCATCAATGGAATGAATGGACCGCTAGAAGTGCTGCTAGGGGCTCAGAAGGAAATGAAGTATCCTTGTGATAAGAGACAAAAACGCAGCAGAACTGTGTGCCACTTGTCCTGATGAGGCTGGAGACAGGACAAAAAGATACAAGGGTAAAAGGGACTATAGGACCTTGAAGGTTCTCTGCACAAAGGACAAGACTCCGCAAGCACATGCCACCTGCATGAGTAAGGAAGGGTGACTCAGGGTAGACACTGGACGCAGGTAGTAAAGCCAAGAATCACAAAGGAAGCTTTAAAACTAAATGAAGTTTGCATGGCCACATTAACTGGGGAGGCATGCAAAACTGCTCCTTGGTTAAGGGCTTGCTCCTCAGCATAAGGACCTGACTAAGTCCACGGCCCTGTCTAGTTACTTTCTATTGCTGTATAAAACATTGACCAAAACCATCTTAGGGAGGAAAGGGTTTATTTGGCTTAAGCACAGTCCATCATCAAGGCAAGCCGAGGCAGGAACTCAGGGCAGGAACCTGGAGCCCAGAGCATGGAGAATTTCTGCTTACTTCCTCCACCCTCCCCCCATGGCTTGAGTTCAGCCTGCTCTCTTATACAACCAAGGACCACCTGCCACCCCAGCACAGGCCCCTATGTAAAAGCAAGGGGAGTAGCGTGTGCCTATAACCCCAGCGCTGGGAGGGCAGAGACAGGTTGATTCCCGGCAAGGCAATCTAGCCAAAACAGTAAGCTCTAGGTTCAATGAGAGACCATGTCTCAACAGACAAGATGGGGCAGAGGATAGAGATCCATGGGAAAGCCCTAGTTTCAATACCAAGTACTACCAGGAGTAAAGGCAGACTAGAGAGATGGCTCATCAGTTAAGATGGCTGCTCTTCTATAGAACCCAGGTTTGGTTCCCAGCACCCGCATGGCAGCTAAGAATCAACTGTAACTCCAGTTCTAGGAGATGTGATGCGCTCTTCTGACCTCCACAGGCATTGCGTACACATGGTGCACTGACTTACATGCCACCAAAGCACTCATATACATAAAATAAAAATTAATAATAAAAATGCTTAAAAGGAAACCATCAACTTAAGGACACCATAATAATATTTGGGGCTAGAGAAATGCCTTGGTGGATAAAGAGCTTGCCATACAGTGTGAGGACCTGAGTTCAGATCCCCAGTCCCACATAAAGCCAGATACAGTAACCATGCATCTGTAATCCCAGCGTCTCTATGACCAGATGGGCCATGGACGCAGGAGCCTCCCAGAAACATGTGGGCCATCTAATCTGACGTAAGCACTGGTGACCAAGAGACCCTTCCTTGAGCAAAGTAGAAGATGAGGCCCTCCCTTGGCCTCCATCCAAAGAGAGAGAGAGAGAGAGAGAGAGAGAGAGAGAGAGAGAGAGAGAAACAGAGACAGAGATACAGAGATTCATATAGCACACACAAGAAAGAAGAAGGAAGGAAGGGAGAGAATGAAGGAGGGAGGGAGGGAGGAAGGAAGGAAGGAAGGAAGGAAGGAAGGAAGGAAGGAAGGAAGGAAGGAAGGAAGGAAGAAAGGAAGGAAAATTCATTAAGACCAGCAACTTTTTCTTCCAATTTTCTCCCTTTCTAAAATTTCTAAACTTTCTGGAATTATTATTCTATACTGCTTCACCACTGTGTTTGGGGAGAAGAAAAATTGTTCACTGAATTTCCCATGTTTGCAGATAGAGTTCAGTTGTGCCTCGATAGATTATACAGAGAGACTCATGTACCTGATGCAGCAGCAACCCGGAAGCTCTCCCAGAACCACTGGCATCAGGAACGTACTCCCAGATTTGCAACCCAGGCATGTGGAAGGCCTGTCATTGCCACAACTGTGAATTTGGTTGGTGGGTGGGAGTGGAAGGCAGGGCCTTTGGCATACTGGGCAAACAGGTCGCCAGCTCAGTACATCCCAGCCCCAAATTGTCTGTCGACAGCTAGGAAATTGGTGACCAGATGCTAATGTGGAGAGGTCCATGTCTCTGTGGTCTTGCTTGCTGTTTCCATGCTGACTGCCAGACAATGGGAGGGTGGTCTCTACCTCGTTCCTGCCTCCTAAATCTTGTACAAATGTACCAAAATATAGAACTCTTTTGCATACAGGACTTCAACTATAAGGAATCTGAGAGATAGATTTTAACATTTGCATACAAAAAAGTATTGTAAGGAGGAGGAAACTATGCCATGTGTCAATCCAATTTATTCATCAAAATGGCCTATCATTTAATTTAGTCCTCTAACCGACCTGTTAAATAGACATTCATATTTTCCTAGTTTAGATACAAGGAAATTGGACTTTGGAAACATTCAGGCATGGAAGATCTTATAGTTTAGAAGAAGAAAGGACAAAACCCAGGACACTAAATTTAAGGCATATATTCTTTTTTTTTTTTTTAATCTTTTTTGAGACAGTGTCTCCCTTTAGTCCCAGCTGGCCTGGAGCTCACTGTGTAACCAGGCTGGCCTTGAACTCACAGAGATCCACCTGCCTCTGCCTCCCGAATACTGGGATTAAGGGTGTGCGCCACCATGCCCAGCAAGGTATATGTTCTTAATCACTGCACATGTGAGATGGTCCTGGATCCAAAATACAAGGGAGGAGATAATTGATTGGCAACAAATTACAGTTGTACACACAAAACTTGCTTTACCAGGTAAAGGAAGTAGAGGTTATTCCAGTCATAAATAAGCCTTGAGTACATACTGTATGTCAAGCCCCGCTCTAGATACTAAAGGCATAGTGATGACAAAGCAGACACTGGCACAGCTCTGTCATGGACGGAGTAGAAAGAAGTTTTAGCCATAATGTGTACAAAGGAACTGAAGGGCGTGACTATTATGGGGAAGGACAGCATCTCACTGTGCCAGCAAAGGGTGTGATTAGAGAGCCAAGTCCATGCAGAAAGTCAGAGAAGTTACCATTGTAATAAGAGACTTCTCTGCTCCCTTAAAAGAGATAGTTCATTCAAATCAATCCCCAGCAAAGGAATCTTCTCGAAGGAATCAAAAAGCTCTCAGGATTGTGAAGAACTGTGAGAGCAAAATCTACAAGAAGGTAAGGATATCAAAATGCAGACTAAGCATTCAAAGCTGCTTTTTCCCCTTTGATTCAGAAGAAAAAGATGCAGAATTAGTGGTGGCCTCCCAGGATGAGGACAAAAATGAAGTAAAATGAACCTATGAAAGACTTCACTCCTAGTGAGGGTAAGCCAGAAACAAGCAAGTGCTGCTGAGAGCCTTCAGCACAAGTTCAAAAGCAAATTAAAATCTTCTCTAAAATACTTATCCCTAAAATAATTGTTTAACACCAACACATATTCAAAAAATGACCAGACACCCAGTGCAATAAGACTTCATGAGCCGAACAAGCAGAGCAGATCCATGACAGTTTTTTCAACATATATTTTTATTGAATTTTTGTACAGTTCATATATTTTAATCATTTTAGACCCCTCCATCTGCACCCTCCATAGCCCTCACTGTGTTTAATGCATTCTGATATATATATATATATATGGCCTAGTGAGTCAAGTTTGTGTCCCCAGACGTCCCTTGGTGTGAGTTCATCCACCAAAGCCTGGTTACCCAATCTAATGTCACTCCGTTAAAGAAGATCAACTCTCCCTCACCCAGCAGTGATCAATAGCTCCTCAGCTGAGCCTGGCTGCTAACCCATTTCCCGGTTCTCTGCTGGTTTTCGTCTGGTTTGAGCTTCCGCAGGTCTTGGGCATGCTGTCACCAGTGCTGTAAGCTCATACGGGCGAGTTCCCAGCTGCCTGGAAAACTCTGCTCCTTTGAGGCCCTCCACCACCCCTGGTTCTTACAGTCTTTCCACCCCCTCTTCTGCCATGCTCTCTGAGCCCCATCCTATCCAGGGACATCCACTCTGCAGTCTCTTATTCTCTACATTTTGGGAAGTTGTGGTTTTCTTTGTTAACTGCTTGAGGAAGCTTTACTGCTGAGAGTTGAGAGATGCATTAGTATTCTCACTACCTTATATTCTGCTATGTTCCATGAGCCTTAAATGGAAAGGCCCCATAGCCTTATAAGTGAGTAAACATCCTGACGTAACCACAGAAACCAGGAAAATGGAAGGGAACCGTGGGGGTAGAGGGAACGAAGGAGTCCAAGAGAAGGGGATGGTAGGAGACAGATGTTACCAAGGGGGAGATGGAGAAAATGGGGCCATGTAACTGGGAAGGGAGGGGTGAGGGTTGTATTAAGAACCAGGGGGATACAGCAGAAGGAGCCCAAGAGAGGGAGGAGTCAGAGCAGACATGCATTATCAAGGTGGAGATGGGGAAATGGGAGCGTTTTAACTGGGGAGGAGGAGGGCAGCTTAGACAGAGAGAGAGGAGACCTAAATAATGCTAGGTGCTCCGAAAACCAGGGGTTTAAAAGTCTACTGAAGGGGCTGGAGAGATGGCCTAGTGGTTAAGAGTGCTGACCGCTCTTACAGAGGACCCGGGTTCGATCCCCAGCACCCACATGGCAGCTGAGAACCGTCTGAAACTCCAATTCCAGGAGAACTCCAGTTCCAGGGGAATCCGACACCCTCTTCTGACCTCCGCGGGATTGCACAACACGGGTGCACAAACTTGTATGCAGACAGTACATTCATACACATACGGAAATAAATAAATAAATAATTTTTTAAAAGTCTACTGAAAATATGCATACAATATCTGTACATGAGTGTGTGTATAGAGCTGAAGGTCCCAGACAAGAGAAACCTCCCTTCAAGGTGTTGGTCAGGGCAGAGGGCCTCCCAAAATAGTATAGGCTATTGCCATAGCCCTTGATTTCCTCCCAGAATATGAAAGTAAGAGCTTATTGCTGAAGACAGGACAGACTCTGGACACAGGACTTACAGCGATGGAGCTGGAACTGACTCAGAAGCCTTCTCCCTGAAGAGTGGCTCTCACAGGTTCAGAGGATCCTACGCAAGCTGCTAAGAGAGAAAATCAACCAATGATCCAACTGCAGCTGTGAAGCCTGATGATGGCAATGACCGGCCCAGCGGACTTATCAATGCAACGGTGGCACTTTTATCTCGGAGGTAATCAACAGCCATCTAATTGGACTTAAAGCCTGATCAACGGAAGGGAAATCATGTGTGGTACTTAAGCATGGCAAAATACACATGACTGAGAGGTCACAGATACCAGAGAAAACCCTACATCTGTCACATCTCTAGACAAATGTGATTTCTTACTGTATGCTAAATATGTGTCCTTATATTTACAGACAAGTATACTTGTTAATACTCATCAAAGGAGCTTATTTTTTGCAATGGACAGAGACTATTACAGATTCTACAACTGGCCAGACACAGAGAATAAATGTCTGTGAGGTGCCCAGCCCTAAGTGCCACAATGCTTTGATAACAGAATCCTTTCACAATCTATAATATAACTAGCAATAGATACACGAGATGGGAAATAGCTACAGGAACTCTAAGAACTGAAAGATTAACGGGAATTAACTAGATGGAAAGAAAAAGGAGGAAGTTGGAGCCAAGGCATTCCCAGCAAAGGAGCTGACACAGTCTGCAGTCTACCACACAGGAACCCAGACTGGCCAGGTGCAGAAAGCCAAGGGGCTGAAGCGCGCACAGGCTAGATTCTGTTAAGCATTTTGGTATCTCTCCTGAGAAGCATTATTGAAGGTGAGATTTCAAGGAGTCATGGAAGATCTTTTCTATCATCTGCTCAACTCTGAAAAAAAACTTCTCTTGATCTAGAAGAACCCATACAATGTCATGAGAGCCCTGATGCCCGCTGAGCTAACACTGATGCCCAAGACTCTGCGTCAATGGTTGTCTTAAGCTGTCTTAAGCACCGTGTTGAATAATTGTTTGCCTCATTTCCTCCGGGGACAGCATGGGGGGGGGGGGGGGATACCAGTAAGGTAGTCTGTTGGCCGTCAGCTAGAGGGTCACATTAACCGAAGCTTGCTAGGACTGGGTGTCTGCCCTGGAGGTGAGGCCTCCTGGTGTCACACGCAGCCTTAGGCCCTCTGTGCTCCTAGCCCACATGAGCTCAGCAGCTCAATGGGGAGGAAAGCCTGCACATGCGTGTCAGAAAGGGTAGGGCAGGCCTTAAAAAGAAAGACAAATTTCCACCCCAGTGCTAACCCAAGTCAGCAGCACAACGCAGCTAGATTTGCAAGTCAGCATGTGTGAAATATGCTCCATTGTGGGAGGGCAGACACCACCCCAGCAGCCTGAGAAGCTCCTCCTACCTCATGCTGGGTTGGAGGCAACGCAGGCACATCACCCACCCAGGCCCGGCATTCACCACCGCCAGCCTGTCAGACCTTTGTTCCTGCTTGCCAAGGAGCTCCGAGCCTGCCCCTACCCTGCAGCAAGCTCCCAGAGGATTGTGTACAGCTCATTGGCCCTTCAGGAGCCCCCACCTACTCCTGACCCATGCTCTGAGCCCACCAGGGAAGCTCCCACGGGGCAGCGTGCAGACCACTCTCAGTCCAGGCTCCTCAGGCAGCAAAGGGACCTGGGAGGCGAAAGTTCATTTTGTCAATCAGCCCATTGTTGGCCTGCCAAGCGCAGGCTCGTCCTCCCCCGGTGTGTCACTGGGTGCTGTTGACACAGATGTCAACTGTCAAGGGTGCCCTCCACCCTCTAACTCCCTCCTGGGGCATCCTGCAGGCCCAGCACAAGGGCCTCTGTCGCAATGCTCTCCACTGGCTCCTTGCGAGAACCAGGATTGCCACACCTCTGGAATTGCCAAAACTTGACTGGATACTTCATCATGTGGATTGGCCATGGAGGCTGCGGCTGACATGAACAGGTATGGCAGATACTTGACTGTACGCCAGATGACAAATCCCAACTGAGTGAAACCTGCAGACTTCACAGTACTTGTAATACGAGCCTCCTCCCGAGCTCCCAACCAAAGTGGCAAGTGGTGGCTTCCTGGAGCCCATTTCTAGGACGGGAAAACCGAGACCTCGTTTCTGGAGTTTGTGCATGTGTTGGCCTAGCCAACAGGCCTATGTAACATCCCTGGCTGAGCTTCCCCTTCTCCCTTTACACTCACCTCAAATCCACCTCCATGAAGGACTGGGGAGAAGGGGGCACAATGGGGATCTGTGCAAGAGGCTGTCCCGCGACAATCTCTAGGTGGGAAGGAGAGGGCAAGCGGCAAAGCAGGAAGAGACTCAACTTCTCCTAATGCTGGGTTCCAGCCAACCTGATAGAGCGCAGATGAAAATAATGTGCGATCCATAATCGGGGAGCACTGACAAATACATTTAATTCCAGCATTCAGGAGGCAGAGAAAGTGGACCTCTATGAGCTCCAGGACATCCTAGTCTACACTGTGAGTTCCAGGACGTCCTAGTCTACACTGTGAGCTCCAGGAAGTCCTAGTCTACACTGTGAGCTCCAGGACATCCTAGTATACATTGTGAGCTCCCGGACATCCCAGTCTACACTGTGAGCTCCAGGACATCCTAGTATACATTGTGAGCTCCCGGACATCCCAGTCTACATTGTGAGCTCCAGGACATCCTAGTCTACACTGTGAGCTCCAGGACATCCTAGTCTACACTGTGAGTTCAAGGACGTCCTAGTCTACACTGTGAGCTCCAGGACATCCTAGTATACATTGTGAGCTCCAGGACATCCTAGTCTACACTGTGAGCTCCAGGACATCCTAGTCTACACTGTGAGTTCAAGGACGTCCTAGTTTACACTGTGAGCTTCAGGACATCCTAGTCTACACTGTGAGCTCCAGGACATCCTAGTCTACACTGTGAGCTCCAGGACATCCTAGTCTACACTGTGAGCTCCAGGGCATCCTAGTGTACACTGTGAGCTCCAGGACATCCTAGTCTACATTGTGAGCTCCAGGACATCCTAGTCTACACTGTGAGCTCCAGGACATCCTAGTCTACACTGTGAGCTCCAGGCCAGCCAGGGCCACATGATGAGACTGTCTCAAACACACCAAATCATGGCCCACTGGACTCCCGTCCATGAGCCACCGTGACTCTGCTGTGTTGATAATCAGTATCTGGGCCTCCAAAAATCTCCACAGACCATGAGGCTATAGGAGAGATAGAAGGAGGGACAGTGTTGACCTTCTAAGCCATGTCATGTGACTAAAGACATTTTCCATAGACTATCACACAGAAAGCATGTAGATGGAAACCCCTAAGCACCACACTCTGAAGTGGGCTTCCCAGGGGAGCAGGGCTAACTCCACCTAGGAAGAGCAGCAGCTGAATCACCTTGGGAGTAGGAATGAGCATAAGGCTACAAAAGTCTCAGAAGCACAAACCACTGAGACTCCCAGTGTTACCCACCATCACCACTGTGGTTCAGGTAAGGAGACAAAGGTCTGTAAGGAAAGGGACTTCCCTAAGATTGGAGAAGAAAGAACAGATACCCTGGCTTGGTTCTAGCCCAGTACCCCAGTCACTATGACAGAATGCAGTTCAGGGCAGCGGATGGTGCCCAAGGCCCTTTCTCAGGACATGCTATTATACAGGGCTAATGATTTCTTCCCAAGAATCAGGCCAGATTTCATACCCAGAGGCCAATCCCACAGAACTGTAGCAAGCGGTCAGGGAGCAGGGACAGATGTGAGGAGCCAGGCGGCAGGCAGGCCTGGCTCAGGCCGGGATGGGATGACAGAATAGGATGGCAGATCTCCCAATTTTGAAATATCTATGAAATAACTATTTTGAAATCCTGTTCAATTTTGAAATTTCTTTAAGATAGAACCAAATTTGGGTTTGATGAGTTGATAGCTTGAGCACTGGCCTGGTATGACACTTCCCTGTCCTCATGACCGTGGGGGCTGGTTCTAGGGCCCACTCTGCAGCCTGTCAGCAGGATGGGAACTGGCACTTCATGGGACTCTGCCCTGGGAAAGTGCAGCAGAGAGGAAAAAGCATGTCTGGTGTAAGGGAAAAGGCACATGGTGACTCCTCCTCGGTGCTCGACCCCCAGGCCTGCTGTGACTAGCAGGGTCTGACATACAAGTGCATCATCCAGTAAGTCTATGTTGCCCTCAAATTCCTCACTATAAATCTAGAAATCCTCCAGGTGCCACGATGCTGTGGTTTCCAGCTGCAGTAGCACAGCCCCTGCCCAGAGCCTAGGTTTACAAGTCTACGATGAGCCCAGAGCCCAACGAATCTAATTGTTTTTCTTTTTCACTGTAGGAATAGGTACCCCCAAAGCCCCTGCAGGAACCCACAGATGAAACATGCAGAAGGCTGTAAGGATGAGGTCAGGAATCTAGAAAGTGCTCTGGAGAATGTCTCCTCCCTCCCATACCCATCTTTATCATAGCCTGGCTATAAACTAACACCAAGAAGAGTGCCCAAAGTAAGAGCAGCTGCAGCGAAGAATATTCTAGAAAGCCAGCCTATTTTCAGGGTCAGGATATGCCCATCGAGACACAGAGACCACAAAAGCCAAGATGCTGATGTGCATGAGTAGAGCAAGAGCTGTGAGGCCTGGTAAGGTGCTGGGATGTAACAGGGGTAGGTCCCACTGTAACGCACCGTGGTTGATAATACTTCATCTTTACTTCCTGAACTGATGAAATGTTTCACACTACAGAAGAACATACAACTCTACCTGTTATGCAACATTCATGAGTTAGGACTTGAATTCCACATGCACTGAGCAGTGTCTAAGAAACATCATCAAACACCATTTGCTTGCTCAAAGAACTTCTGCTAATTAGCCATGCAAGCAGGCCTTGGCTTTCCACCTGGGCAATGGGGATACAAGGAGCTGTGCTGGGCATTGCCAACAGGAGGGAAACCGGAACACAAATGTGATGTACTTATCACAGTGAACTTGTCCACTTGTTCCTGCAGAGGAAAGGGACAAGAAGCCAGGGTCTGTCCTTGGGAAGGGTTCTCAAGCTTGTCCTCCTGCCTTGTCTACAGCTACTAAGCAGATCCCCTGGCTTGTCCAGAGCCTGGAAACTGAGCCACAGCCTAGGCAGGGAGATAGTCATTCTCACCCCAGGTAAAGCCAAGATGACACAACTCGACACCCTGCTTAATCCTGCTCAGCCCTGGTGGCAGGGCCTGGCTGGAGGAGGCAGTCCTCGTTGTGACTCACCTGGAGCGAGGTCAGCCGCTGTTCTGACTTGGAGGTAGCTGGAGAGTTGGAAGTGTGTTCCACCCTCCTAATGCCTGTCATGGCTTTAGTTATTATTAGAACAGATTTCTTTGGCCGTTAAAGACCTTAAAAAAATCTCAGTTTTTAAAAAAAGAGACTATCTGGGCTGGAGAGATGGCTCAGCAGTTAAGATCATGACTGCTCTTTTAGAAGACCTGGGTTTGATTCCCAGTACCCACATGGTGACCAACAACTGTCCTTAACTCCCGTTCCAGGGGATCTGATGCCTTCTTCTGATCTCCATGGGCATTTCACAACACAGGTACACTAACACACATGCAGACAACACACTCACACACATAAAATTTAAAAAGAGAACATATGATTTCTAGTTAGATTTCTCATTTCTATCTAATTGAGAAAAAAAAAAAAAAAAAAAAAGAACTCTACTACCAGAGAGAGTTCTGGAATTTTCTTCTCTAAGAATTCACAGTTCCATTTTCAGGTCACCCTTAGCAGTAGACTTGGATACAAGATCCTTTAGTGGTCTTTAGCCCCTAGTCAACTGCACCATTATATTAAACATTTGGAGACATCCACCTAGGAGCTGTGAGCACTGCACTAAAGCTGAGTTATCTTAGAAGCCGTGTGACCTATGACACCCTGCTCATCCTGTCTGTACCATGGAATCCTTATCTGTAAAGAAAGCATTTTTTGAGAAGGCTGAAGCCAGCCCCCAGCCCCAGCCCGCTCGGCCTTACATGGGGAGACCTTGCATCATGACCCATCCTCAAGGACCCACAAGCTCCAGAAAAGCCTGGATAAGCCTTTCTTGTCTCTCTCTCCTAGGGAGAACTCCCACTGGCAAACATGTGGCTGAGCTGTAGGCAGCCGCCTCCAGAAAATGGGTGGGAGGTGAAAGAGGCATGCAGGTGAAGCCCTAGGTATACTCAGAACCAAGAACTCGGGAGTTGTTTTGAAAGGCAGCAGATTGGTGATTTCCATTGCCATTAACGACTGCTTCCACACACCCAAGAAGGTCTTCATCTGACCTGGGGTGGGCTGAGTGGTCCCGGCTGTGGGGAGCCCTGGTCTCCCCTGGCCTGGATTAGGGCAGCTAGGGAGGACAGGGACAGGACTGAGAACAGCTCTTTGAAAGAGGCGATCAGGACAACCTCTGGCTTCCCAGCTTCCTGGGCTAGCGGGCAACTCCTAGAAACCATCTCATTGTTCATTCTGGGAATGCGTTCTTCCCGGAATAGCTGCCACAAGCCACAAGCCAAGCAGCCTCAAGGACTAGCTGCGTCCCATCCTGTTCTCCCATCCCAGGACGGCTGTACCTGTTCTTCTTCTCATCATTGTGGCCAATACCAGACGAGAAGCAACTTAAGGGGGAGAATGGTTTCTTTTCGTTCATGGGTGAGGGGTGTATAGTCTACCATGTGATATGCACTGTGGTTTCTTTTGGATCATGGTTTGAGGGGTGTACAGTCTACCATGGTGATGTGCACTGTGGTTTCTTTTGGTTCATGGTTTGAGGGGTGTACAGTCTACCATGTGATGTGCACTGTGGTTTCTTTTGGATCATGGTTTGAGGGGTGTACAGTCTACCATGTGATGTGCACTGTAGTTTCTTTTTGCTCATGGTTTGAGGGGTGTACAGTCTACCATGGTGTTGTGCACTGTGGTTTCTTTTTGCTAATAGTTTGAGGGGTGTACAGTCTACCGTGGTGATGTGCACTGTGGTTTCTTTTGGATCATGGTTTGAGGGGTGTACAGTCTACCATGTAATGTGCACTGTGGTTTCTTTTTGCTCATAGTTTGAGGGGTGTACAGTCTACCTACCATGGTGATGTGCACTGTGGTTTCTTTTGGATCATGGTTTGAGGGGTGTACAGTCACCATGGTGATGCACACTGTGGTAGCTGAAGGACAGGGAAGCTGCTTGCTTACATCTCAGCAGACCAGAAAGCAGAACTAGGATAGGCTATGGGGCCAGACTAGCCACTCACAGCCCACCCACAGAAAGCCACTTCCTCAGCTCAGCCCCACATACTAAAGGCCACAGGCTTCCCCAACCAGCCAGCTGGGGACCAAGTGTCCAAACATAAGAGCCTGTGGCAGATAATTTGCTTATCATGGAAAGCTGAGGTGAGCATTTGACAGAGGTAGCTGAATGGTGGCCACACCAGAAAATGACCTAGAAACAGCTTTTCAGTAGTCTCCACAGCCCTAGAACAGGAAGCTACTCCATGCGCTCTGCCCCCCCCAACCACAGTCACTTTCTGGAGGGCTGAAGGCACCTGCCCTCCATCACAGGCTTGGAAAAGACCCAAAGCTCAGATTTAGTTTGAAATCAAGAAATCCTAGGTGCTGGGCAGGATGGTGCACACCTTTAACCCCAGCACTCGGGAAGCAGAAGCAGGCAGATCTCTGTGAGTTCAAGGCCAGCCTAGTCTACATAGCAAGCTCCAGGCCAGCTGACACCAAAGGCAAACCCTGTCTCAAAAAGAGCTACAGGGAGACCCTGTCTCATAAAGAAAAAAAAAAAAAAAAAAAAAAAAAAAAAAAAAAAAAAAAAAAAAAAAAAAAAAAAAAAAAAAAAAAAAAAAAAAAAGAAACCCTAGGTGAAAAGAGAGGCCCCTTCCCTGGACTATGAAGCCTCTCATCCAACCTTTCCCCCAACAGAAAACTTTGATCTTCCCCTGACCAAAACGTCAGAGACCCCATAGGGTCCCAAACTACTCCTGTCTCCAAAGTGACAAGATAGAGACAAAGAACAGAACAAAGGGAGGGTCTGCATGCTGCGCGCACCTTCGGCACTCACAGCAGCCACATCAGGCCTAGATGACACCCAAGGAAGGGTGGCCAAGGCCTGGAGAGGCGGGTGGACTTCACTGCTTCCATTCCAGTGGCCCATCAGCCTTACCTGCCCTCCCTGGGTAATAAAGGTTCCAATGAGGCTTTGCCTCACTCCCCACCCCCCACAGCACCATCGCAAAACCCCACACTAGCAATTACTCCTAATTACATGATGTGACAGGGTGCTGGGGCTAGGCCACTTAACTCGGGCCCTGCATTATGCAACGTTTTTAATCCTCTTACTTAAGGTGGAAAACTGATATGGTGCTCTGGGTTCACATGAATGACTGGAAAAATAATTCTAAGAAATAAAAACATGGTCATCAGTATCACCTTACCAGCTCCCTGAAAGGATTAAAAAGATGCATACCTTGAATCTTCAGATGCCCTCTGCTGAACCTTCCTAGAGCCTTGCTGATAAGAACACCCCTTAGAGGGAGCAGGACAAATGGGCAGTCTCTAAAGAAGGCTATAGGTCCTCTGTGGTTTCAAGCTGGGCTCCACAGGCCAGATGTGCCACAGCTGGGGCTGCCTGGGCCCCACATGTCCTCGGAGCACCAGGGAAGGTCTCCATCTTTCTCTAGTCCCTTAGGCATTCCTACCTCCTAAAGCTGGCCACAACAATCTCACTACACCAGCAGACCTAAAGCCTCCAGAGATAACACCACAACAAAGACGAAGACATCTTAAATAGCTTAGATCCAGAGAGGTGAAGAGGCCCCTCCCTGCATCCATCAAGTCGTCCTCAGCACACATGGGTTCCCGGCTTTCCCATGATGAGCTGCTAGCCCTCAGAGGGGACTGTGACCCACTGAACTCACCTAATGCCATGAGACACTCCAACTGCTGCTCAACGAAGTGGGCAGGTGGGCAAGCAAGAATACGGGCCCTCTAATGCCCACACCCCAGCGAGCCTGGAGGGAGCAGCCCAACACCAGGGCGGGTACAATTACAGTGGCTAGGCCCATTAAATCTCCAAATAAAGAGCTGGCCTGGTAATTGCCTCTAATCCCTTTCCATCTTTTGTCTGCTAGCAGTACTGCTGTAAGCCTAATGGAGTGAGGTAAGTAGCCAGACTCCCCAGCCCTCCTCAGAGTGCCTCGGGCAGACCTAGGGTGGGTGGGGGCACTCAGTCAGCAAGCCCACCATTAGGGATGCCATTCCTAAAACATGCCAACAAGACCCTCCACGAAGAGGCGGCCATTGGCTCAGGACAATGAGGTCCCTAGGGCTTTAACATGGTAAACAGAGGAAGAAGATTCCAGACCCCCCAAAGTGGCTGGGGCAAGCAAGTCCCATGCAACCTAGACCCACCCCCATAACCAAGTTCTGCTCATGCTCAAATGTAATTCCTGCCCTTAGGAGCTATGGGCCGGATGAGGACTCTGGAGCAGAGGGAGGCCCCAATACACTGCTGGGGCCTCAGAACTAGAAAGCAGCCCACCAGGGATTCAAATGCTTCCCAGGGGTTTCAGCCTCTGTGCTCTTTGTAACAACCTTAAAAAGAAGAGGGAACCCTGATGTTCCAGAAAATACACCATCCACTTGTCTTCTAGACCCTGTGGTACTTGGACCCAGAGAGGCAGGGATCACAACCCAGAGACTCCTGGATCCAGCAGGGACATGTAGAAGTGAAGCCAGCCCTGAGTGTCTCCACTGACAAAGGTACAAACAATCTCTGTATGTGGTGCACCTGTCCTGTTTCCTTGAGACAGATGAGCCATCCAGCCTCTACCCTGCTCTCTCTTTCTTTAGAAAATGGGCTTACACGAAATTAAAGGGCAGCTCCTGGGGCTGGGAGATAGCTCAGCAGGTGCAGCACTTGCCACACAGGTATAAGGACATGAGTTCAAATCCTCAGAACCCCCGTAAATAAAAGTGGGCATGGTTTCCCTTGTACCTATAACCCCAGCACCACGGGAGGGCAGATAGGAGGATCACTGGAGCCAGCTGGCTGCCAGCATTGCTCCAGGTTCAGTGAGAGACCCTGTCTCAGGCAATAAGGTGGAGAGTCACAGAGCAGGATGCTCAGCCTTCTTCTCTGGCTTCAGTGCAGATGCAATTGTACACACAGATGGATATACACCAGAGAAAGAGAGAACAGAGAGAAAAGACTACTGACAAACCTCAAGTCTCTGGAAAAGAAGATACCCCAACTTTTTTTTTTAATTTAATTTTTATTGATGGTTTGTGCGTTTCGTACATCATTTTCCAATTCAGATCAGGCATATTTCCCTTTCCCTTCCCCCCACCCCCACCCCATCCCAGATCATGTATTCTGCCATAACTGTCCTGCGTCTTTTCAGGTTTTTTTTTTCATTTTTTAGCTATAAGTGATAATCCATGAGTATAAGCATCCTTCGTGCAAAACCAATCTACAGACTGTTGTGCCCAAACCCCCACAGTCCCACCATTCAGTGGGGGGGGGGTGACAGGTTGTTTGTTCAATCAAGTTGATCAAATGAGTGTCCAGACTACATCGCTGTAGTTTCACCGTTCACCCCAATCGCAGCCTTTACATTCTACCACACCCCCTCTTCCACAGATTGTTCCCTAGGCTTAGAAAAGGGGCACAGGTGGATGAGAAGTAAAACTGTCCTCTCTCTCTGGAGCTGTTGACTTGGATTCTGGTCAATTCTGGCTGTTTCCTTTGATGGGCTGACAGTTTGTTCAGGAGTAACCTTTCGATCCTACTAATGAAGCACAAGCAATTAGATATATAGGTATTTAAGCAGCACTAATAGTTATGGTAGGTTACTTTGGCATAGACACATATGTTTGGATGATATGTTAATCCATGAATTACATTTTTACCCCCTGATAAATATGACAGGGTCTTTCTGTGGCTTATAAGATCTTCTAACCTGTAGAGGATGTAGGCTTGTGGCATCAGCCATGGGTTATTCCTCCAAGGAGAGAGCCAATAGCCAATTAGATTTGGGATATACAGGCACATGGCTGCCTCTGCTGCACAGTATTTCCAGGCAGGTGAGATGTAGCTGGTGCTGACGGTGGAGTCTTGCTTGACTCAGGGAGACCCGTATTTGCTTTATTGGTTTAGTGGCCTTTGGTAACACTCTCTGGCATTCCAGAGGCCATCTGTACACTTGCATGTGCGGTCTCAATACATCCCTCCCATGTTAATGTCAGGTCTTCGGCAGCAGGATACCCCCACTTTTTAATATCAGCAACTAATTCCAATAATTCAAAACACTAGATGAGCCAAACAAGCATGCGTGAAGGCCCTGAGCTTATAAGCTCTGCTGTCCTGGGTCTGTCCATTTACAGGGCCCTCTGCTCCCACCTCAAAGCAAGCTCCTTGAGAGCAGACCCTACATTGGGCTCATCTCCACAGGGCCTGGCCCTCCTGAAGCCATGGGGGAGCAGCCAAAGGAGCACAAGGGGGCAGCTGAGGGAGGAAGATTTTCATCCCCTGATCAAGGTGCCGCAGCTGGTGAGCATGACGCAAAGCAAGCAGCAGCTGCCCTGGCTGAATGCACCTGTCTCAGCACCACGCTGCTTTCCTGTTTCCCAGCCAACACCATCTTAAAAGTAGCCCTTCTTCCAATGATGGTTTTCTTAAATTGGAACTTAAATTCCAATGCTGAAAATTTAATTTTGTAAAGCATCCTGCAACCAACCTAGCATATGGAAGCTGACTGTAGACCCCTTCTTAGCAGGATGACTCAGTAGGCTGACGGACCAAGGTTTCCAGACCTCAGTAATCCCACAATGCAGGACGAAGGGCCCTGTGGGAGGAGGAACCCCTCTCTGAACCCAGAGGGCCCCCTTATCCAGTGTTCTGGATTCTGTAGCTACCATGGTGAAATGTCAGAGCTCCTGCTGAATATCCCACTGGATAAAGTGCTTGCCACCAAGGATAATGACCCAGGCTGGATCGCTAGGACTCACATGGTGAAAGGAGATAATCAACTCTTGCAAGTTGTACTCAGACCTCCAAATGCTCATCATGGTACACATGCACACATGGGCAAACATAAATAAATAAATAAATAAATAAATAAATAAATAAATAAATAAATAAATAAATAAAGTTTAAAAAAATGTACTTTATTATCTCAGAGTTTCTATAGATCGGTGTCTGGGACTTGCTTGGTAACTGCTGTACATTTCAGGCTCTTATCTGAAAACTACAGAAAAGGTGTCAGCCGGGCTGCGTTCTCATCTGAAGCTGGGAGTGGGAGCAGACCAAGCCTTCCTGCCGCATGTGGCCATTGGCATAATTCTACTCATGAAGCCCAGTGGACGGAGTTTTCTTCAGTCCTTTGCCCTCTGAACTGATTATTGGAATCTGCTTTTCAGCCCTTTCCAACAGAGTCTCGTAACACTACCCGCTTCACCCAAAGCAGCAAGGGGCGCTCTCCCAGCAGGACTGATGTTACAGCCTACATAACACACCTGGAAGTAACATCTACTCACTCATGACATAATCTACAAATAATCATAGGTCCTCCCCACACAGAAGGACATGAGGACACAGAGAGGGATGGCTGGGTGCATCCTGGAGGATGCACCACATTGACTAACACAGAGAGGGATGGCTGGGTGCATCCTAGAGGATGCACCACACTGACTAACAAAGAGGGATGGCTGGGTGCATCCTAGAGGGTGCACCACACTGACTAACACAGAGAGGGATGGCTGGGTGCATCCACACGAGACTCCACACTGACTAACACAGAGAGGGATGGCTGGGTGCATCCTAGAGGATGCACCACACTGACTAACACAGAGAATATTTTATTGCCCACATCTAAAAGGACCAAGAAAAAGAAAGGAAAAGAAAAAAGCAACATGAAAGACGAGAGATGTCAATACATGTCACACTGAATGAGAGACTCTGGTGTAGGTTCCAGCCTCTGCAGCCTTCTAGGACTGTACTGGGCCAGCCTTCAAAACAAGTGTCTCTGAAGAACAGTGAACACAAACCAAGTTAAACATCCCTAGGTGTAGAGCTAGGAATGGAGCTCAGTAGTTGAGAGCTTACCTAGTTTTCGCAAAGTCTGAGTTCAGTTGCTTCAGCACCATTAAATTAATTAGTAATTAAGTCATTTTATTTACGAGGCATATTTAGGTGCCACACACACTTGTCCCTGCTGTCTAGGTAATCATGACTCTCAAACTTTCCTAAGACAGTAGATTGATTCTCTGGACCCAGGGATACAAAGCAAAGCTGGGGTGCAGAGGATTAGTGCAGGAGTTATTCTTCTCATTGTTCTGACAAAATACTAACAAAGGCAACTTGAGGGCGGAAGGGTGTTTTGGCCTACAGTTCAAGGGGACACAGTCCATCAGGGAAGGAAAGGCATGGAAGCAGGAGAATGAATTGACTGGCCACATTATATAGTCATAAAACAGAGAAAGATGGATGCTGGTGCTCAGCTTTTTTTCTTCTTTCATCCAGGCAGCACCTCATACATACCCAGAGGTATATTTCCACAGTGATTCTAAATCCAGCCAAATTAATCATGGAAATTAACCATCATAGACTCCATTGTGAAAGCAGGGAATTCTAGGAAAACATTGTGAACAATGAGATCCCCCAAGCCCCGTTTCCCATCCGATGTCTAACCATTATCCATGCCTGTCAGAAAACTAGATGCTTCTGTCTGACACTGATTAATTCATGGAGAAGGTTCCCAGATGTGCTCTTGTCTTAGTGCTCACCACCGAAGATTGGCTTTCTATTTGGATTATGGTGAAGCCCACTAGTTACCAAGCCCCACTCAAGCCCAGAGAGCTTCTAATCATTTTTTTTGATGCCCAACTCAAATACGAACCAAAGCCCACTAGATATTGAGACAAGCCTCTAGCATAAAAGACTAAAAGCAGAACCAAGAAGAAATTAAAAGACTCTAGAGCCAGGCATGGTGGCACACACCTTTAATCCCAGCACTCGGGAGGCAGAGGCAGGTGGATCTCTGTGAGTTCAAGGCCAGCCTGGTCTACAGAGCGAGCTCCAGGCCAGCTGGAACTAAAAGGGAGAGCCTGTCTCAAAAATACAAAAAAACAAAACAAAACAAAAAAAAAACTGGGAACCATTTGCTCTTGATCCAGCATTTGCCATGGACAAGATGCCAGGACCTGTGTGCTTCAGGATAAAGTTCTCATCCTCGAATTTCTCTACATAGGGGACTTACTGCCCTAAGGGGGGGGTGAAGTCACCACCCTGCACATGAATCCTGGAATAATTCTGTGAAAGGAGGAACCCTTATAACCAAATCCCTTCTCTACAGTGCTCAGAGCATGAAAGTTTTCTGCTCTCTTTGGAACTTTGTCAGCAAACAGCTGGAAGGAGACAGGACCCAAAGGTTTACCATTGACTGTGATGTCAAAGGATACAGGGGGTTGACCATGGCTGACAGCAAGTGCTTTCAGGGGACAGTGGTGTCTGCAGGCCCACTTTTTTTTTTTTTTTTACTATTTTATGTCATAAAAAGGAAGTGAGTTTAAAGTGCTCCTTCTACATACCAAAAGACCATCAAAAAGTCTTTGTATGGTTTACTGAGTTGTGAGGTAACCAGCCACTTCCCTCATGGAGTGCCATTTAAAAAAAATGGGGGGGGGGAGATAGTCAAATTAAAGCTATCCAAATGTGGGAATTTGGCAGATAGTTTCTCAAAATAGAGAACCCGTATTATGTGCTACCAGTGATAAAATTTGAGTTTTCAAGTAAAATTAGAATTTGGGTAAAGCGCTTGCCACTGTGAGTTTGAGAGGTTTTAATTGTATACTTTCCAGTTAAGATCTGTGGCAATAGTTGCAAATCTGATTGTCTGATATATAAAGAAAAGTGTCAACATTCAAATGATATATGTGACTCAATGAACCAAGATTTTCCAAATGGTACGAAAGAGTCCTGTGCAAAATCCTCCAGGAATTTGCCCTATTTGAGTTCTGCTCTGAGACTGAAGGACATTCATAATTTTTTGAAAAAGTTATAAGACTTATTTCCTTTTCTTACTATACCTCTGAATGAAACCATTCTTTCTTCATATACTTCAAACCAAAGCAACATACAATATACAATGCAGGAAAGCACTGAGAACATGGCTATCTTCATTCAAAATATACATTCAAAAAATTACAAAATATAAAATAATCATTTTCACAGTTTTCATGGAAAAGTCTATGTTTTCACAAAATTATGTTTAACATGTGATAAATTTCATTATTTTCAATTAAGAGGTATTTTTTAGTTTTGTCAGTTACTTTTTCATATGGTGGATAATATCAATACATATAATCCTCATTAACCCTTTAGGATTTTCAGTAGTTTTTAAGAGTGTGCAATATCAACACCAGGATAAGCTCTACAACCTACAAGAACACATGGAGACTAAACAACACTCTCCTGAATAATGAATGGGTCAAGAAAGAAATAAAAACATTCCTGGAACTGAATGACAATGATAATACAACACAGAAAAACCTATGGGACACTTTAAAGGCAGTCCTAAGAGGGAAGTTTATAGCTCTAAGTGCCTACAATTTTAAAAAAAAAAAAAAAAAAACAGAAAGAGCACAAGTGAATGATCTAACACAGCAGCTTAAATACTTGAGAAAAACAACAAATGAACCCTAAACACATCAGACAAGAAGAAATAACAAAAATCAGAGCAGAGATCAATGAAATAGAAACAAAGAAAACCATACAAAAAAAATCAATGAATCCAAAGTGGTTCTTGAGAGAATAACAAAGATAGATAGACCTCTAGCCCAGTTAACTAAAAGAAAAAAGGAACAACTCCAATCAATACAATCTGTGATGAAAGGGAAATATCACAACAGGCAAAGAAAAGATCCAGACAACCATAAGGGATTACTTCAAAAACCTATACTCTACTAAGTTTGAAAACCTAGAAGAAATGGATGAATATCTTAAATCCTGGGAATCACCAAAGCTCAACCAAGAAGAGATCGACAGCTTAAATAGTCCAATAATATATTAGAAAAATGATGATGTAATAAGCAGCCTCCCAACCAAAAAATGCCCAGGCCCAATGGTTTCACAAGCAAGAATTCTTTTAAATATTTCAAAAAGACCTACAACCATTACTACTCAAGTTGTTTGAAGGATACAAACGGAGGGAATTCTCCCAGATTCCTTCTATAAAGCCAGCATACACTGCTACCAAACCAGGCAAAGATACAACCAAAATGGAAAACTATAGACCCATCTCCCTAATGAACACAGATGCCAAAATTCTAAACAGGATACTGGCAAATCGCATACAGACCCACATCAAGAAGATCATCCATCATGACCAAGTTGGATTCATACCAGAGATGCAGGGATGATTCAACATACGAAAATCAATAAATATCATCAAGTATATAAATGGACTGAAAGATAAAAACCACACAATCATCTCAATTGATGCGGAGAAAGCCTTTGACAAAATTCAACCTCCTTCATGTTTAAAGTCCTGGAGGGAATTGGATTGGAGGGATCATTCCTTAATGTAACCAAAGCCATATACAGGAAAACCACACCAAAATCATCCTAAATGGGGAAATGAAGCAGCATTCCCCTTAAGGGTAGGAACCCGCCAAGGCTGCCCCCGTCACCACTCCTCTTCAATATAGTGCTTGAAACCCTTGCTAGGGCAATAAGGCAAGAAAAGGAATTAAAGGAGTTCTAATCGGAAAAGAGGAAGTCAAGCTATCCTTTTTGCTGATGTATGATATGATTGTCTACTTAAGGGATGCTAAAACTCCACCAGGAAACTCCTAAAATGATTTAAGAATTTCAGTAAAGTGCAGGATACAAAATAAATCTAGAAAACTCAGTAGCCTTTCTACACCAACAATAAGCAACTGAAAAGGACTACAAGGAGACCTTCCCACTTAAAATAGTCTCAAAAAAAAAAAAATACCTAGGAACAAACCTAACCAAAGACACAGGATCTCTACAACAAAAATTTTAAACCTCTGAAGAAGGAAATTGAAGAAGACATCAGAAGATGACAAACCTCCCATGCTCATGGATTGGGAAAATAATATAGTAAAAATGTCCATTCTACCTAAACTCATATACAGATTTAATGCAATCCAATCAAAATCCCCACGAGCTTCTTCACAGGTTTGGAAAAAAAACCTCAATTTCATTTGGAAAAACAAAAGACCCCGAATAGCCAAAGCAACCCTGAGTGAAAAAGAGCAATACAGGGGGGATCTCTATACCAGACTTAAAACTATACTACAGGGCTATAGTCATAAAACAGCTCGTACTGGCACAAAAACAGACCAGTTGACAATGGACTAAAACTGAAGATCCAAACCTGAGCACTACAATTCAGCCACCTCATATTTGAAAAGGGGCCAAGAAGAACACAATGGAGGAAAGACAGCATCTTCAACAAATGGTGCTGGCAAACTGGATCACCATGTAGTGAATGAAATTAAACCCCTTCTTCCCCTGCACAAAAGTCAATTCCAGATGGATTAAAGACCTCAACGTGAAACTCAAAACTCTGAGGTATAGAAGAAAAAAATTGCAGCAACACTACAAGACATAGGTGTAGGAAAAGACTCCTAAATCCAACAGCAGCTGCACAAGAAATAAGAATTGACAATTGACAAATGGGACCTCATTAAACTCAAAAGCTTCTTGTACATCAAAAGAAACAATAAAGTAAGTAAGAGAAAACACCACTGAGTGGGAGGAGACCTTACTCGCAGATATATCTGACAAGCTTAATTTACAGAATACCAAAACTACTCAAAAACAAAGAAAAAAGAAAACAAATGAATCACTCAAAGATGGAGCAAAGAGCTGAATAGAGACTTCACAGAGGAGGAACTAGAGATGGCTGAGAAACATCTTAAAAAACTGTTCAACGTCACTAATAATTTAGGGAAATGCAAATTAAGACCACTCAAGATATACCTCACTCTGATAAGACTGGCCAGGATCAAGAAAACAAATGATACCAAGTGCTGGAGAGGTTGTGGGGAAAGGGGAACACTCATCCATTGCTGGTGGGAATGTAAAACTTGTACAGCCATATGGAAAGCAGTGTGGAGAACCCTTGGGAAGACTCAAAATGAGCTTGCCATTGACCCAGTCTAACCACTCCTGGGTATACACCAAAGACTCATATTACTGCAGAAATACAATGCACAACTATTTATTTGCAGCTCTGTTCACAATAGCAAAAGCTTGGAAAAACCAAATGCCCCTCAACTGATGAGTGGATAGAGAAAAAAGTGGTAATGTACCAATGGATTCTATGCAGCAATAAAGAAAGATGATATCATGAAATTTGCAGGTAAATGGAGGAGCTGGAGGATATTATATTAAGTGAAGTAACACAATCACAGAAAAACAAACGACGAATGGTATCTCATATGTGATGCTAGCATCAATAACCATTATTAATATTTCTTGTGGAGAGGGATGCATATTAAAAAAGAACAACACAGAAAAACTGATCAAAGAAATGACTGAAACGGTAAAGGGAGGGGGTAGCGGGGGGGAAAGAGGGACATGGGGCTATATTCTATTAATGTATATTTAATTTAAAATTACATGGTATTTTACTTTAAAATTCATATAATCAAACTTTGGGATTAACATAAACAATGTTCTCGATAATTTTGTGTTATTGCAGTATCATCTGTAACATCCTCTTTTTACCTGTAGGATAACTTTAACTTTAAGGAGTTAAGTTTGCTTCCCAAATTAACAAACATACAGTCACCCAAAAAAGCATGGACAAATTTGATGAAATTACAACTCTGTATCCTGCCTATAGGTATGTGTAATACAACGGCTTTTGAGACTCATGGGTCAAAAAAATAAATAAAAAATAAAAAAGGGGGATACAGTTACATATTAAACTTTTTGTCAAAAACTTTCAATTTAATTTAAGACTAACCATGGAAAAAATTTGTATGTTCCACAGGTTAAAACATCCCAACTCAAAGGCTGAGAAAGAAGGATACAGCCTTCCATCGTGTAGTGTTGTACCAAGAAATACCAGCAGAGCTGGGTGGTGGGCATGCCTTTAATCCAGCACTCGGGAGGCAGAGGCAGGCGGATCTTTGTGAGTTTCAAGGCCAGCCTGGTCTACAGAGTGAGTTCCCGGACAGCTGGGGCTACAGGGAGACCCTGTCTCGAAAAGACAAAAAAAAGAATATACCAGCAAGAAACGTTGATCCATCTTAAACACTAAAAGGAAGAAAAGCCTCAACTGCTACAGGCATCAAACATCTCTTGAGGACCATAGGTGTAACAACTGTTTACAGTGTCCTAATGAACTTTACCTTCTAGGTCAGCACAGTTTCAATATGAGAGACCTCCTTACCTCTTTTCATAGAACAAAGAAAAATATGGTGGTAATGAAGTCATCCTCTAACTGTAATTAGAGCTGACTGTTACAGGAATAATCTCTTATAAAACTGGTAAAACTGCTTTCTTATAATTGACTAATATAATAGGAACTGTAAAAAGGATTATTGTCTATTCAGAACCAAATATAATACTAAAGTCTCTTTAAGTGGTACACATAAGCAAAATATATTAATACAGAGAGCACTGAAGCAGCAATGGATTATTCTGCAAGGAGATGTTAGCCAGGGACCCAAGCCCCCCGCAAAAGGTAAAGGCTATTGCCTGTAAACTGGGATAATGCAAGAAAGAGAGGCGTAAGGCCCGCCCTGCTGTCAATGACCTGATGTAAGCATGGGAGGATTGTATCGGAGATCGCACTTCAAGTATACAGATTGGTCTCTGGAATACCAGAGCAGTGTTACCAAAGGCCACTAACCAATAAATCAAATGTTGGTCTCCTTGAGTCAAGCAAGACTCCTCCACCAACATCAGCTACACCTCACCTGCTTGGAGATACTGTGCAGCAGTGGCAGCCATATGTCTTTTATATCCCAAATCTATTATTATTTGCTATTAGCTCTCCTTGGAGGAAAAACTCGTGGATGTTGCCACAAGCTTATACCCTTTAGTGATTAGGAGATTATAATATGCCACAGTAAGGCTTGTCACTTTCTCAGGGAAAAAAAAAGTAATCCAGGGATTAACACACCATCCAAACATCTGTGTCTATACCAAAGTAACCTACCATAGCAACTAGCAATGTTTAAATATCTATATATCTAATGCTTGTGCTTCATTAGTAGGACTGAAAGCTTATCCTGGGCAATCGGTCAGCCCATGAAAGGAAACAGCCAGAACTGATCAGAGTCCAAAAACGACATTTTCCAGACGACTGTCTGCTTCTTGTCCACCTGTGGCCCCGTTCTAAGCCTAAGGAACAAATCTGTGGAAGAGGGGCAGGTAGAATGTAGGGCTGCGATTGGATGAACGGTAAAACTATACAAATAGTTCTGGACAGTTATTTTGATCAACTTTTGATTGTACATCAAGCCCCCTTCAGCTGGATGGTGGGAGCCTTGGCTGTGGGGCTGGGGCACAACTGCTTCAAATTGGTTTTTATGAAAGATGCTTTGCTAAAAAAAAATAAAAGGAACTAGATACTGACATTTGAACTAACTGGGAATATAAAATGTAGTTGTTTTATTTATAGTTTGTATTGGGTTGGTCTCTATATTTTTCTGATTATACAACATCACAGTGTAACACTTTCTTTTACTTGAGGACAATTTAAAGAACTAAGCTTAAATTTTACTTCCCAAATAAGTAGAATCATAGTACAGTCGTACAGCTTTAAAGAGCAAAGTGTTTATTGGGTAAAATTTATATTAGCAGGTACTCAACTCTGCCCAAGCTTTATCCACAAAGTATAGGATATTTTAAGGCTTAGTGAATTGTGCTTGAAACACTTGGTAGAGCAATAAGGTAAGAAAAGGAAATTAAAGGAGTACTAATTGGAAAAGAGGAAGTTCAAGCTATCCCTATTTGTTTGATGATATGATTGTTTACTTAAGGGATGCTAAAACTCCACCAGAAAACTCCTAGAAATGATTAACAGCTTCAGCAAAGTGCAGGATACAAAATTAACCTAAAAAAATCAGTGGCCTTTCTTTACACCAACAACAAGCAACTGAGAAGGAATTCAATGAGACCTTCCCACTTCACAATAGTCTCAAAAACAAAAATACCTAGGAACAAACCTAACCAAAGACACCAAACATCTCTACAACAAAAATTTAAACCCTTAAAGAAAAGAAATTGAAGAAGACATCAGAAGATGGACAAACCTCCCATGCTCATTGGATTGGGAAAATTAACATTGTAAAAATGTCCATTCCACCCAAACTCTTGTACAGATTTAACGCAATCCCAATTAAATCCCCAAGAGTTTTTCACAGACTTGGAAAAAAAGTCCTTAAATTCATTTGGAAAAACAAAAGACCCCAAATAGCCAAAAAACCCTGAGTGAAAAGAGCAAATAGGGGGATCTCTATCAGACATCAAACTGTACTACAGGCTAAGTCATAAAAAAAGCCTGGTACTGGCAAACAAAAACAGACCTCTTGACCAAGGAAACAAAACCAAAGATCCAAACTTGAGTACATATAATTTCAGCCATCTCTATTGACAAGGGGCCAAGAAGACACAATGGAGAAAAGACAGCATCTTCAGCAAATAGTGTTGGCAAAACTGAATCACCACTTGTAGAAGAATGAAATTAAACCCCTACCTCTCGCCCTGTACAAAACTCAACTCCAGATGGATTAAAGACCTCAACATGAAAACCCAAACTCTGAAGGCCATAGAAGAAAAAGTTGGCAACAGACTACAAGACATAGGAGTAGGAAAAGACTTCCTAAATCAGACAGCAGCTGCACAAGAATTAAGGTCGACAATTGACAAATGTGACCTCATTAAACTCAAAAGCTTCTGTACATCAAAAGAAACAATCAAGGAAGTGAAGAGAAATCCCACAGAGTAAGAAACCTTCACTGCAGAAACATCTGACAAAGCTGATTTCCAGAATATATAACTACTCAAAAAACAAAGAAGAAAGAAAACAAATGACCCACTCAAAGATGAGCAAAGAGTGACAGAGATTTTCACAAGTGAGGAATTAGAGATGGCTGAAGAAACACCTTAAGAAGTGTTCAACATCACTAATCATTAAGGAAATGCAAATTCAAAAACCACTTTAAGATATCATCTTACTCAATAAGACTGGCTAAGATCAAGAAAACAAATGATACCAAGTGCTGGAGAGGTTGTGGGGAAAGGGGAACACTCATCCACTGCTGGTGGAAATGTAAAACTCATACAGCCACCATGGAAAGCAGTGTGGAGGACCCTTGGAAGACTTGGAATGAACTTGCCACCCAACCCAGCCATTCCATTCCTAGGCATGTACCCTCAAGACTCACCCCACCGCAGATACATGCATGGCCATGTTATTTCAGCTCTCTTCACAATAGCAAAGAGTCGGAACCAACCCAAATGCCCCTCAACTGATGAGTGGATAGAGAAAATGTGGTACATCTACACAATGGCGTTCTATGCAGCAGTAAAGAAAGACAACATCATGAGTTTTGCAAGAAAATGGCTGGAGCTAGAAGCATTTCATGCCGAGTGAAGTAACACAGTTCCCAAAAAAAAACAAACGACGAATGTATCCCTCATCTGTGGATGCTAGTGCCAATTACCTAGTTGTAAGTATTTCTTGTGCACAGCCCCTTGAGCTTGTTCCAAAGCAGTTGGGAGTGATGCATATCGAAACAACAACAACAACAACAACAACAGAAAGGACTGCATCAAAGAACTGACTGAAACAGTGAAACTCTGCTCAAAACAGTCAACTTCCACATGGAGAATTTTGAGAAAGACTGAGAAAGAGATAAAAAGCATGTTTGGCAGAATGCATGAGCTCTGGTGGGGTGGGAGATAGGGTGGGGGACATGGGTCTAGATTTGATAATCTTGTACAAAATATATATTTTTAAAAAGGTAAATCTAATATAAAAAAAGAAAAGATACTAAAAAGAAGATAAATTCAGAAGGAAGGAGGGAGGGAAGGAGGGAGAAAAAAGAGAAAATGAGAGGAGGGAACAAATTTTATGAACTAAAATTCCTAGAATTAAAGTTTTCAGATGTTCAATATTCATACCAGGCACCCAAAACAATGAATTTTAAGAACACATGTAGAGAGATAGGGTTGTGATAGTTTGGTGTCCTGGTGATACAGGGACAATCCTCTGAGCTTCTGGGTGGGAGAAGGGAGAGATGGTATGGAAATGGTCACATTTCAGGACTGGACACATTTCAGGACTGGACACAGAACAGCACTTGGCCTTTGAGGAACAAACAAGCAGCTGCGATGGAGCACCTCGGCACAGCACTGAATATTCAGCCAAACTGTTAACCAAGTTAAAGTCATAATTCCAAACACGCATGATCTTGGAATTGTTCCCTATGTCTCTTTCCCTAGAAGACACTGGAAGATATGCTCCGTGAAGTAAGGAAACACACAGAAAAGGGAAAAAGCAAATGGCCATGGAGAAGGACCAGGAGGATTCTGTGGGCAGCAGTGAAGGAGGGCGTGGCCAGCCAGCACCTTTCCAGAAGGCCAGCACCTGCTTTAAAGGAAAGCCTGCAGCTGCTACATATATCCAGAAAACACACCCAGTTTAGTCAGTACTGGAGGATAAATAAGTGACAGAAAATTAAGCCAGTGAGGTGCCAAGACCACACATTGTGACAAAGTCTGAAAAAATTCTGCTGGGAAAAATTAGACATCCTCATTGAAAAGAATGAAAATAGACCCCCTACCTGTTGCTGACACCAAAGTCAACTGAAAAGTAGACAAGGACCTAAATGTGAGACCCCAAATTATGAAAGTACTAGAAGGAGACCGGAGCAATGCTTTGAGACACTGGAATAGACCAAGAATTTTTTGGGTAAAATGCTAAAAGACCAGGCAACAAAATGCTGACTGACAAAATGTTACTATCCAGGATACGTAAAAGAACTAAAAGAACCCAACAAAAAAATCAATTTCAAAATGGGCAAGTGATCTGAAAAGACATTTTTTCTTTCTTTCGTGTGTGTGTGTGTGTGTGTGTGTGTGTGTGTGTGTGTGTGGACTGCATGTATGTACGTGTACCATGCAATGCCCAAGAAGAGGCCAGAAGAGGGCACTGGATCTTGGAGCCCCTGGAACGAGAGACAGTTATTAGCCTCAATGCAGGTGCTGGGAACTGAACCCTGCAAGAGCAGCCACTGCTTTTAACTGTGAGCTATTTCTCTAGCCCCATAAACAGGTTCTTTGTTTGTTTGTTTGTTTGTTTGTTTGTTTGTTTGAGACAGGGTTTCCCTGTAGCCCCAGATGACCTGGAACTTGCTATGTAGACCATTCTGGCCTTGAACTCATAGAGATCCTCCTGCCTCTGCCTCCCAAGTGCTGAGATTAAAGACATGTGCCACCACGCCTGGCCTGCACAGATTCTTTAATGAAGCATATGTACACAGTAGAATATCCTTCTTCCATAAAAAGGTTGAATCTTGTCATTTATAACAACATGGACAGGACTGAATGGTATCATGTTAGTGAAAATAAGCCAAACACAGGAAGACAAATCTTTCATTCCTCGGTTATTTATACAGACTTTTAAAAGTGGATTGGGGGCTGGAGAGATGGCCTAGTAGTTAAGTGCGCCAACTGCTCTTGCAGAGGACTCGGGTTCGATCCCCAGCACCCACATGGCGGCTGAGAACTGTCTTTAACTCCAGTTCCAGGGGAATCCAACACCCTCTTCTGACCTCCACGGCATTGCACAACACAGGTGCACAAACCTGCATGCAGACAGTACATTCATACACTTGAAAAAAAATAAAATAAATAAAAATAAAAAACATAATAAAAGTGGATTGGGGCTGGAGAGATGGCTCAGAGATTAAGAGCACTGACTGCTCTTGCAGAGGACCCGGGTTCAATTCCCAGCACCCACATGGCAGCTAAGAACTGTTTTTAACTCCAGTTCCAGGGGAATCCGACGCCCTCTTCTGACCTCTGCAGCATTACACGACATGGGTGCACAAACCTACATGCAGACAGTACACTCATACACATAAAAATAAATTAATTAATTAAAAAAAATTTTTTAAGTGGATCATGCCGGGCATGTTGGCGCACACCTTTAATCCCAGTACTTGGGAGACAGAGGCAGGCAGATCTTTGTGAGTTCAAGGCCAGCCTGGTCTACAGAGTGAGTTCCAGGACTAAAGGGAGACCCTGTCCCCAAAAAAGACCCCCCCAAAAGTGGATCACATAGAAATAGAAATAGAAAGTGAAGTAAAGGTCACTATAAGCTAGAAGGAAGAAGGGACAGTGACGGGGAGGGTACCTGCTACCAGTGCACAGCTAAGGGAGACGTTCCCCTGCTACACAGCACAGTAGGGCAATTATCGTCACAACTAACAACAGCTTTCAAATGAACTAGTTGAGGAAACCTTGCACATTCCTGATGCATAGAAATGACATCTGAGAAGACAGAAATCCTAAGTGCTCATGTTCCATACATGTCCAAGTGGCAGACCCTATAAACATATACAAATATTATATGTCAATTAAAATTCTTTAAAGAAAATCAAGAACACATACACTTAAAAGAAACCTAAGAAAATGAAACCAGGTGCTATACACACAATTCTATAGGAGACAAAAAAATCTGTGTGCAAAAACAATCTGTGAGCCCAATACATAGCAGGGCTCTGCTGTGGGCATCTGCAGTGATAGCCCAGCTACACGCCACACGCTGGGAAAACTGAGAAACAAAACGTGTTATAGGGAAACACATTCCCCATCTTCTATAACTGAAAGTCAGCAGATAATTATAGTTTAAAAACAGAAATATAATAGGTGCATTAGAAATATGAAAACATCAAAAGAAACAACTATAAGGAAGGCAAAGTTACCTCTAAAAGCAGGAACCAGGAAGAAGAGGCAGTGGGGGCAGGGCTGCAACTTTTGGTAAGCTGACTGATGCTCAGGCATGAATGTATATTCCGCTGATCCTGTTAAAAACTCCCCAGGCACCACAGAACAAACCCTACTACTCACAGCCGTGGCCTGACAAACACTCCTTAGATTTTTGTTTGCTGCAATTCCAGAACCACAGAGCCATTTGTACTGAACAGGAAGCACAGCATCCTTATGACCCAGGGCAGGAAGTTCAGGTCCAAATGCCTTCTGTGGCTGTTGCCTGTCACTACATCAGTAAGTCCTCATGTCATCTGCACCTGGGCTTTTCCTAAGTACCTACGAGAATATGTCACATGTTGAGCCCAGTGCTAGTGTCCTCCAGGTAAGGCCCATGCTCTGCACCGTTAGAAGTGTAGCCTCCTTTGGAGGGTTGGTGAAAAGGGGATTTTAAAATCAGTCCGCCCCATGGGACTCCTACCTCCCCCTGAAATTCTGTGGGACACTGGCTTTCCTCAGCAGTTTTTGCAGGTTCTGCCCCTGTGCCAAATAATGATAGGTGCTTAAGGAAAAATTGCAGAACATGTCCCGCCAGAGCCTCTCCATTGTGAGGAGGAGCAGAACAGGCCCAGACCTTCCCTTTGCTGGACAGACGAGGAAACTGCAACAGAAGAGAATGAAGAACGAGCCTGAAATCCCACACCAGGTGCCAGGTGGCCAGAACCACCTGCTGGCATCGCCTCAGGTACACCCCAAATCTAGGCAGTCTCCTTGTCCTCAGGTACACCCCAAATCTAGACAGTCTCCTTGTCCTCAGGTATACCCCAAATCTAGACAGTCTCCTTGTCCTCAGGTACACCCCAAATCTAGACAGTCTCCTTGTCCTCATATTAGTTCTGGGGCTGACCTACTTGCAGGGAAGAACCAACCACAAGCTCCCAGAGCCCAGCTTTGAGTTCACGCTTCTGAAATGGTAGTGAGGAGGCTGAGGGATGGCTCAATGGTTAAGAGCACTGGTAGTTTTTGCAGAGGACCCGGGTTGATTCCCAGCACCCACATGGCAGCTGACAACCATCTGTAACTGCAGTTCCATTGGATCCAACACCCTCTCCTGACCTCTGCAAGCATTGCACAACATGGGTGCACTCACATACATGCAGGCAATACACCCATACACATAAAACAAAAACAAAATGTTTTATATAAAGAAAATGGTAGCAAATGTCTACTAAACAGACACTGGAACACGTGGCCATGCTCACAGGTCAGGATGCAGCCAGACTTGTCCCCACAGGGCAAGGCTGAGGTCCAGTTGCCTTGTTCAGGTTGGGGAGTCCACTGTGAATCACATCCATTAAGGAAAGCTGTTCCTGGGGGCTGGAGGGAGGCCAGGGACTGGGGATAGGCAGAGATAAGCAGCACTTCCGTGCTGAGTACTGCATCCTTTCTCCTTCCCAGGCTACCCAGACTGTGGAACCCAATGTGTGAGTACTGAGTCCTTTCTCCTTCCCAGGCTACCCAGACTATGGAACCCAATGTGTGAGTACTGAGTCCTTTCTCCTTCCCAGGCTACCCAGACTGTGGAACCCAATGTGTGAGTACTGTGTCCTTTCTCCTTCCCAGGCTACCCAGACTGTGGAACCCAATGTGTGAGTACTGTGTCCTTTCTCCTTCCCAGGCTACCCAGACTGTGGAACCCAATGTGTGAGTACTATGTCCTTTCTCCTTCCCAGGCTACCCAGACTGTGGAACCCAATGTGTGAGTACTGCATCCTTTCTCCTTCCCAGGCTACCCAGACTGTGGAACCCAATGTGTGAGTACTGTGTCCTTTCTCCTTCCCAGGCTACCCAGACTGTGGAACCCAATGTGTGAGTACTGTGTCCTTTCTCCTTCCCAGGCTACCCAGACTGTGGAACCCAATGTGTGAGTACTGTGTCCTTTCTCCTTCCCAGGCTACCCAGACTGTGGAACCCAATGTGTGAGTACTGTGTCCTTTCTCCTTCCCAGGCTACCCAGACTGTGGAACCCAATGTGTGAGTACTGCGTCCTTTCTCCTTCCCAGGCTACCCAGACTGTGGAACCCAATGTGTGAGTACTGCGTCCTTTCTCCTTCCCAGGCTACCCAGACTGTGGAACCCAATGTGTGAGTACTGTGTCCTTTCTCCTTCCCAGGCTACCCAGACTGTGGAACCCAATGTGTGAGTACTGTGTCCTTTCTCCTTCCCAGGCTACCCAGACTGTGGAACCCAATGTGTGAGTACTGCGTCCTTTCTCCTTCCCAGGCTACCCAGACTGTGGAACCCAATGTGTGAGTACTGCGTCCTTTCTCCTTCCCAGGCTACCCAGACTGTGGAACCCAATGTGTGAGTACTGCGTCCTTTCTCCTTCCCAGGCTACCCAGACTGTGGAACCCAATGTGTGAGTACTGCGTCCTTTCTCCTTCCCAGGCTACCCAGACTGTGGAACCCAATGTGTGAGTACTGCGTCCTTTCTCCTTCCCAGGCTACCCAGACTGTGGAACCCAATGTGTGAGTACTGCGTCCTTTCTCCTTCCCAGGCTACCCAGACTGTGGAACCCAATGTGTGAGTACTGCGTCCTTTCTCCTTCCCAGGCTACCCAGACTGTGGAACCCAATGTGTGAGTACTGCGTCCTTTCTCCTTCCCAGGCTACCCAGACTGTGGAACCCAATGTGTGAGTACTGCGTCCTTTCTCCTTCCCAGGCTACCCAGACTGTGGAACCCAATGTGTGAGTACTGCGTCCTTTCTCCTTCCCAGGCTACCCAGACTGTGGAACCCAATGTGTGAGTACTGCGTCCTTTCTCCTTCCCAGGCTACCCAGACTGTGGAACCCAATGTGTGAGTACTGCGTCCTTTCTCCTTCCCAGGCTACCCAGACTGTGGAACCCAATGTGTGAGTACTGCGTCCTTTCTCCTTCCCAGGCTACCCAGACTGTGGAACCCAATGTGTGAGTACTGCGTCCTTTCTCCTTCCCAGGCTACCCAGACTGTGGAACCCAATGTGTGAGTACTGCGTCCTTTCTCCTTCCCAGGCTACCCAGACTGTGGAACCCAATGTGTGAGTACTGCGTCCTTTCTCCTTCCCAGGCTACCCAGACTGTGGAACCCAATGTGTGAGTACTGCGTCCTTTCTCCTTCCCAGGCTACCCAGACTGTGGAACCCAATGTGTGAGTACTGCGTCCTTTCTCCTTCCCAGGCTACCCAGACTGTGGAACCCAATGTGTGAGTACTGCGTCCTTTCTCCTTCCCAGGCTACCCAGACTGTGGAACCCAATGTGTGAGTACTGCGTCCTTTCTCCTTCCCAGGCTACCCAGACTGTGGAACCCAATGTGTGAGTACTGCGTCCTTTCTCCTTCCCAGGCTACCCAGACTGTGGAACCCAATGTGTGAGTACTGCGTCCTTTCTCCTTCCCAGGCTACCCAGACTGTGGAACCCAATGTGTGAGTACTGCGTCCTTTCTCCTTCCCAGGCTACCCAGACTGTGGAACCCAATGTGTGAGTACTGCGTCCTTTCTCCTTCCCAGGCTACCCAGACTGTGGAACCCAATGTGTGAGTACTGCGTCCTTTCTCCTTCCCAGGCTACCCAGACTGTGGAACCCAATGTGTGAGTACTGCGTCCTTTCTCCTTCCCAGGCTACCCAGACTGTGGAACCCAATGTGTGAGTACTGCGTCCTTTCTCCTTCCCAGGCTACCCAGACTGTGGAACCCAATGTGTGAGTACTGCGTCCTTTCTCCTTCCCAGGCTACCCAGACTGTGGAACCCAATGTGTGAGTACTGCGTCCTTTCTCCTTCCCAGGCTACCCAGACTGTGGAACCCAATGTGTGAGTACTGCGTCCTTTCTCCTTCCCAGGCTACCCAGACTGTGGAACCCAATGTGTGAGTACTGCGTCCTTTCTCCTTCCCAGGCTACCCAGACTGTGGAACCCAATGTGTGAGTACTGCGTCCTTTCTCCTTCCCAGGCTACCCAGACTGTGGAACCCAATGTGTGAGTACTGCGTCCTTTCTCCTTCCCAGGCTACCCAGACTGTGGAACCCAATGTGTGAGTACTGCGTCCTTTCTCCTTCCCAGGCTACCCAGACTGTGGAACCCAATGTGTGAGTACTGCGTCCTTTCTCCTTCCCAGGCTACCCAGACTGTGGAACCCAATGTGTGAGTACTGCGTCCTTTCTCCTTCCCAGGCTACCCAGACTGTGGAACCCAATGTGTGAGTACTGAGTCCTTTCTCCTTCCCAGGCTACCCAGACTGTGGAACCCAATGTGTGAGTACTGCATCCTTTCTCCTTCCCAGGCTACCCAGACTGTGGAACCCAATGTGTGAACCCACAGAAGTGGCCCTACCACTTGTTAGATGAAACACTGCTGGAGCCATAGCACCCAAGAACCTTTCCTGCTGCTGTCACTCCCAAGACAGTGCATGGCAGAGGTGCTGACAGCCTGATAGACGGTTGGGAGCCCTCAAAGCCAGTCACCACTATTCGACATCAGACTGGCTCTGCCCAAAGAGGAGGCTCTGGTTTCCTCACTAATCAAGGAAATGGTTCCACAGACACTCAGGAATAGTCTGTTCTACCAAAGGCATAAATAATACATTTTCAGAGCCAAGAAAGTTCAGGACACTCACTCAGATCCACCCTCCTCTAAACCAATGATCTTCAAAGCGTGGTCCCCAAGCCAACAGCAGCAGGGTCCCCTGGGGGTGCGTGAGGAATGCAGGTTTCCAGGACGTCCTTCAGACCTAACTAATCAGAAACTCTGTGGTGGAATGGAGAGTAGCAATCTCTTTTTAACAAGCCCTGCTGGTGATTCTAATGCATGCTAGGCTGAAAAGCTACCCTGAATAAACTCTCCAAAGTAACATTTTTCCTTCAGAGCAGGTTTCTTAAGAAAATAAAAAAAATCTATTGTCATAAGTCACTCATCATGGCATCAAATCACGATCTTCTGACATCCATTATTCCACATGCATCCACGCATGCCTGACTTCCGACATCTATTATTCCACATGCATCTACACATGCCTCACAGATGAGTAAAGTTACAATAAAGGGAGGAAAATAAATTCATAACTTATTAGCATTATGTTTGTGTATATGCTCACCTATTCCCTGAGATCTCATAAACTCCCTGAACATGAGACTCAGTCAGCCCATTCCGGGGCTCCTGCAGGAAGGGCTACATTCCGCCCGAGGAGGCCCCAGGCCTGAGGTTACACTACGAGCAGTGACTGAGAACGCCCCAGCGGGTGGAAGTACGCACGGCTCATCTCTCCTGCATCTCTTACTATCTATCCCCTACGGCCTCTTCCTGCTCAATGGCACCTTAAGCCACATCTGTGAAATCCCAGAGCCACTGTATCTGCCCCACCTCCCATCCATCCGAAGCTTCTGATTGGGCCTCTGTGGCTGGCTCCTCCTACTTCATCTGGGCAGCCTCTTCCCTTTAGCCTCCGGGCCCTGGTGGTCGGAGTGCTCCATGGCTCCAGGGACAGAGGACAGCTGCATGCTTGTTTTGCACATTTCAAACACTACATGGGTGCACATGAACACGAGGAAGTTCTGGGGGCACATGCCACGGGCTGTCCCAGCTGGAGACCTGGACCTGTACCACGGACCCTCGCAAGGCCTCGTGAAAGCATTCCAGGATGTAATAAACCCATCAGGCCCTGGCTAATTTATATCGAGGCGGACGATTTCCCATTTTTTAGAATGTAAATGTTTAGATTGCAGCATTCCCCTGCCGCGGCATCCGGGGTCCTGGCACGTCAGCCAGGGAATCGGCCTCTTTTCCTCCGGGATCCTTAGATGGAAGAGTCACGATGCCCGCAGCCATGCAGGGAAGAGCACTGCTCACAACCAGGATGAGTGTGCAAAGGCTGCGCCAAAGGCGGGACACCAGAATTTGCTTAATGTCACAGAGTCCCATCTGGCTTTTACAAGGATTAATAGAGCTTTCAGGGCCCAGCCTCAGAGTGGAGAGTGAAAGATTATCTAGATATCCCAAGATCTCTTTCCTATTCTTTCTAAAATATTCATTTCCTCTGACCAGTCAGAAGGAGTAGATGGGTAGGAATAAATATAACACGGTTTAAGAAAACAGTACAGTTTGGCTGACGGAGCTGCGTACAGGACTCCATGGGACAGAAACCTGCACCTAACACCGGGATCCATTACCGAGGGTACTCCCCAAACAAGAACGTCTCCTCCTGGCCATGAGGGAACTACTGCCACTCCCCGAGAGCAAGCAGAGAGCCCCTGTGATAACCATGGGCAACAAAACGTGCCTGTCACTCTGGCTCCACAGACCAGGGCTCGCCCCTGCACAGCATGAGCCCTGGACTCCACTCTGCCCTTTAGCTTCCTCACTGGCTGAGTGAGACTTGGAATGTCAGATCCACCCCACCTCTAAAGAATGGTACGAGGTATCCAGAAACGCTGCAGGGAAAGCTTGAGAGCCCTCAGGCTACCCACCCAAGATGCGTCGAGATATAGAGCCTAGGAACCCTGACTCTGCAACACTAGGTCTGCCTGTGTGTCCTTGGGCAAGTGACCCTACCTCTCTGAGCCTCAATTTCTTTCTCAATATGATGGATATGCTGTAGTGTCAATCTTCTAAATATTAATAATTGGCTCACACTGAGCATTTCTGTCCCTAATGTAAGAAGCTGCCAGGGGCGGACACCTGAGACCGGGTCATCTGCTGGCAGACGACACATCCCCACCAGTGCACCTGGCTGGCTAGAGGCAGACTGTACTCAGGAAAGCCCCACCATGCTCAGATAAGCTGGGAGAAGGCAGACACGAACCAGAGAAGCTCCAGTGCTCGAGTAAAGGCCTCTGATCTACTCCCAAGCCAGGTCTCTGTCACCTTGTCAGAAGTGACATTTGACTGGACGAAGGACCACTATGACTGGCCCATCCCAGCACCCCACACCTGCTCTCAGGACCTGGCGAGGCATCACGCCCCTCACAGAAGCACCAGGTCACCTGCAGACAAGGTTTCCAGGAAAGTGCTCAGAGGTGAGCCTTGACCCCATTGCAGCCTCTTGATGCCATCGCAGCCTGGCTGAGGTCCGAGGCTCACAAACAGCCCCAGGCCCCATAGCCACCTCGGCAGGCCAAGTCCACTGTCTCCAGAAACCTGGAGGGACCCTCCTCCTGCATCAAGTGTCGAAAACCAAGCCTCACCTCTTCTACTCAGTCCCATTCTATTTCCTCCAGGAAAATAGTGGGGGTCAGCCAGGCCCCACAGGCTCATCTGCAGACTGCAGACTAGGAGTTTGACTACCTCCAAACACTTCCTGCTGAACCCTGGCGTGAAGGAAAAGCCATCCCTGCTTTGTTTAATAAGCAGCCCTGCTAGAGATTTATCCACTTCATTTTCATCCTGTTAATTGGAAGCAGCTCTTCCCCCAGGTTTGGTGGGGTTTAATGAGCTACATAACGTCACTGTTCCCACTGGGGCTGCTAAAACATGCACTCCACCTCAGGGACGCTGCCACCCCATCCCACCCTGTGCCAATCTGCTCCTGGCCCTGCTTGTGCCAGCTCTTCCTTCTCCCTGGGTGCACCCTTCTCAAAGCGGGACCAGCCTCCGCAGGGACCTCCAACAAACCCCTTGGTAGAAGGCAGAATTGAAGCCCCTTCAGACCTGCGTCCACATTATGAGTCATAAATAGGCCTTTATGTGCCTATAAAGCAAAATTCCTGCAAAGCCTGTCCATCTTAGCACGCCAGATACGACCAAATGCTGCTGCTTGCACACGGCCCTCACACCGGCCTGGGTCCCCACGTGGATGCAACTAGTGACACCTGCACCCACCTCTCTAGGAAGGTGTGTATGGGGGTCCTGATTCTAGCTCCAGCACCTACCAGCTGGGGAATGTGGGCCCCATTTCATCTCCCTGAGAAAGACTTTCCTCCTCAGGCACATAGAACAACAGAACCACTCCTCAGGCATCAGGCTATTATGCAAATCCAAGTTGTGTTTTATCCATTTGTTCAATATTGAGCAAACACCTGTTGGGGAGACACAACACTGATTGACAGACCCGTGCCTTGTCAGTACTTCCATCCTGATGAGAGAAAATGAATAAGAAACCGGCAGTGAGCGAGTGGGCTTGCGTAGCAGCAGGAACCATGGCTAGTAGGAAGGCTGGTGGGCCCAGCGATGGGGTCAGATGAGTCCACATGAACCAGGACCACTTAGCTGGGAAGAAGCCCCTCTACAACTCTGTCCTCAAGTGGTGTGTGACCAGGGTCAACCCACCACAGCACAGCAGGCCTCACTCAAGCACAAAGCTCCTACAGGACCCCAAAGCTTAGCCGCCTCATGGGGGCTGCTGGAACCCCCAGGGTTTTGCTGATGCTGCTTTGCAATGACTCTGAGTCAGATTCCAGTCCTCCATTCCTACCAACAAGGCCTCCCGCCCGTCCTCAGGCTGAGTCTCCTGACTCCCACCACCAGTGCTCCAGGACGCTCAAGCCTTGCCTGTCTTGTGCAATAACCAGCACACGGTAGCTCTCCAAGTGAAACGCAGCCAGTTCAGCCCCCCAAAACATAGCAACACAGGCATAGGGCAGAAGAAGTCTCTTTGTCATTTGTGCAGATGAACAGTGATGGCGGGACAGGGCAAGAGACTCTGATCTCAGTCCGTCCTGGTCCCCTTCTGGTACAAAGATATCCTGACCCAGATTAGTCCCACCTCCTCCCAGCTTACCTCCCACAAGGCCTCCCTGTTCCCTCCCTGCTAGGACTATCACACACACACACACACACACACACACACACACACCATACACTAAACACACCAGCAACTGGGACAGATGGGTCAGATCGCCAACCTGTCCAGCAGCCAAGTCACTGATGGGAACACCTGTGTGCGCTATGCCCAATAGAAGCCCATGCACATCTGCATCTCACCTCTACAGGGCCAGCAGTCCTTCTAGACCACAGTGTGCTGACCTGCCTTCCACAACACGCTGGACATAGGCTGAGCAGCATGTGGAGGATAAAGCAGCCCCGCCAATGCCATCGGGGGCTGGGGAGCTAGGAAGTTGTGTTTTCACCCTGCCAGTAGCCATAGCATACCACCTAGGTCAATATTACAGGCTCCTCCCTATGCAGGGAGTCGTGAACAGCAAGGGTTTGCAACAAGCAGCCTTATGCAGGAAGAAGCAAGGATACTTAGGAGGCAAGGAGGCCAGATTAGACGGGGAAGAGGGAGGAGAATCAACTAAAGGTTTAAGTAGGGTTGTGACAGGGCTGTGGTAGGGATGGAGGATTAGGATACAGGCATTCAATAGCTAACCAGAGTGAGCCAACAAGGACAGCACAGAGAGAGGCCAAGGCCTCTTCTGAAGCCACAGGCAGAGCTGCAGCCCAAGAGTGGGGAACAGAAGCCTCCTCCTGGAGGCTGAGGTATGTGGCCTGTGGAGTCAGTAACGCAAAGGGTGCCATTATGTGCCAATACCCATTCTCTTGGGATGCTTCCTGCTTCAGAGGCCACTCAGACACCCAGAATCAGGTGTACAACTAAAGAGGGGTTGTCCATTCTCCACAGGCACCCCAAGCTCTGCAGAGAGAATAGAGCAACACAGAGTAGAGATCCCAAAGGATGAAGAGCCAGGGTGTGGCCCAGCCTAGGCCAGGTTGCCCAACCTGCTACTGAGGACACAAAACAGGTGTTTTCACACCCAGCATAGGTTGGGCACACTTCCTTGCTGATCTCAGGGCTCCAGGCATTTTGACAAAGATGTTCAGCTCCAACTGTCAATGAGGTAGGGCCTGCTGGGGCAGGGCACAGGCATCATCAGGGCTGGTACCCGTGGTCCACACCCTTGTCATCCTGCAGACATCTGAAGCCTTACCCTTCGACCCTCGGCAGCTCTCTCATGTCACTGCTTTAGTCCCCAGTCTTCAGGCTCCAAATACTTCTTACAGTGACCTGGAAAATCTGATGCTCTCTGGGATGGAAGAGAAGAGGGAGTCACACCACCTCTGCTCACATACCCCAGGAGATGTAGCCCCAAGGGGTGGTTGAGCTTCTGCTCCTAAGGCCACACAATCAGATGATTCCTCTTCTGGCCAAGAGCCCTTCAGCTTTCTGCCCCCCCCTCCATAATTATTGCCAGGGCAAGGGCCATGTCCCTGGCAGTGAATCAGAGAGAAGAAAGGTAAGGGCCAGGGGGGCAAGGCCATACGAGGCGTCACTCAGGTCAGCAACATTAGTACTCCTACAGATCTAATATAGGAGCAGAGGGTGGAGCCGCTACCTTTCTGGGGTCAAAGGCACTTCACAAATGAAACCACACAGAGTAGGGTGGACCTAAAATAAGAGGAGCCAGTTACCACACGGTGGAGGAAAGGGCATGTACAGGACAAGAAGTCTGCCGCTAGTGGGTTGTGATGGGGGCAAAGTTCAGAATCAGGAGAGGACAGCCAGGGAGCATCTTCCCTGTGCCATCACCACCTCCATATCACTAGTTCTGGCCCCCCACCTTACTCCAATGCTCCTAGCTTCTCCCACCCTCCTTGTCAGCTAAGACTCTCCTGGGCTAAAGAGCCAAATGCCCTGGAAGTGGCCATTGTCCACTAACCCACACAGCCACACCAGCTCCCTGCACCCAGCAGCCCTCACCTGCTGGATCCCTCGAGTGTCTTCTCTGCAGCCTGGGAGCCCGGACATTCTCTCACTTCTCCTCTCCCACCTCTCTGCGCCCTGGCATCGGGTGAACTGTAATGGAGTCACGGGGGGTGGAGCTTCCCAGGTCAACGTCCTGGCCCCTCTCTTCTTCCCTTGAGAAGCCACACCGCTGTGGCTGCCATGTGCACGTACACACCTGGCTGCGGCAGAGCAAGGCCACCATAGTTCCGACCGTCGGGGAGATTCTAGTCTTCTTCCAGAGCTCCTTACCAGAGCTCATTCAGTCAAACATTTATCAAGATCCTACTCCACTGTCAGCACTGAGAGACAAATCTATTTCAAAGTTTCCGCCCTTAGGTAACTTCCTGTGCTTCTTCCACCTTCCAATCCATGTGCTCATCCAATATTTACCAGCCTTCCATTACCAGCCAGCCCTGTAAATGTACACTGGCTCCACAGGCTGGCCTACAACTAGAGTCTATGCTGTCACAGAACTGATGTTTTAGAGGAAAGAGGGACTTTGAATAGGCTATGAAAACAGGTAGTGCCATGGTGGTAAAATACCGAGGTGCAACAAGAACAGTGGGTGGGTAGTCAGGGTCCACCTCTCTGAGAGCTGACGTTGGAGAGATGAGACCTAAATGACAGTAGGATTTGTCCTTGTGCCTCCGGAAGACCACTGCAGTGAGAAGAAGGAGCCGAGGTGCCTGTGTGGGTTGTTCAAGCAACAGAAGAACCAACACAGCGGCTGCTCTGCGAGGCAGAAGGCGAAGCCACCTGCTGTCTCCCAGACCCCGCGCTGGGCGAGGGCTGCTGTGGCAATTCCCCTTCCAGGACGACGAGGACAGGCCAGCTTATGCTGGAATATCTGTCCCGCCTGTCCTAACTCTGGGGCCTGGATCCAGACAAGTCACTTGGCCACCCTTAAGAGCAAGGATACAGGGAAGTACATCCCTACCCTGTGGCCAGGAGGAAACCAGATACATCTCGTAGGCAAGACCTAGCGGCCCTGCTCCAGATGTGTTAGCTGGGTGGCCTCCTGAGGTGAGCAGCAGTTGAGCGGTGAGGCACAGCAGGCTGTTCCTGAGAACACGACAGCATGAGCACAGGCCGGAGGTCCCCACGCTTCCCTCCTCCACCGCAAGCATGCCCTTCGCTGGCCATTTCTCACGGCATCCACGCAAGTCACCAACACCCAGACTTGGGTGCCTTGGCCCTTCTGCCTTGCCGGACAGGCCTCCAAAATTCCCTCCAGCTGTAGTCCTAGGGGAAGTGGCAGGACCGAGAGGTGTCCAGGTCCCCTAGGGGAAGTGGCAGGACCGAGAGGTGTCCAGGTCCCCTAGGGGAAGTGGCCGTACCCAGAGGTGTCCAGGTCCCCTAGGGGAAGTGGCAGGACCCAGAGGTGTCCAGGTCCCCTAGGGGAAGTGGCAGGACCCAGAGGTGTCCAGGTCCCCTAGGGGAAGTGGCAGGACCCAGAGGTGTCCAGGTCCCCTAGGGGAAGTGGCAGGACCGAGAGGTGTCCAGGTCCCCTAGGGGAAGTGGCAGGACCCAGAGGTGTCCAGGTCCCCTAGGGGAAGTGGCAGGACCCAGAGGTGTCCAGGTCCCCTAGGGGAAGTGGCAGGACCCAGAGGTGTCCAGGTCCCCTAGGGGAAGTGGCAGGACCCAGAGGTGTCCAGGTCCCCTAGGGGAAGTGGCAGGACCCAGAGGTGTCCAGGTCCCCTAGGGGAAGTGGCAGGACCCAGAGGTGTCCAGGTCCCCTAGGGGAAGTGGCAGGACCCAGAGGTGTCCAGGTCCCCTAGGGGAAGTGGCAGGACCCAGAGGTGTCCAGGTCCCCTAGGGGAAGTGGCAGGACCCAGAGGTGTCCAGGTCCCCTAGGGGAAGTGGCAGGACCCAGAGGTGTCCAGGTCCCCTAGGGGAAGTGGCAGGACCCAGAGGTGTCCAGGTCCCCTAGGGGAAGTGGCAGGACCCAGAGGTGTCCAGGTCCCCTAGGGGAAGTGGCAGGACCCAGAGGTGTCCAGGTCCCCTAGGGGAAGTGGCAGGACCCAGAGGTGTCCAGGTCCCCTAGGGGAAGTGGCAGGACCCAGAGGTGTCCAGGTCCCCTAGGGGAAGTGGCAGGACCCAGAGGTGTCCAGGTCCCCTAGGGGAAGTGGCAGGACCCAGAGGTGTCCAGGTCCCCTAGGGGAAGTGGCAGGACCCAGAGGTGTCCAGGTCCCCTAGGGGAAGTGGCAGGACCCAGAGGTGTCCAGGTCCCCTAGGGGAAGTGGCAGGACCCAGAGGTGTCCAGGTCCCCTAGGGGAAGTGGCAGGACCCAGAGGTGTCCAGGTCCCCTAGGGGAAGTGGCAGGACCGAGAGGTGTCCAGGTCCCCTAGGGGAAGTGGCAGGACCAAGAGGTGTCCAGGTCTCCGAGCTCCCTCAAGGCACCATCAGCTCCCTCTGTTCTCCTCTCCCTCTGCAGGGGCCACCAAGGAGAGGTTCTTGGGCTCTGATGCAACCATGGCTCCTCTGGGTGAGGCCAAAAGACTTCCCAAACCATAAAGATGTCCAAACATTGGCCCAGCTTCCTCCAAACAGACATAAACCGCCTCACTCACATCCGGGCCCAGCACAACCCCTCCCCTGGGCTTCAGGCACCATCTGGCACCTCCACCCTCAGGCAGCCCACAGCTATATAGTGGCGGGAAACTGAACCAGGAGAAAGGGCCACCTCCAAGCCCAGCCCATCCCCTGCAGCTGGGGCAGGGCTTTTGACAGTGCCTACCCTCACTCTTCTGCAGAGCAGTGACAGCCTGTTGCAAGCCAATGCCAAGCCGCCCCGAATCCAGTTATTTTTAGTCTGTTTGTGTATCTCATTTCAGGCTAGCTCTGTGTCACCACTTGCTATCATAACAGAGAGCACCTGGACGCCTCTCCAAAGAGCAACAAAGCAGCTTTGGGGAGCGCCGGGGATTGCCAGGAGCACCAACTGCATCTCCAGCCTGGCGCCCAGTTGCAACAACGCAGATTCCTTTCTTCCCTTCTTGAGAAAAGCCTAATCCAGATAAGCCGACCAACAATGGCTGCCTGGCCTCCCAAGACTTTCCTTTCCCTGGTGATGAGACTCACACCTGATGACATCAGCCTGGCACGGTTGGTTCTAAGTACCGGGCCTGGCCATACACCAGCTCCCAAGCCTGCCTCCGCACCCGAAGCCCAACTTCAGCCAAGAGTCACTGCCGTTCCCTCCACAGGCCAGCCTAGGGCCAACCTGTCCACCAACAGCCAGGGCAGCGGGCCATCAGGACAGTCTTGAGTGGCTGGTAATGGGTGGTGTGGTCATGTATTGAGGTTGGGAGGTCACTGAAAGGCCACAGAAAGCTGCAGCAGGGCTGGCCCCTGCTAGCATGGTTGGATTGCCCTAGAGGTGCTGGAGGAGGAGTGCTCTGGCCGCTAATCTGGTCTGAGTCCTGCTGAGGTCAAACCCAAGTGCTCTCTGAACGTGACTCCTATCATCACGATCACGAGGTGCTATACAGTGACCCTCATGGGAAGCCTATCATCATCATATGGAAAAGAAACTGGCCACCATTTTGGAAGTAGCACCAAGACATTTACCTCCTGAGCCCTCTTTCATTTCTTACTCCAGCTGGCTGGCTCTCATCTGTATTTGGAGAGAGGGAAGACAGCCCACCAGTCTGTACCAGGTTTCAGGGCCTTAGGTCAAGCTCTGAGCCAGCCCCTCCTTCTGAATACTACTATGTGCTTGGCTTAGACAAGGTGCTGTGCATAGTGATATGCCAATGGGAAGCAGAAGCGTCCATCCTGACAGGCAGGCCTGTGCTTGTCATGCAGACAGAGCCACAGAAAGCATCAGACAGAGAAGGCCTTCCTCAGCACCCCTGCTATCCTCCTTGACCCAGGCCCTCACTCCTCAAATGGTCTCATAGTCTTTGAAATGGGGTCCTCATGCCCAGTGCATCCTGACACAAGCCACCCTCCTGATGGAAAACTACATGGCTCTCAAAACCCACTCATCACTGAGTGTCTACCACATACTGGGTACTCCAGGAGCTGTGCCTACTAGTACCTGGGACCCAGGGCACTGACTATGGGATGACCCCTATGGAAATAGCTCCTTATCAATGCCTCTTGACCTCCATCTCAAGTGATGTGATTACTGCAGGAAAGAGAAAAAAGGAACCCAGGGCAGGAAAGTGGACAAAACAAAAGTCACAGTGTCCATAAAGCACTGTGTCTTCCTGGGGAGGGATGAGTGGACAGATTCAGACAGAGGCAGAATTTGGAGACCAGAGCAGAAGGCAAAGTTCTGTGACTATAGGAGTGACTGTACTAGACTTTCATGTTTATCCACGGAGACTTCTAGGCAGGAGGAACAAAACCCAGAATTGCTATCAAAGGATAAAGAGTTAGCTGGGGCAGCCATAATAGTCAAGACAGATGTGTTGGAAGAAATTAGAGTCAGGGAGGTCAGACAGAAGCCTGGAGTGTTAGGCTAAGGCTGCTCTTGGTTCAGGGATAAGGAAATGCAGGGGAAGGAGGCAGAGCAAGGAAAACAGACAGCCTTAATGAGGTGGCTCACCAGGACATAAGGAGCAGGTCCAAGCATCACGACTGACACCTGGGAGACTCCTGCCTCCAAGAACTGCAGCATGGAAGGCTCTGGGGCCACACGGATGCCCAAGGTACAGTCTCAAGGTCAGGAAAACTGAAGAAATAATGACCGCTCTCTCCCTTGCTGTGAAGGGTGCTCTACAGCTTCTTCAGTACGCTGGGGTCACAGCATCTCTCACCCCTGCCCTCTGGGCAGCATCTGCTCTCCTGGGTCCTCACCAACCTACAAGGTGCAGCTGAGGTGCTCTAGTCAGAACTTATCTTCAGGGAAGCCCTGTACAGCCAACCACATGGCGCTTCAGCTAAGCACTCCTCAGTGACACTGCCAGGCAGCCTCTTGCTCCTTCAACGGCCTCTGCTCAGCCCACTTATACTGAGCACATGGCTAGGCCACACAGAGAAGTGCTTTACCATGCACAACCAAATCAACACAAAACAGAACCACAGCCAGATACTGCGCTTCCCCTATCAGATTGGCAAAGAGCAGCAAGTTTGATAATTCACTGTGTAGGTGATGATATAGAGAAATAAGCATTTACCTCCATGGTGAGAGAAGAAAAGAGTTCAACCCTTTGACAGGGCAATATGATTGTGTCTTTCAATCTAAAAACACACGTGCACTTTGATCAGCATTTCACCTTCTAGGAACTTCTCGGTATAAACATTCAGTACGACATTTGTACCCTAGCGTTTCTCACTAAGCACAAAAGAAAGAAAACAACTGTCATGCCTACCAGCAAAGCACTGATCAGAAAATGTATAGTCAGTCTACATAATGGAAGAAGAGGCAGCTACAAAAAAGAAACAGACATAGAAAGGATGCCAAGATATACCCAGAATGCACTGTCGTTCTCATGAAAGAACTCACGAGAAGCACTGAGGCCTCCTGACTGCAACAGGGTATCTAGGAAGGCACCAAGGCTGGGCTGGAAACAGTGTATCTAGGAAGGCACCGAGGCTGGGCTGGAAACAGTGTATCTAGGAAGGCACCGAGGTTCGGCTGGAAACAGTGTATCTAGGAAGGCACAGAGGCTGGGCTGGCAACAGTGTATCTAGGAAGGCACTGAGGCTTGGCTGGCAACAGTGTATCTAGGAAGACACCAAGGCTGGGCTGGCAACAGTGTATCTAGGAAGGCACCAAGGCTGGGCTGGCAACAGTGTGTCTAGGAAGGCACCAAGGCTCGGCTGGCAACAGTGTGTCTAGGAAAGCACCGAGGGTGGGCTGGCAACAGTGTATCTAGGAAGGCACTGAGGTTGGGCTGGAAACAGTGTATCTAGGAAGGCACCAAGGCTGGGCTGGAAACAGTGTATCTAGGAAGGCACCGAGGCTCGGCTGGCAACAGTGTATCTAGGAAGGCACCGAGGATGGGCTGGAAACAGTGTATCTAGGAAGGCACCAAGGTTGGGCTGGTAACAGTGTATCTAGGAAGGCACCAAGGCTGGGCTGGAAACAGTGTATCTAGGAAGGCACCGAGGCTCGGCTGGCAACAGTGTATCTAGGAAGGCATCGAGGCTCGGCTGGCAACAGTGTATCTAGGAAGGCATCGAGGCTCGGCTGGCAACAGTGTATCTAGGAAGGCACCAAGGTTGGGCTGGTAACAGTGTATCTAGGAAGGCACCAAGGCTTGGCTGGTAACAGGGTATCTAGGAAGGCATTAAGGCTGGGCTGGTAACAGGGTATCTAGGAAGGCACCAAGGCTGGGCTGGCAACAGTGTATCTAGGAAGGCACCAAGGCTGGGCTGGCAACAGGTAGGAGGACCCAGTGGACTCATGGTCCACCCCTGCTTAGGGCACAGCCTCTCCCTTCCTTCCAACTATGTAAGGTGGATTCTTCCCTAACAGCCATCCCCAGTACAGTTCTCCTTGAATCCTCTGGGCCTTGCACTGTGTTTAGCGTGTGAGGTATTTGGGTGGGAAGAGACTGGCACTTCTAGTTCAAGGCTTCGCTTCTCCTCGTCAGCCAGCAGAGGCCAGAGCTTGCTCTCTTTCACAGGGAAACTTGGAGAAGGCAGCAGGGCAGTGGGCCAGGCCAGCAGCCCCCACTGTGTGCTCTGCAATGAGCAAGTGTACATCCATAAGCACCAATACTCCATGACCAGTGTGGTACCTGCAGGGTGCCCATGATGAGCTACCTGCCTCCCAGGAATGGCCTCTGTTGACTAATTTCTGAACACACTTATAGCCAGGATGAGTCAACAATCAAGGCAGACAGTACTCCTCACAGAAGAGCTGTTGAGAAGACTGAGAAAGCAGAGCACAGGGAGAAGGCCATGAGTGTCTCCTTGGTCAGGCTATTTCTGTTCATAGGGGCTTCCATGGGAATCTCAGACCCTGCTCCTCAGTGACAGTGCCAGGCAGCCACTCGCTCCATCAAGGGCCTCTGCTCAGCCCACTATACCTATGCTTTCTTCCCACCTCCAGAGGCAGCCACAGATGACACATGCTGCCATTTATCAAGCCCCACGTCCCTCCACAAGTCACTGTGACCTGGCAGTGGGCCCAGGTGATGACCCTTCCCTTGCCTGCTGGGCACCTGCCTGCACAGGTAGGTTTTTCCAGTGGCTCATATCACACCCACATGTACAACCTGGGGCACCAGGCCAGGGCTGGCATTTTAGGTATCTCAGCCTATGCACCTTTCAAGTCCATGACTCTCCCTCTAGGAGAGTTGTTAATGGGTCAGAACCCACACACCGGGCACAGTGTGAGCCCTCTACAGCTGTAAGTGGCCACCAAAACAATCATCAGCCTGCCGGAAATCTACCGCATTCTACCTCCAGGGTCTTCCTCACAGCACCTCATCTGTGCAGGGAGGAACAGAAGGTTCCAGGAGAGGAGGCTGCTTGCCCTCTGCAAAGCCCAGTAGCAGGCCGCGGCACCTCCACCCACACCTTTGTTTGCTCCCCCTGCCCTGCCTTCCTTCCCATCCACTGCCCTGCTCCCCTTCTGCTCCCCCTGCCCTGCCCTGCCCTGCCTTCCTTCCCATCCACTGCCCCGCTCCCCCTCAGCTCCCCCTGCCTTGCCCTGCCCTGCCTTCCTTCCCATCCACTGCCCTGCTCCTGCAGCAGTGACAAATCCTTGTCAGCAAACAGTACATTAATTGCTTCTTGGCCATATTTCAAATGATATCACAGAAGCGAGCTGCTCAATTTGAGCGAATGGAAAGGAGGAAGGAGGGGTGGTACCTGGCAATCCCCGCCAGAGCCGGGGATGATGGGTAGCTCCAGTTACTAATTAATTGACTGCTCAGATGGAACAAATCTGAAACCCCAACAGGTTGGGTGAGTGAGCTCTGGGCTCTTCGCCAGCTCTTTTCAGCAGAGAATAGAGCTCTGGTCCTGACCACCTTCAGGATGTGCAGCCTGGGAAGCCTGCTGCCCACCATCCAGGAGAGTCCTCAGATACTGAGGGCTAGTGCCCATGTCCTGACCACAAGGTCTCCCAGCCCATATACAGAGTCCCTATATTCAGTCAGCCAGCCAGGATAGACTGTAAACCCCAAGAGGACAGTGCATCACCCAAGCTCCTTATGCACCCAGGCCCAGCACAGTGCACACACAAAATAAAAATAGAATGCTCAAACTATCTACATCAAGTTAAGGAAAGAATGAATGAAGAAATGAGGACCCAAGCACGGACTAGGCTCTGGGGTGCTGCACGCAACAAACCCCATCCTGGCCTGGCCTAGTGACACATTCTGAAACAGGGAACTGCATCAATGTCCCAACCACAATAAGAGCAGTGAAGGGGAGGTCCCAGATAAGAGTGACAATAGCTGGGCGTGTCTCCAACTGTTAGGCCAGCAAGCCAGACTCTGAGAGTGAGGACGAGCTCTCCACCACACCAGCAGCCAGGCCAACCTTACACCACACCCCTGTCCACCACACCAGCACCCAGCCCAACCTTACACCACACCCTGTCCACCACCACACCAGCACCCAGCCCAACCTTACACCACACCCCTGTCCACCACCACACCAGCACCCAGCCCAACCTTACACCACACCCCTGCCCACCACCACACTAGCAGCCAGCCCAACCTTACACCACACCCCTGTCCACCACCACACCAGCAGCCAGCCAACCTTACACCACACCCCTGTCCACCACACCAGCACCCAGCCCAACCTTACACCACACCCCTGTCCACCACCACACCAGCACCCAGCCCAACCTTACACCACACCCCTGTCCACCACCACACCAGCAGCCAGCCAACCTTACACCACACCCCTGTCCACCACACCAGCACCTAGCCCAACCTTACACCACCCCCCTGTCCACCACCACACCAGCACCCAGCCCAACCTTACACCACACCCCTGTCCACCACCACACCAGCAGCCAGCCAACCTTACACCACACCCCTGTCCACCACACCAGCACCTAGCCCAACCTTACACCACACCCCTGTCCACCACCACACCAGCACCCAGCCCAACCTTACACCACACCCCTGCCTCTGAATGCCCTCATCCCCAACACAGAAGAGCAGGGCATGCTGTGGCCTGGGAAGTGTAGGGTGGCAACAGCTCCTGAATTTTAGCCTTCAGAGCCCTGGTACAGTGAGGGACAGAGGTCCTGGCCATGCCAGACCATGTGGAACCACAATCCACCACCAGGTGCTGTTCCTCTTAGCCAAGTCCTGGCAACATTCTGAGAGTATCCGGCTACCATGCCTAGCAGAGATCTGCAGGCCTCTCAGTGGGATAAGTATCATTTATTGGTACTCCCAGAAATAGTATGCTTCCCAAAGGACAGTTTGGGAAAGAGTAGGCCATGGCCTGCATTGGACTCTCAGTTCTATAACTTTCTTCACTCTGTAGGAAGCTATTTAGCTTAGTTCTCCAAGTAGAAAAAAAAAGTCCTTTTTCTATACAATGGAATATGCCATCAACTCAAGGGTAACGATCATGTCACATATACAAACAGATTATGATTGTATAAATGTCCAAGGCTATCTATCCACTGATGATATTTGATCTTTTCCAGTTATTATTGGGGTGGGGACAGGAAACCATGCTAGGCCACAGTTCCTGCTTCTCCTTGTAGATATGTCCATGTGTAGCACCTTTTACAGCCAGTTACATGCATAAGATAAGTGCTCACACCCTTATCTTACGGGATCAGGAATACAACCCATGTGTAGGGTCCTTTCCCACCCAGAGGTGCCTGACATTTGGAAAGTGGTAAATTATTTTGAAATGTTATTGTCTGTACCAATATTAATGATGGCTCAGAATTCTTACTAACAGACTTGAAGATAGCCATCTGCTTAGAACTGGGCCAACAAGTGAGGAAAGACAATGGGGTACGTGTGCAAAATACTATTCAACCATAAGGAAAGAATGACACCCAGTCACTTGTAGCTTTTGTGAACGGAACTACAACACTTTGTGTTAACCAAAGCAAGTCAAACACAAAAAGGCAGATAGTATATGTTTTCTTTCATTTGTGGAAGCTAAAAGTTGGTCTGAGAAGATAATAAAATAGTGGTGACCAGAGACTGGGAAGGGTGGAGGGAAGAGGGCGGAGGGGGCGAGAGGAGAGCACCAAAGCACAGACAGGAGTGAGTGCTAGTGGTCTGCATGCACGATAGGGTGGCTATCGTTTACAGCGATTTGTGACATACTTCAAAATAACAAGAAGACTCTGAGGGTGTCCAACACATAAAAATGATGAATCTTGAGGGAAATGGAAATGCTAATTACCCTGACTTGATCATTACATGCTGTATACACACTGAATTATCATACTATACCCCATAAATATATGCAAATATTACATGTCAGCTAAAAAATAAACACACACCAAGCCAAAAAAAGAAAAAAAGCAGGGCTAAGGGCTTGTCTGGAACAGTGCACAGAGCACACACCAGCGTGAGTATGTTTATTTGGGATATCTGTGGGATAATAATAACAGAACAATAACTTCCACTGACTATACCAAGCCCAGTGCCAAGGACTTTGGAAACATGGTTTCATTTAATTCTCTTACTAACCAAGGAGGTATTAGCTCATTTAATAGATAAGTAAACTGAGGTCTTGAGAGGCTAAGGAACTTGCCCAAGATCCTATGGCTGACTCAAGGCAGAGCCGAGGCTGGGACACAGGCCTGTCAGATGCCACCTCCCTTGCTGCTATTGAATATAAGCCCTAGCCTCCACCCCACTGCCCCACGCTCCACTCTCCTTCCACTCGGGGACACCCGCCCCACCCATCCGACCACCCAGGCCGCCAGCCTGCAGCTGGAGGGCTTCAAACTTCAAACTTCCCGCAAATGGATTTCTGAGCAGGATTTTTTTTTTTCCTTGTGGGAAGCTGAAAAGACTGCTTCTCTGGTAACTGCTGTCTCAGGCTTTTGAAAACATTAGGGAGGCTTAGACCAACTCAGGAGGCCTTAGGTGCCCACTAGGGTCAGAGCCCCTTGTTCAGGGCCTCCCCCAACTGAAGAAAGCTTGGGCTGTTCAAAATTCCCCTCCCCTCCTAGCCGCACCTGCCAGGTCTTCTTCTACAGAGGCCGGCCCAGGCCCAGCCCCAGGCTGCTCTGCACAATGAACCCCTACCTGCAAAGAATGTGGATAAATCCTGGGGCTCTGCACAGGGCAGCCAGATCGCAGGGACCGGCAGCAAATCCCAGGATAAAAGCAGAAGCCATTCTGTTGACAATTCATCCGCGCTTCTCCCTCAAATCCATCCACAACAGAACTGTTAAGCTCGTGTTTCCTCTTCTGCTGCAAACAATTGTAAAAATGATTGGTATCTGCCCTCAGTGGAGAGCCTGTCTGCTTCATCCCCAGGCTTGAGCTTTCTGGAAGGGCTGCATATATGGAAACAGGCATCCCCAAGGCATGCAGGTAATCGTTTCTCTCAGAGAACCCCTAATCACTCAGCCCAGAAAGGAGAAGGGCAAAGGCTGCTCAGCATGACCCAGTGATTTATGGAAGCCAGAGGCCTGCCACAGACTCAGTGAGACACCAGAGGCCTGCCACAGACTCGGTGGGACACCAGAGGCCTGCCACAGCCTCGGTGGGACACCAGAGGCCTGCCACAGTCTCGGTGGGACACCAGAGGCCTGCCACAGACTCGGTGGGACACCAGAGGCCTGCCACAGATTCGGTGGGACACCAGAGGCCTGCCACAGACTCGGTGGGACACCAGAGGCCTGCCATAGTCTTGGCTGCCACAGTCTCAGTGGGACACCTGAGGGCTGGATGGCTCAGGGTGCATCTAGAGACGGAATCGTGGCCCAGGCTACCATTCTGCTGCTTGGACTCCTGTAAGTGACCAATGTTCTAGTCTCCTCCACGGAAGGAAGAGAGCTCCAGCCGTGGCCAGCACACCTATTTCAGATCCTAGAGTTGATACTTGATAGCTGTGCCTTACAGGAAAAGCCTTCGTGTCTCTGGGCTTTGGCCTTCTCGGGTGGACAATTGGAACGAACGCCCTCAGTGCACCCAGCCAACTGACATGCCGTGAGTGACACACAGAGACTCAAAGACATTTACACCAGACAGCACTGCAGAGCCCAGGGTGGCAGCCAGCCCCCAGTCCAGCCAGGCACTGCATCTGTGCGGCAACAAGGCACAGCTAGGTACACACAGTGTGAGAGGTCACACAGAAACCACAGCAACTCATGCAGACAGCTGAAGAGGAAAGCATCTTTTCTGCCTAAGAACCTCAGACTGAATAGCTACATTAATGGCCAGACCTTTTTTCGCCATGACTTGCTGTGATCAATATATCTTCTATCCATCCCCGCTTCTTTCAGCAGCAGCTCTCATCTTGTTAGAACGTCCATTCTTCCTACACTATCTATCCATAGAGTATGAAGTAAGTCTCATATCTATGCCAACCAGTACAAGATATTTCCCCTTGTACACCAAGTAATCAGTTCAGAGGAGGGCATAGGACTAAAGGCAGTTCAGTCAGAGTGAGACATAGGACCTCTATCAGGAATTCTGGTGTGCAGAGTCTCAACTCATGCCACTAGACCCAGTAAGATAGGCATGGAGCTGCAGCAGCCATCTTTGTAAACACGGAGACTGAAGATAGGAGCGACTCTGCTTAAAGCAACCAAGCAACCAGAAGAGAGTCTCAGTGTTACATCATGCCACCCCTGATCTATCAAGAGACTACTCAGATAAAGAAAAGGAAAACAGCCGGGTGCGGTGGCACACACCATTAAACTAGCACTCGGAAGGCAGAGGCAGGCAGATCTCTGTGAGAAAAAAAAAAAGGAAGAAGAAGAAAAAGAACAGGAAAACATCACATTAATCACACTAGATTCCTCATACCCCTGATCTCCTCATAGGAGTCCCCTGCTGACTGGCAGGTCAATGTAGACCCATAAGCACATGTAACCAATTCTCTGAATTAGAAATAGATTGGCCCAATCATCTATTGATGCAACAAATACTGAGTTTCCAGTTTCATCCATCAGAGGGATCAAGACACAGTCTTCACCCTCAAGACTCTTAGATAAGGGCACAGACATAGTTTTCTGCAGTTTTGTTCATGACAACTATAAGTGTGGCAGCTATAGACACAGCTCTGCCATGGAGAGGAAGGGAATAAAAGAACTATCCCAGAGCCATCAAAAGGCATCGTCTAACCTTTTACATCTTCTAGAGAAACACACCCTTCTCAAAGCAGCTCTCTGTGGCAGAGACTGACCAGGAAGTGCCACCCCCCATTCCACAGATAAAAGAGGCAGGTTCACATGGCAAGAAGGGCTAAGGCAGGCAGAAGAAGAGCCAACCCTCCTTGCTTCATCACGATATCCTTCCAGATTCGGTGACTTCCTAGGACTATGATCATGGAGTCAAGAGGCTAATACAGCCATCTGTCCCACGGGCCTGCAGTCCTCAGGAAGGGAGGACACGGAGGTTGGTGTGGGCTGGGAACAAGGACTCTACCACCACACAGAACCAGACGAAGCTCCCGGGCAGGGATTTGTCATTGCTTGGGTCCCATTGGCAAAGGCCACACATGTTCCTCACACAGCCTCAGCAGAGCTCTGACAGGTCACCAGAGGGAGGAAGCACAAGAAGCACCTGACCCGCAGTTTTCACTCTGGATGGAATGGAATCTTCTCTCACCTTGTAAACAAAAATGATCAAAACACAGAGAAAAATGAAAGCAATTTAAGAAGATGAAGAGTTGGGACTCAGACAGCCCTGAGTCAGAGTGTGTTTTTACTAAGCTGTGTAAAATATGCCTTTAAATAACATCAACAACAGAGAATGAGGATATCTCAGAGCTTCTAAGACTCTGTTCCACATCAGTAAAATAGAGATAATTCATGCCCCCCTAGGGCTTGGAGGGAGTAGGAGAGGAGCAGAGTGGTGCTGCATTAACAGAAGTCACGGTTGTGTAAACAGCAATGCCTTTGATTGCGTCTCCCACTCTGCCGAGCTCCACCCCCAGCTATGGAAGAAATCTGCGGACACATGCAAGACAGAGAGAAGCTGAGCAGTGATGTCTCCCACAAAAGCAAAATATGAACCCTTAACATGTACTTCACAAAAGCAGCTAGGGCACCTCACCTCCAGAGTCTGTGACTAGAAAGATGTGACTTTGGGCTGGAGAGATGGCTCTGTGATTAAGAACACTGGCTGTTCTTACAGAGGACCTGGGTTCTGTTCCCAGTACCTACCTGGCAGCTAACAACCATCCATAACTCCAGTTCCAGTGGGTCAGGGGTTCTTACCCCCTCCTCTGTTCTCTGTGAGCATTGTACAACATGGGTGGACTTATATACATGAGGAAAAATACTCATATACATAAAACAAAGACAATTTTTTTAAAGGCCTAGAGTCACTCCCTGCCCTAACCGTCCATACACTGAGGGCCATGCTCACTAGGAGGCAGTAGGAGCCTGGACCCCTAATAGAAAATTAGGGGAAGAGAACATCCCCTGAGGGGTCTCCCAGCACTCTCAAGACACTAGAGCCTTGTGTCCCCCAGTCATGGGATACTGTTGTATAGCCATCCCATCAAATGCCCCAGCCCTGGAGCCCACATTTCCCTTAGGCATTAGGGTACAGACAGAACCTTTGTAGAGTTTCCACATGGGCCTTCAGATGCCGCTCTTTCCCTTTTTCTCAAAAGTGGACCTGACTAGCCATGACAGCCACCTGACTAGGCATGACACCCACCTGACAAGGGCTCTTCAGAGGACTGTCACAGCCAGGTGCCTCTATAGCTGGAAGACAGAAAGAGAACTCGCGTCAGCACAGTTCCTGTTGGGAATGACAAGATCAGCCAGGGGCTCATTAATCTCAACTCAGAGTCTACATGTCACTGCGCCCTGAAGAACAGATCAGAGCTTCTGTGGCCCAGTAGGACGGAGCAGGAAATCCAGCCTAGAGTACCTACCTTGCTCTCATGCTTTGCGTACTCTCCCCAGAACTGGCTGGATTTGTTTTGCACCCCCTTCATGCTAAGCTTGTCCAGAGCCAGATGACAGCTCATGACCCCACCCATCAGGAGTTCTGGTGGTATCTAACAGCACTCACAAGACCAACAACATCATAGCCACCACTTAGGCCTCTGTGCCAGTCACCATGTTGCAGGCGTGTGTGTGTGTGTGTGTGTGTGTGTGCGCACGCGTGTGTGTTATATGCGGGCTTCAAACATGCCATAGCACACTGTGGAAGTCAGAGGACCACTTTGAGAAGTTACTTCTCTCCTTCCAGCTTCACGTAGGTGCCAGGGAATTCAGGGTGCCAGGCTGCGCCACAAGCACCTTTACCCCTGAGCCATCTTGTCAGCCTGGTCCTGATGTTTAATCTCACAACTCTACAAGGTACACACTACATTCCCCATTGCACAAATGAATAAATGTGTAGTCAACCAAGATATCACTTCCAAGAATGTGCAGCGAGCAGAGCTGACATATGCCACTAGGAGTCTATGCAGAAAGAATGGCTGACCTTGGGGTTGGGTTGGCTATTTGCACTATCATTAATTCAACATTTTCCTTAAATATCCTCAACAATAATACCTAATGCCAATAAGGTATTTATTACATGACAAGCACTTACTAAATGCAATAGCCCTTAAGTAGTCGCAGGGACAAGCAGTTTCGAGCCAAGCAGTCCGATTCTAGGGCCCCGCCCTTGCCAGTAGACTCTGCCACTATCCACACTCAGGGTCCCTTCCATGGCTCTAATACCTGAAAAAAAACATGGGGGCTTTCTTCTTGTTAATATAAAATACATATTTAATATACCATGACTATTAACTTCAAAAAGAGTCCCCCCAAGAGGCCTCTCAAGGTCAACATGAGCATTCCTGGTTCAGTAGACAGTGCTCGAGGAAACCCCACTTTGGGAAAAAGCGACCCAGGTACAGCCAGAGGCCCTGAGGAGATGAGAGCTGACACGGGCTCCTATCATCCTGGGGGATCCAGGCCAGCCCGAAAGGGAAAACAGAAAGGCAATGGAGAGGGCAGCCCCGACTGCAGACCCGGCAATGGAGAGGGCAGCTCCGACTGCAGACCCGGCAATGGAGAGGGCAGCTCCGACTGCAGACCCGGCGATGGAGAGGGCAGCTCCGACTGCAGGCCCAGGCGATGGAGAGGGCAGCTCCGACTGCAGGCCCAGGCGATGGAGAGGGCAGCTCCGACTGATGGAGAGGGCAGCTCCGACTGCAGGCCCAGGCAATGGAGAGGGCAGCTCTGACCGATGGAGAGGGCAGCTCCGACTGCAGGCCCCCAGGCGATGGAGAGGGCAGCTCCGACTGCAGGCCCAGGCGATGGAGAGGGCAGCTCCGACTGCAGGCCCAGGCGATGGAGAGGGCAGCTCCGACTGCAGGCCCAGGCGATGGAGAGGGCAGCTCCGACTGCAGGCCCAGGCGATGGAGAGGGCAGCTCCGACTGCAGGCCCAGGCGATGGAGAGGGCAGCTCCGACTGCAGGCCCAGGCGATGGAGAGGGCAGCTCCGACTGCAGGCCCAGGCGATGGAGAGGGCAGCTCCGACTGCAGGCCCAGGCGATGGAGAGGGCAGCTCCGACTGCAGGCCCAGGCGATGGAGAGGGCAGCTCCGACTGCAGGCCCAGGCGATGGAGAGGGCAGCTCCGACTGCAGGCCCAGGCGATGGAGAGGGCAGCTCCGACTGCAGGCCCAGGCGATGGAGAGGGCAGCTCCGACTGCAGGCCCAGGCGATGGAGAGGGCAGCTCCGACTGCAGGCCCAGGCGATGGAGAGGGCAGCTCCGACTGCAGGCCCAGGCGATGGAGAGGGCAGCTCCGACTGCAGGCCCAGGCGATGGAGAGGGCAGCTCCGACTGCAGGCCCAGGCGATGGAGAGGGCAGCTCCGACTGCAGGCCCAGGCGATGGAGAGGGCAGCTCCGACTGCAGGCCCAGGCGATGGAGAGGGCAGCTCCGACTGCAGGCCCAGGCGATGGAGAGGGCAGCTCCGACTGCAGGCCCAGGCGATGGAGAGGGCAGCTCCGACTGCAGGCCCAGGCGATGGAGAGGGCAGCTCCGACTGCAGGCCCAGGCGATGGAGAGGGCAGCTCCGACTGCAGGCCCAGGCGATGGAGAGGGCAGCTCCGACTGCAGGCCCAGGCGATGGAGAGGGCAGCTCCGACTGCAGGCCCAGGCGATGGAGAGGGCAGCTCCGACTGCAGGCCCAGGCGATGGAGAGGGCAGCTCCGACTGCAGGCCCAGGCGATGGAGAGGGCAGCTCCGACTGCAGGCCCAGGCGATGGAGAGGGCAGCTCCGACTGCAGGCCCAGGCGATGGAGAGGGCAGCTCCGACTGCAGGCCCAGGCGATGGAGAGGGCAGCTCCGACTGCAGGCCCAGGCGATGGAGAGGGCAGCTCCGACTGCAGGCCCAGGCGATGGAGAGGGCAGCTCCGACTGCAGGCCCAGGCAATGGAGAGGGCAGCTCCGACTGCAGGCCCAGGCGATGGAGAGGGCAGCTCCGACTGCAGGCCCAGGCAATGGAGAGGGCAGCTCTGACCGATGGAGAGGGCAGCTCCGACTGCAGGCCCCCAGGCGATGGAGAGGGCAGCTCCGACTGCAGGCCCAGGCGATGGAGAGGGCAGCTCCGACTGCAGGCCCAGGCGATGGAGAGGACAGCTCCGACTGCAGGCCCAGGTGATGGACATAGCCTGGCAGCTCCGACTGCAGGCTCAGGTGATGGAGATAGCCTGGCAGCTCCGACTGCAGGCCCAGGTGATGGAGATAGCCTGGCAGCTCCGACTGCAGGCTCAGGTGATGGAGATAACCTGGCAGCTCCGACTGCAGGCCCACATAATGAAGAGGGAAGCTCCGTCTGCAGGCCCAGGCGATGGAGATAGCCTGGCAGCTCTGACTCCAGGCTCAGGCAATGTATGCAATAGCACCCATCTCATGCAATGCCTGTGGATGTCAGAAGAGGACATCAATCCCCTGGAACTGGAGTTATGGAGGGTTGTTAGCTGCCATGTGGGTGTTAGGACTCGAACATGGGTCTTCTGCAAGAGCAGCCAGGGATCTTAACCACTGAACCGTCTCTCCAGCCCCCAGCTTTACATTTCTTTTGAATTATTGTTATCACTGTTCCCTAGAGTGGAGCCTTTGACACAAACATTCTATGAGAGAATGCCAATTGTCAATGGCGTCCTATTTTGATAGACTCTTGAAAGCAGTCACAGCTGCTCTAATGAAGATAGCCGTCTGGCTGGGAGATGAGTTTAATGACAGTGTCTAACAAGGGCACTTTCAGTGTATGATCCTAACTCCTGTGTTCCTTACGTGGTATTTTTTTTTCTTTTTGGTCTTTTTGAGACAGGGTCTCCCTTTAGTCCCAGCTGGCCTGGAGCTCACTCTGTAGACCAGGCTGGCCTTGAACTCACAGAGATCTGCCAAGAACCACAGTCCATCTGACTTCTTATCTCTCCTTATCCTGCTCACCTCTCCCTCTTACCCCAACCCAGGACTTCACACAGCCCTGGGCACAAACCTGATGCCTGGTCTGTTTGCTCAATTAAACAAATGAAATTCCAGATCCCTCCGTACCCTAAGTCCATGAACTTCCTCTGGGAAAGTGTTGCTTTATCTCTGTCCCGCAGAAAGTAGAGCACTCAGCTTTAGACAGTTCCATCTCAGGAAGCTCCCAAACATATTAAACACAGCCACTTGGGAAATTATACTTTGGGAAACAAGGCGGCAGTCATGAGCAAGGCCCTGGGGACACATCTGGATTATCTTTTCTTCATTTGTGAAATCACAGAGACTATCTCCTTGAATAAAAAACATATTTAGGAAATGAAACTGAAGCTCCCACAGCACCTCCCATTTATAGGCCTATCACCTGACAAATGCCAGGGGTGTAGGGCTACAGACTGTGCAGGTGCCACCCCCCACCACCACCACCAAACTGCTGCCCCAACCAGACAACATGGTTTGGAGACCAGCAGGAAGTACGAGTGCCCACATGTCCCTGCTCTACTGTGGTAACAAAGCCTGTCAGTCCCAAGGCCTCACATCTGTACAGACAGGTACATGAGTGTTTACACAAGGCCTGTAAGCCCTTCTTGCATGATGTAAGTTACAAGACAGTGGGTTTCCATTGCATAGGAATTCCTGGGGCTAGACCACAGAAACTTACACCCTTCTTCCCAGCAGAGATGCTCCAGAGAACTTCAAGACTCTGGGCTGGGTGAGCATCTTCCATTTTAGTGCTTAATGACCACTGCACTTAACAAGGGGCCTCTTTCCCTTCCCATGGCCCTTTACAAGTGCTTGGGCTACTGATCAGAGTTCAAGTGATATCAAGGATACAAAGAAAGGAAAAGGAGCTACACTGAACTCCTCAGAGCTACACACAAGCTTCCAGGAGCAGTGAGACCCCAGAATGCCAGGGGAAAAAAAAACCTAGCTCAGGCTCTGCGAAGAATCTTCGATGATATGAAGTTGACCCTAACCCTGCTGAACTTGTGACCACAAGATAGCTCCTAAGAAGTGCCAGTTAAATATGTTAACTGAGAAGCTGCAACTAGTAGAGCCCAAGTCTTTGCCATTTTATTCAAAAATGTTTACTTCATGTTTCCCTATTAAATATAAGCAACCTCCCCTTGTATATATTTGAACCACATTCACACAATGTGTTCCCCATCAACATTTGAATTATGGGCACAGGCCCTGAAATGTTAGTTTTGTGCTAAGATAAATATTGGAATAATATTCACTCTGCTTTTTGAAGTAGTCAACATCACAATTTGTGATTGAAGAGCTCAGGCACCATTTGCTTTGTTAAATAACAAAAGGATGCGCAATCCCCTGGGGGAAACAGATCAAAATGGCTTCTCCAGACACTTCGCTGCTGTGTCACAAGACACAGACTCTCGGAAGGTAGGAGCCTCCAAGAGCAGCTATGTACACATGTCCACTGTGTGCCTACCACCTAGCACCACTGGCCCTGGCACCATCACCAAACCCAGCAAGCCCCCACCCCTGTGACTCTTCATTGAGCTCTAGAGAGAACATGGAATACAGGAGGAGAAAAGAGAGAGGGAGGGTTTGGCCACAGCTGGGGACTAAATCCCCCCTTCCACTCCTCTTTGGGACCATTGACTACAAAATTGCCATTGTCCCTTTCGCAGGTCAGTCACTCAAAGGCCGCTGATGAAAGCAACAACCAGTAAACAGTTCAGAAACAGCACGTTCTGCTCTGCCACACATCATGAAATGGCTGTGTGTCAGAGGAAAGCCTTGGTGCTCAGTGCAAGCCTGGTGCAGTAAGCAGCTCACCCAGTTCTAACCACTCTGGGCATGTTTGAGAAGCTCAGCACACTACCAGGTGAGAGGTTCTGGGATGACAGCAACAGACCATTCTCTGCTCAGCCTTGTCCTCTGGATTAATTCTTTCTGGGGTCACAAGCCAAGTCTATGAGGGGACTAGAGAATGGGTAAGAAGCCCCATTTTGCAGGTGTGGGAACTAAGGCCCAGAGAAGCTAACCCAAGATCCCTGTGCTGGTGTGGGAGGTCTCCTCACAGCCCCCTCCAATGCCTGGACTTGCATCACTGAGCCATCTGTGCCCTGGGAAGTGTGAAAAGCTGGACTCCTGCTGTCATGCACACATATCGCTTAGCTTCTCCATCCCTTCAACTGAAAAATAAGGGGCTGCCCCAATTATCATTACAGTTGTTATTGTTCTCAAAGTATTAGCTTGTCGGGATCCCTTCCAGGGCAGCTTTTACTCTAATCATCCTTTCAAACATGGAGTTATGCCCCGCTGAAAGCTATGCGCCACAGCCAGGGAGCACCTGCTGCCACAGCCCCTTCCCACAGCCCCTCGGTGCTCCTGTCTCCGGGCCAGCCAGCACCCCTGGAACTCAACAAGATACTGCAGGGCATGAGGCCACAGTTCCTCTCCACCCTGCCAACCACACTCACTTGCCTGTAAGAAAAATGTGGTGCACTGGGCTCTGACTTGGAAAGCATTCGACTCTGATCACTTCAATTATTCCTATTAAATGCATGAGCAGAATACATAGCTGGTGGGCTGGATTCTTATAAAGAAAAATAAGTGGGTTTCTATTTCAAATTGGAAGACATCTCTAACCAAAGGATCCAAATGAATGAAGTAACTTTAGACCCTTTCCTCTTCCACAGAGCTTTGCTCAGAGGAGAAATATGCCTGGATCACCAGAATCCTGGGCCGTTTCTGGTGATCTGCTCAGCGTGAACCCATCTAATTAAATTAAGTCACTGTACCTCACTGGATGAGAGGGGGCCCATAAATTATGTTGCCCTGAGCTCCCCACAAATTGCCTCTCCCCAAAGAGGGCTTCGCCATTTGAGAAACTGAATCCAAAAGCGCTGTGAGATGGTGAGGCCTGGTAATTGGTCCTCTCACCTGCCCTGGCAGTGGAGAAATAATGAGCAGCTGAAGCTTGAGAGGGCTCAGCAAAGAGAGTGAGCAAAGGGCTTGGGCTCCAAAACTCTGGCCAGGAGCCAGCCAGGCCTACCTGCAAGTGCAGAGAGATGCACAGAGCCACAGTGAGGAAGGGAGGGGTGCAAACAGTCTGCTCGAGTCCTGGGTACGCCATCCTGGATGCAGTTCTCAGAGCCCACAAGCCACGCTAGCAGGTGACCTGGACAAGGGGCACTCAGCAGGTCTTGGAGATAGTATCAAGACCCCAACCCACAAACCCACTCATGCCCTGTGGGAATGTTGGCCTTGGAGCTGCGGAATAAAAAGGTCCAGCTCCCAGAGCCCTAGAGTGGCAGCTCGGCTCCCTCTGCCCATCAGCTCCCAGAAATATCACAAAGCAAATGAGATAGGACTTCCTGGAGGAAGAAAAGAAGCAGAAATGACCCTTGGTAATCCCGTACAGTCACCAGGGTACCTTCCCTGCGTGCTGTGTAGTCCTTCTTCAAGCACCCAGGGGGACAGCGAGTGATCCAGATAATGTTTCTGCCTCTCCGTGTTCCCAGCAGAAGTTACTGTCTTTCTGCCAAAGCAAAGAAAAAACTCTCCATCATTCTAGCAACAGGAGTGGCCCCCATTGTGTGCAGGGAAATCCCCTGGGTACGTCAGAGGGAAGATCAGCAAGAGCTGTGAAGCCTGGAGAGTGAAAACGCAGGCAGGCCTGGGGTGGGAAGTTTGCCGAGCGCTAATCCCCTGCACCAAGGGACTGATTTTAACAAGGCAGGCATTTGCGAGGCGATGCGGGTTGACTCACGCGCTGTGGTGGCAGGGCTCTTCTGCTTTGTTCTGTGTTCAGAATTTTCACATCTCAGGCTTTCTGATCCAAAAGTGACTGTGCTGCCTAAGCCAGCTCCATTTTGCACAACTCCTCAACTTAAGGGACAGTTTTTAAATGCCACTTCTTTGCAGCACACAACACTCAAAAAGGCAGGGTGCAGAGGACAGTTTCAGGCTCCTTCTCCGCTCACAGCTGCCTCTGTTCCCCCAAAGAGCTAGGTGGGCACTCTGGGAAGGAAGGTGAGCCCCCAGCTGGGGAACAGCCAGATAATTGGGTTGTGCAGCCAGGAAAAACCAAAGGCCACAGGGAGCCAGGCCAAGTCCCCCATACTACTTTCTAGAATATTCTCCTGGGATTTGAACAATAGCTATAATAGCAGCTGTTACTGAGCACCATGCACCAGACTCAGCGCCAGGCACTTTACGCGAACCATTTCATTTAATCCTCACAGCAACTCTGTGAGGTGGGCACCATTATCCCCTCTTCCAGACAAAGAAACTGAGGCTTAGAAGAGCTCAGAAAGTTGGCCAAGGTCCCACAACTGACCACTGATTGGAGCTGGGTTTCCAGTATAGCACTGATTCCCAAAAGCTGACACCCCTCCCACACCCTGCCTGCATGTATCTGATCCACCCTATGGCTCTGGGATACCACTGGTAAGACTGTGGCCTCCCTGTTTTCCTGCTAGGCCAGACCCTGCTTTGGGTAGCTCCACAGAACCCTGTGGAGCCTAAGTGGTCAGGGCTTGTCCAGTACCAGAGAGACATCAGAAACCTTCTGCTCCACCCACCATGTCTACCAAAGGGCTGGAGACAGCCTGCTGGACCACTTTCTGAGTCAACAGAGGGGTGTGGGTGATGCCAGCAAATGGAGCTGAAAATTGACCTTCTCCCTGAAGTCACTATGGACATAGTGCCAGTCACATGGCAGGCATCGGCCAATGAATGGCTTCATCCACTGCAAAAGGGGGCTGGGCAACTGAGCCACTTTGTTCTATGACCAGTATTGGAAAATCCACCAATTCCCCCAGTAAGGGGAACCAGGTTCTCACAAAGCCAACACCATGTGAGAAGCCAAGTCTGAGCGACGGCGCCCTGCTGAGGCGGCCACGCCTTCCCCAGCCCTCCATACTTCTCCCAGCCCCTAGGTAAGCACACATGGAATGATACTCACTTTGAAATCTGAATCTAGAGATGAAATCCCCGAGTTGTCAGCCTCTGTTCATTTTGTCAGGCATTACCCACAGGACTGAGCTCCCAGGGTGTAGCCACCCCAGCTAAAGCAGGCACATCTGCTTGTATTTCATCACCAACATGGTAAAGTTTGACTTTCAGCTGACCTTGAAATTCACAAATTCTAGCAGAGGAAGAGGTGGAAGTGGGGATAAAAGGAAGCAGAAATATGGGGCTGGAGAGATAGCCTAGTGGTTAAGAGCACCGACTGCTCTTGCAGAGGACCTGGGTTCGATCCCCAGCACCCACATGGCAGCTAAGAACCATCTTTAACTCCAGTTCCAGGGGAATCTGACACACTCTTCTGACCTCCGTGGCATTGCACAACACAGGTCCACAAACCTACATGCAGACAGTACATTCATACACCGGGTGCACAAACCTACATGCAGACAGTACATTCATACACATACCAAAAAAAGATTAAAAAAAAAAAGAATATATAAAAAGGAAGCAGAAATAAAGCAAGCTAGGGCTGCCCTACGTCCCCCAAATTAAAACCAAGTGAACTTATCTAAGGGCACTTCACGCAGCTATTTGGGTTCCAGTGCACCTCAGCTTTAATCAAGTCACTGGGAAAGAAAGCTTCAAGTGTCTGAAAGTTCCTGCCTGCTTTACCTGTGCAGCCCAGCCTGACTTTGGAAGCTATTTGGGAGTCCTCTCCTCCCTGGGTGTGGACAGGGCCTCTGGAGTCTGAGCCTGTCAGGCCTTGTGGACAGCAACAAGTGACAAGCTCCTATTTCCCTCCATGGAGGGGCAGGGGGCATCTGGAAGGCAACAGAGAGGACCTCTAGGTGGGCCCTGGCTCGGACAAACCAGGTCTTTCAGACACAGCTGCCATGGACACAGCACCAGTTAAAGCTGTGACAGTTGCACCTTTGTCTTCTACCCCATGGTACTTTCAGAGGGTAGAGACCATAAGAGCCCCTGAATAAAGAGGTGGGAAGCTTCTCAAGTCTTCTATACTCACTCCATAGCAGGCCAGGCCAGACCCTCCCAGAGCCCTCGAAGCCCCCATATAACAAGACTAGAAAAGATAAGCTGTGACGCAGCCTTTCCCCCATAGAGTTGCACGTTTATAAACAAATGTGTGCTCAAGACTCTTCATTGCAGCCTTCCAAGAGCCCTAGGGGAGAGGACCATGGAGGAAGCTGCTCAGAGGAGGGGAGTCGTCTTCCCAAGGCCACACAGCTGGCTGGCATCAACACGAGGATGAGAGTCACATCTGCCTGGCTCCTTGCTAGGTGCCCGTGCCAGGCTTCTGCAATGCCCCTTGGGGCCACTCAGCTCTGGCATTCCCTCATCCATTCCAACGTGTCTGTGGTGTTTGTACCTAGGGACTCTCCCCAAGAGAAATCAGTGTCTGTATTCTGTGGTAAGCAGAGGGAGGGCCAGGGAGAGCCGGCAAGCCAGAACAGCAAGAGCCGTGATGAGAGCGAAGGGCTGTGCTTCCCGGGCCTGCCCACAGGAAGAACCGATGGCAGCTGTTGTCCACCATCCTGTCAGTCCACTCCAGAAAGCCCCTGATGGCATGTCCCTAATCCACAAATCCAAAGTCAAAATTGCTTCAAAATTTAAAACTTCTTAAGGGCTGATGTCACACCACATGACCTCACAAATGGAAAATTCCACACCTGACTTCATGTGCTGGGTCATGGCCGAAGCACAGGTTTATGTGTTTCATAATAGTGATATGATATGCAAATGAATTTCATGTTTAAACTTGGGTCTCACTATATCTATCTCATTATATCTATATAAATATTTCAGTTTTTTTTTAAAAAACCTGGAATCTAAAACACTTCAGGTCCCCAAAATGTATTCTTATTTTATATATGTATTTCTTTTTCATTCAAGAAATGTGATCGTTTTGATGTTTTAGATACTGGGTACAAAAATTGGGACTCAGAGAGAGTCCATGATGTACTTACCCAAGGCCTACTTCAAGCACATGAGTAGCATTTGGGAGTGAGGCCCCACAAACATTTCATTCGTCCTTCCTGAGTTTATTATCATCCTTATCCTGAAGGCTTCTTTTTGATGACATTTGCACAGGAGCAAGGACAGTTTGTGCAAGGAACTTGGGTTTATTAGTTACTTTTATATCATTGTGACTAAACATCTAACAGAAATGAACTTCAAGGAGAAAGGACTTATTTCGGCTCATAGTTTCAGAGGTATCAGTCCATCATGGGAAGAAGGGTATGGTAGGGCAAATCAGTTCACACTGTGGTAACCAGGAAGCAGAGAAAGGGAATACAGAAAGGGACAAGGCCAAGATGTAGCCCAAAGGACACGCCCCGTGGCCTGCTTCCTCCACTGAGCCGCATCTCCTACTTTTTAACACGTCCCAAATGTTATCAGATTATGAATAGGACTAATCTTTTTTTTTTATTTATTTTTGTATGTGTATGAATGTACTGTCTGTATGTAGATTTGTACACCCGTGTCATGCAATGCCGTGGAGGTCAGAAGAGGGCGTTGGATTCCCCTGGAACTGGAGTTAAAGATAGTGTTCAGCCTCCATGTGGGTGCTGGGGATCGAACCCGGGTCCTCTGCAAGAGCAGTCGGCGCTCTTAACCGCTAGGCCATCTCTCCAGCCCAGACTAATGTTTTTATTAAGTCTGAAGCCTGAGGATTCATTCACTTTCCAAGACCCATCAGCTGAAAACCACACCCGCAGTGCATGAGGCTACAGGGGATATTTCATATCCACAGCATAGCATGCAGGAAGGTTTGTCCATGCCCTCTGGGCTCCCAGTCAGCTACATCTGCATTGGCAGCAAAGACAGCTGTCCTCCCCTGGAGCGCTGAAGGGCCCAGTCAGGTGGGTCAACTCTGATGATTAGAGTCCCTACAGAGCATCTCATATCAGGGCCTGGTGGCTGCCAGGGCCAGCTCATCTCCACATCATGGGACCCCCCATCCAAGTCAGCATTCCCACAGATCCAGGTCAGAACAGCGGCCCCAGCTCATCTCCACATCATGGGACCCCCATCCAAGTCAGCATTCCCACAGATCCAGGTCGGAACAGCGGCCCCAGCTCATCTCCACGTCATGGGACCCCCATCCAAATCAGCATTCCCACAGATCCAGGTCAGAACAGTGGCCCCAGCTCTGTGGCCCCTTTATCTGCCCTATGGGTCTCCTCTCCTCCAGATAACTTTGAGTTGTGGGCATCTAAGATCCTCTGCACCAAGAATGGACAAGCGATAGGCCCTCCATGCCAGCCCGACCTTCAAACTCACAGAGTCCTCATCCCTGAACCCCAACCTCTGCTGCTATTGACATGTAGCCCTGCTGGGGAGGACCACAGGCTTGGAGGCCAGATCACCTGGGTTCAATCTTGCTCTGGCCTGAGCCTCTCTTAGTATCAGTGTCCTCTACCTGTAAAGTGCTTGTAAACAAGGAAGGTGAAATGGAAAATTAAGCAGACAGCCTCAAGCAAAGATGCCTGAAGAGCAGGCGAGAAGGAAGGGGCGCCCATGAAGGCAATCCGAGACAGAGGACGGTTGGAACTGCCAAGAAGGCATCTAACCCGCATCCCCTGAATCAGATCAGCACTGGCAAGTGATTCAGAGTTGTCCCACAGGGGAGAATGGTACCAGAGGAGGAAAGGCACAGGCCAGTTAGAGCCCAAGCACCACCAAAAGTATGCACCTGAGAACTGGAGAGAAGCCAGCTCTTCAGAGCCCCATGTGCTGAGTCTCCATGCTGAAGGCAAATGTCCTGCCCGCCCCTCAGGCCTTAATCCCACTTGGAAGATCATTCTAATGCTCCAGGGCAGTGTTTAGCTCCTACATGAGGACAACGCTCAACTAGACTTGGCCCCCATTTGGCTCTGACCCCCAGGCTATGGCACAAAGTCTCTGTGTCCAAGCTCTGGAATTGTCTCTGCCCAGCCCCAGGACAAGCCTGCCCCCCTCCCAGAGCACTCTGTGTGCTACAGACCCCGTCTTGGAACTCTGTCTTGAGACAGGATGTGGAGAGGGCCTTGGATAGTGGTCAGGACATGTTCAGCAACAGGAAACCTGCTATCCATGAGAACTTATGGACCTGGGGGTCTCACATGTGTGCCCAACCAAAATTAACTTCCTTTAGTCAAGAGTCACTACAGGCTTCTCCATGGTAGTTAGCAGACCTTGACCCCTAGAGATGTAACAGTATGACTACACTGGAGGAAGTCAAGGCTAGTGGAGCAATGCAGAAAATGGCATAGCCCAATGCTGGGCTCAAGTTAAGCCTGGCCCTAACGAGCTTCCGGTAAGCTCCCAGGCCACAGCCCCTTCATCTGAAACTGGGGGGGGAGGGGGGGGCAGTTTTCTATGAGCTGCAGAGAGGAAGATCATCTGGCAGGTGCATATCAGGACCATTCTCTCTGTACCACATGCAGGCCCAGTGGCCTCCTCAGCCGGATAGCTTCTTGACAGTTATTGGCAGGGCCTCACTACCAGCAATGAGTGGGGGGAAGGGGAGAAGGAAGAAAAAGCCAATTTTGTTTCCCAGGGAGAAACAATTGCTGACAGCTGTCCGTAGGAAAGCGGAGGCACCTGCCCACATAATCTAAACTCGAGCAGCCCAGGTCTCTCCTCAACCCAGAAATGAGCTTGTTAGACGAGCCCGGATCCCAGTCGTTTCCCTTGACAGCTTCCTTCCCCTAATACACGAAGCAAATTGGCAACCTGTCCTCCAACATTTGCATCCTGTGTCCCTGGAGGAAGATATCTCTATTATTCTGTTTTGGATAAAAGAGGCTGTTTGAGATGACAGGTAGCAAACGCCTCTTTAATAAACCACACAAGCAGCAGAGACAGCCAGGCTGTGGAGAGGGACTTGACAAATAGGTAGATTTGCAACCCAGGAGCATTAGCAGGGCCAGCCAGAGCACTGAGCAAGGGAATGTTGGGGCCCTGAGATAAATCACTCCTTGTTATTCGAGTTTAACCATCTCCCTGCTGGAGCCACTGTCCACCCACAGCCCCAGGCAGACTCTGGAAATGGACTCACACACCACTTTCAGGCCCAGGCCTTGCAGGCTGCACCTTGATTCTCTGAGCTCATCACCTACCCTACCGTGGTGCAGTGAAACTTCCACGTCAGTTCGAAGGTCTTTGAAGATGGTCCCTGGCCTTCCCTCGTCACTATCTTAGCTTCTGCTTTACTAAATCTGCTCCATTCTCTCTGTAAGCCCAGTTGTAAGGAAAACAAACATTTGCTCAGCACTGACCATGTACCACTAGTGGGCTGCTTCAAGTGGAGGTCGCTCATTCGCCTCTCCTTTGATTTCCTTTGACATGACTATTTGCTCCACCACAGTTTCCCATTCAGTTGTCCCTGGGCTCTCTCTTCTCCCATTTCCTTAAACCAAAGGAGTGGGTTGGGTTCTGTCCACCAGTGTGCTGGTATGTGTTTAATAGCCAGCTCACAGAGAAAATAAGTAAAATCCCCAACATGATGCTTGCCGATTTCCATGGTGTAAACACTGGCACTAGAGCTGATCTCATATCCAGTGAGACACTCCTGAGCTCAGAGTTAGAAGAAAATATGCCCAACCTATCAGCCAGTGCCAGCTGGCCCCAGTACCCTCCTGATTCCGATCCACTGCCCACAGAAAAACACTTCCACCTCTGGAATTCAATGAACACACAGGAGCCTCTTCCCCCAGACAACCTAGTCTGCCCACTTCTGCCCACAAGCACAAGGCTTTTCACCTCACACACTTAGAGTGGACTTAGACTACTCTCCATCAATTAAGAACCCCACAGTGGGGCTGGAGAGATGACCTAGCATTAAGAGTACTGACCACTCTTGCAGAGGACCCAGGTTCGATCCCCAGCACCCTCATGGTGGCTGAGAACCGTCTGTAACTCCAATTCCAGGAGAACTCCAGTTCCAGGAGAATCCAACACCCTCTTCTGACCTCCAAGGCATTCATTGCATGACACGGGTATACAAACCTACAAGCAGACAGTACATTCATACACATAATAAATAAATAAAATTTTAAAAAAAAAGAACCCCACAGTGGCATGGGTTGAGGTGCATGGATGCTCTGTGCTTTAGTTTCTGCATCTGTAAGTGGCCATCCTAGCTCACAAAGGAATGTGATTAAATGAGGCAGCGTGTTATGCAATATCTTATGCACAGTAGGTACTAAATACTGTCAGCATGCTTCCTCCTCAAGGCCTGACATGGCATCTCTGATAGGATGCTATACTTCCTTGCCAGGAGCCATGCAGCATCACTGAGGGCTTTTGGAACAGGACTGGGGGCTCATTTGCTCCTCAGAGGCAAATAGATACACTGTGGTCGAACCGGGGAAAAGCCATGAACCCCCCGGAGCCCACAATGCCAGCTCTTCTGATGCAGCCTAGCCACATAGAGCTCTTTTCAGCACACTGTGCTAGAATTGCCCAGGAAGCTTGCCTGGGCTCTCCATTTTGATTTTAAATATCTGGAATCAAGCTGGGCGTGGTGGTGCATGCCTTTAATCCTAGCACTTGGGAGGCAGAGGCAGGTGAATCTTTGTGAGTCCAAGGCCAGCCTGGTCTACATAGCGAGCTCCAGGACAGCTGGGGCTACAGGGAGACCCTGTCTCGAAAAGACCAAAAAATAAATAAATAAATAAATAAATAAATAAAATATCTGGAATCTTGCTTGAGCATAAGCATTAGTTTTAGTAACATCTCCAGGTTATTCTAATGTGCAGCCAAAATGGAGAACCATGAGAAGACTGAGGACATGTGTAAGAGAGGTGGTTTGCTGTTCTGGCATAGGTCTCCCTGGTGTTCCATGTCCCAGGCCAATAAGTCCCTAGAGCCACAGTGATCCACAGAGGTGGTGTGGAGTGAGAACTCCCGTCACCCACAGAGTCCAAGTCTGGATGGTCTAGAAGAACGCCCTGCCTAAGAATGTGAGGCTCATCCAATCCCTGGAATCTCCCATGAGGTGTCTAGACCCTCATCCTTCAAGAATCAGGGTCACACTGTAGTCGTGTGAAAAGTACCCTGGGGATTGCTCACACCAAGGCTTCAACAACACACAAACACAGGGGAGCAGAGGTTAATTTTCCAGCATCAACTTGGGAATGGGCTTCTGGAAAAAGCACTGTTTGGACACATGGCCAAAAATCCAAAGCATCTCTTCACAAAAGGGAGTGGCATTGCTGACTCCCAGTGTGCTTTCTACAAATTGCTAGTTCTGTGGGCAGGAGCAGGGCAGGGGGAGGAGTCTGGATTCAAATACTGTGAAGGAAGCTAGTGAATCAGCTTGTTTGCCATAGGGCCTCTAAGAGCCTTTGAAATAATAATGTGCCCAAACAATCTCCCAGAGTGGACGTAAGATGCAGTGTTTAACAAACTCACAGGACCAGGGGGCTGTTTGCTCACATAGTACCTCCAAGGCCAGCAATCGCAAAGTATGGCTGTCAAAGCAAAGCCTCAGGAAGATCACACAGCTACCATGGGCCCTGATTCTGGATGAGATACAATCCCATCAAAGGACAATTGCCAATGGGAGAAGCTTCTGTGGGAGCACAGGGGAGACTCTAAGCCCAGGATCCACTCCAAATCCCACTAATAGTTTTGAACAGGCTTGGGCAAAGCGTGGATTATGTAAATACGTATTTAGGGACTTTTTAAACACAGATTATTCACCCAATTAACTCTAATGGCCCCTCAGAGCTGAGAGAGACTATTGTGTAAACATATAGGGCTGAATGTGGCCTTGGCCCTAAGATTTCCTCAAAAGACAGGGTTTACAAGTCCCCCATAAGGGTTCCCTCTGGGCCCCAGCTTGGCAGATAAGTTCATTGCCTGGAAGGGAATTCTTACCTAAAATTTGAAAAAAGGCAAGAAGAAAAAGAAGGATCCAGTCTTTTTTAAGTGAGCAGGAGTTCTCTGAATATAAATTTTATATATTTTTTCATTTGCCATAAAACATACATTACATTGACACAGAACATCTGGTAGCCTCTGGTTGCCCAGCTCTTCCCCAATAATGGGAGAAGTTGCAGTTTTTCTCCAGCAGCCAGTATGCACATGTTCCGAATGAGTCCCCCTGGATGGAGTATGGTCACTACAGTGAGAGGGAGGAGTCCACGCCCAGCCACCAGCCCCAATCCAAATGTCTCCAAGAGTCAGTGTGAGCCAGAAGTCCAGCATAGAGAGGCTTGGGGTCCAAGGTCCATGGTCAAGTCTGCTAAAGCAGCCAATGGTAAGGCATAGAGCTAATTTTCCAGACTCCTCCTGAGCACCCAGGATCCCAGGCTGAGGGCCCATTCCTCCGTTCCGGACTCTATCTATTCTGACATGAGAACTGGTTCCTCCCTTCATCTCACATTGCATCCTGCTAGTTACCTCATCCTCCTGAATATCACCCAAAATAGCTCCAGGCCACACCCAAGTTTTCCTCCTGGGGAACCCACCCCTTTCTCTCGGGAAGGCCTCTGCCCATTGTCTACTTTTGGGAAGGTAAATGTGATCTTGCCTACTTTGGCCCAGAACCCTTTCTGGTTCTCACAGACAGACCCTCAATACAGCTCATGGCTGACCGGGTCCCTGGAGTCTGCTGTCTGCACCTCTCTTCCCTCCTGCCTCCCCAAGTTCACTGCTTATCCTCCAGAGCTCAGCCCCACCGTTCCTCCCTACCAGACTCCTTCCCTGATCGCCTACTAGCCAAGCTCTCACAGCATCATAGTTTTCCATGATTCTTTGAGAATCATTCCCAGTGCCCAGCACCTGGCACTCATTAAGTCATGCCCACCAAATACATGTTGGACAAAAAGGGATTACCAAGACAAACAGCAAGGAGGATGAGATACCTAGGGGTTAGCACTAAGAATGGGGGCAGAAGCTAAGAAGGGAGCGGAGGAGTGGCAGATCCGTCCTGGGCACACGCACCGCATGCCCCGCTCTCTCAGGGGAGCCCCCCCCCAGCACATCCCCTGTGACGTGCAATCGTAAGCTGATGGCGAGGCCGCATCTTGCTAGCTACAAAGCCATGCTTTTTGTCAAGTCTTCAGGAGTTGGACAGCTGGGTCCAGGAGTCTTCAGGAGTTGGACAACTGGGTCTTGTCACCCTGACAGTTGGTGAAGACAGGTGAGATCCAAGCAGAGGATTGAGCAGAAGCATGTCAGTGGAAGGAAGACGGGGAAATTCGAATTCTCCACAGGGCTGGAAGATGTTTTTTTGAAAACAGAAACCAAGAACTTAGAGCTACAAGGTTGCTGCAGGTGGGTCTTGAAGCCCGGGCATGATCCTGGATGACAGAAGCCACCTCGAGCATATCCTCCATGCCAGAGACAGTCACCAGCTGCTTCAGCGGTGCAGGCCCTGTTTGGACCTTTTAGCAGGTCAGCACATATCACCAGGCCAACACAGAATGACCAAACAGCAGCAAATGCACAGCACACCCAATATACTTCTCTGTAAAACAGAGCCAAAGTTAGCAATAGTACTTGGCATCTCTTTTAGGAGCTAAGGATCGCAGGACCAAGAGGAGGACGACTCGGACTCAGCGAGAATCTTTGAAAATGAACTTTCCTCCCAGAAGCCTTCTCAAGTTTAAAAGAGCAGCCGAGCTCTCCAAGCGATTCAGCCCAAAGGTGCCCCTCCCACGCCTCTCCTCTGACCCACTGCCATGCACTCCTTTCCCGCATCAGAGCAGAGGGCACTGCCAGATTTTATCACCAGTTCCAAGCCACCCTGTTAATCCCCAGTCCTCGGCATGTCCCCCTGGCCCGTGGTCACCGTAGCTTTCTTCTGGATTGTAGCCTCCTGAAGGGCTGAGACGGGCCTGCTTCACCCCTCGGGGTGGCAGCCAGCCTGCGCAGGCAGGTACCTAATGCCCACTGAGGCCTGAAAGCCTTTACTGACTCTGTTGAAGTATTGACTAACTCCAGCACAGCCAGCAACTAACATTGCCTTGGGCCTACATGAACCAGACACTGATAAGGACACAAAATGGTGGGAAATGGAGCTCAGCACCTCCGTGGAGCAGGATTTCAGCTCATAAGAATCATAGCAATGTTTCCTAAAGGGAAGGTTGGGAGAAGGGTATGAAAGGGAGCAGGAGTTTGGGCAGCACTTGAACGAGGCAGAGGGAAGCTCTGAGCCTTCAGAAGAGGAGAGCACCGAGCCTGCACACGAGCTGGGAGAGGAGACCTCACAGAGCTAGGGAGGATCTAAGCAGAGCTCAGTACACCGGGCAGAGGGCCGTGCTCCGTGGCAAGCATGGGAGGAAAGACTGTGATGAAGGCAGGCTAGTGACAGAAAGCCAGATGGATCTGTGACCGACTCAGAGTCACTATGCATCCCAAAGGGCTCACAGCTTTCTCTCTCTCTCTCTCTCTCTCTCTCTCTCTCTCTCTCTCTCTCTCTCTCTTTCTCTAAACATGTGCAACATACATATGCTATACCACTGGCCAAAGTGATTATACTTGAGGCTAGGCCACATCTCCCATGGGAACTGGGCAGCAGGTAGAACTTGAGGCTCTCACAGTGCAACCAGGAGGTGCCAATCTCCACAGTGATACTGATCTTCTTGGGAAACACCCATGGTGCCGGCCACAAAGATCATGAGAATAGGCATGGCCTGGATAAAGAGCCCTAGAACATCTCATAGCAACATCCTCCTACCACTGTTTAGCAAGGCCTGTGCTCACAGCCTTCCCTGCGTTCGGAAGATTAGGCTACAGCTCTACCTAACCCCTGCAGCCCCGTCTCTGACATCCAGAAGCTGTTCCAGCTGTGGCACTTGCTCATTAATGATGTGGACTTCAGAGAGCACCCAAGCTCACCGAAGTATTGAGGAAAGTTGATGTTGCTGTCCCTGTGGCAGAGGACTTTGGGGAAATTCTGTCCCTTCTCTGGGCACCAGCTTGCTCATCTAGACATGGACTATGTGCCGGACCATATGATCTTTAGAATTAATGTTTTCTACCACCCTAAGATCCAAGGGAATCTCGCAACATTCCCATAGGCTCAGCAACGGGGCCAGAGTTCACCTGGGCAGAAGCATAGTCTGCTTTTTTCTATGAAGAAGAAGGCTAACCAGCCAACCAGCTGTGTCCACAGCAGAACTAGTCTGTGGCAACAGCTCAGCAGCGATTGGCACACATAATCCTATCGCCATGCCAACAGGTGGGCTCTGTTTTGAAACTGGTTTGGGAGGCAAGGTCAGTGAGCCAAGTCCCAGACCGGGGCCTCCTGTAGCCATGCCTATGGGCTGAGGCAAGCTTCTGTGCTTCATGACTTAGAGTTGAAAGATGTGAGGGCATGGGGGGAGCAGCTAACATCCTGCTGATATTCTCTGAGCTCCCTCAACCTGGTGCCAAAGAAGGCATGGAGAGGAGTCACTCGGGGCAGTGCACGGCTCAGAGCCTGGTGAAGGATATATATAAATAAATCATACATAAAATAAGAAATGCAAAATGACTACTAGTAATCAAATGAATGTAGAAGCCCCATAGTCTATGATAGTCCACTATAGTAGACCTCCCCAATCCAGAGTTTCAGTGACTCATGGTCAAAGTCTAAAAATATTAGATTGAAAATTCCAGAAACAATTCCAAATGTCATCCCATACCATCTCCCCAGCACAAGTCACTTCTTTGTCCACTGTACCAACAAAGTGTGCACTGCCCACCCCCATGGTCACTTGAAGAGCCCTCTTCATGTCAGACGAGCTGCCAGGGCATCGCATTGGCACCGTCTGCTCTTATTTTACTTATTAACAGTCATCACATGGAAGAGCAACAGTGTTGGCAAGTCAGATTTCCCACAGAAGCCACAGAAGAAAGGTGCTCAGGTGCAAACAGGAAGCCACCAAAAGAGGGGAACCATGTTCCCGCAGCTTTTGTCATTGCGTAATTCTTCTATTGCTAATCCCTTACCAAGCCCAATTTCTAAATTAAACTTTGGGGTTGTAGAGATGGCTCAGCAGCCAGGAGCAAGCACTGTTCTCACAGAGGATCTGAGTTTGGCTCCCCAACACCACACTGGGCAGCCCACAACCACCTGTAACTCTAGCTCCCCAGATCCAATGCCCTCTTCTGGCCTCTACAAGAAACTGCACACACATGTACATACCAACACACACATGCACATTATTTTAAAAATAATAAAACAGGGGGACTGGAGACATGGCTCAGCAGCTAAGAGTGATGACTGCTCTTGCAGAGGACCCGGGTATGATTCCCAGCACCCACATGGTGGCTAAGAACTGTCTTGGGCCAGGTGTGGTGGCCCATGGCACAGGCACGTGGATCTCTGTGAGTTCAAGGCCAGCCTGGTCTACATAGTGAGCTCTCAAAAAGACCAAAAAATAGAATAGAATAAAATAAAATATCTTGTACAAAAAATATATATAATAAAAAATAAAATAAAATAAAAATAACAAGATGAATTAAACTTTATTCAAGTTTACATACATAGAAAGACATAGTATACAAACTAGGTGTAGTCTCAAAAAGACCAAAAAATAGAATAGAATAAAATAAAATATCTTGTACAAAAAATATATATAATAAAAAATAAAATAAAATAAAAATAACAAGATGAATTAAACTTTATTCAAGTTTACATACATAGAAAGACATAGTATACAAACTAGGTGTCTGTTATCATCCACAGTTTTAGCTATCCAGTGGGTATCTCAGGACTTATTTTTCCTCATGGGTAAGAAACTACCATACCAGATTGACAAAGAATAAAAAGATGAACAAAGCCAGATGGGTCAGGATTATGGGGGGACAGGCATTATTCTTTTTTTTTTGTCTTTTTGAAACAGGGTCTCCCCATAACCCCAACTGGCCTGGAACTCACTCTATAGACCATACTGGCCTTGAATTCACAGAGATCCACCTGCCTCTGCCTTCCCAGTGTTGAGATTAAAGCCATGTGCCACCACACCCAGCTTAAAGATGGTTCTTAGCTGCCATGTGGGTTCTGAGAATTGAACTTGGGTTCTCTGAAAGAGCAGTCAGTGCTCTTAACCACTGAGCCACCTCGCTAGCCCCAACAGGCATTATTCTTCTTATCTTCAAAATGGTGAATGTACAAACCCTTTGTCCTTGCCAAGGAGCACATCTAAAAAGATGTTTGCTGAAATCTGTTTATATAAAGAAAACCCAGAGGCAGAAACATAAATGCATATGAACAGAAGGCTGGCCAGAACAATTCTGGTATTCACAGAACACCTAGCTCTGTCAGGCAGCTGAGGAATTCCTTAGGTGAAGATGATGACTGAACTTTAAATGAGAATGTTCTAGTTCTCTAAGCAGGAAAAGATGTTCATAGCATAAGATACCTTGAAATTATGATGCTAATCAACATGAAAAATTCACTATATAAGGTATTTCAGGAGAAAAAAACTATAAACTGCAGGACACACACCCCTAATGTGTGTATCCAGGATGGTCATTACATGTCAGCATGCCCAGGAAGTGGACTATAAACTGCAGGACACACACCCCTAACGTGTACATCCAGGATGGTCATCACATGTGGGCATGCCCAGGAAGTGGACTATAAACTGCAGGACACACACCCCTAACGTGTACATCCAGGATGGTCATCTCATGTCAGCATGCCCAGGAAGCAGACTATAAACTATAGGGCACACATCCCTAACGTGTGCATCCAGGATGGTCATCACATGTCAGCCTGCCCAGGAAGTGGACTATAAACTGCAGGACACACACCCCTAACGTGTACATCCAGGATGGTCATCACATGTGGGTATGCCCAGGAAGTGGACTATAAACTGCAGGACACACACTCCTAACATGTGCATCTAGGATGCTCATCATATGTCAGCATGCCCAGGAAGTGTGACTTTCACTTTGTTTAATTTCTTTTTTTTTACCTCCTTGGTACTTTCCTTCCTGTACAGTCTGAGTGATTCAGGTGAACACTTTTTATTTTTATTTTAAAATAAACACAGTGCTGCCCCAACAAAGCAAACACCTATGAGTATACTTTGCCTGTGTCCCTGCAGCCTTGGGCTGTATCCTCGGGGCTGGCACAGTGGTTGGGACACATAGATCCACCATACAGTGGGTTTTCTTTTTAATAACTGAAAGGAAAATGGCAACTCTGGTTCTCGCATGTCTGGGGGGACCCCAACCTACCTCAACACTTCTGGCAACTGATGCTGGAAATACCCAGGCAACCCATGTATTTCCAGACAGCGGCCTCCAATTTACCTGAGCCCCACCCAGCAGGCCCTGCTGACCCCTCCTAGAAAACCCCACCACCACCTTCACTGATATTTCATTATGATTTTGACTCCCAAAGAAGACTACTCTCTCTTACACCTGCTCTGAACACAGAAGAGGCAGCCCAGGAAGAAGCGGAGGTAGAGTGAGACCTGGGAATGACCATCACAAACATTATCCCAGATGCCAGGCACTGAGCACCCAGGCATATGATACTGTCCATGCCCATCATTCTCCCTATTAAAAGCAGAAAGAAGGAATAAGAAAACAAGTTACTTGGCCAAGGTCACATAACAGGGAAGGTGAGATCCAGACTCTGTAATTCTAAAGCCCATGTTCTTGACCGCTACTGTCCAAGAAAGGGCAGAAAGCTGGAGCCTGTGTCCCTGTCAGCAAATACCACCGGGCAGCAGCAAGCTGGAATCTGGGAGGCGAGACATGTTGGAACACAATCCTCAGAAAAATAAAAAAGGAAAGATTCTATTTTGCTCCCTGGGGCTAGGGAATCTGTCTACTGGACCCTGGGGACCAATGCAGAGAACGGGCTTCACATGTCCAAAAGGGATGACCTCCCACTCTGAAATAGAGAGCAGGCTTGTGACTCACACCTGATTGATTGACTGCCTGCCTCACAGGGTGAAGAGGCCATGGGTGCATCGCATTTTCTCTACATATTAGTCCAGAAAACTAACCTCAATACCAGACTCACGGTGAGGGCTCAGCATGTGAAACCACACAATTTCTGGGCTGGTCCTCAGTGTAGAACCTACACTCTAGCTCAGGTACACACAGGGTCCATCCACTGGGCTGGCCATACCTGAGATCTCTGAGCCACCCCAGCCAAAGCGTTGGCTCAGACGCTACCACTGGTGAGCAGAAGACGCTATCTCTAGGCCCACAGCACTAGAGATTAGGGAGGTGGCAGGAAAGAACCCAGGCCACAGAAGAATCTGGAAAGGAGTTTGACTAGCCAGGACCCTCTCTAAGATCTTAGCAACAAAGATCTCAGTGCAAGCAAAAGTTCAAGTGAAACCATAAAGACTGTAATGCAGATGAGCAGGATGTATGTGCATACTGTGTACCAGCTCTATCTGAGCTTGCCCATCCCTGAGAAGTGCTCACTTTGGTCTTAGATAGCTGGAGTCAGGGGCCTCCTAGACCAGGGAGCTCTGCAGGCCAAATCCAGGACATAGGCAACATAGCATAGAAATGCAGGGAAGAAACAACCATAGCCCAGGTCTGAGACAGGTGCTTGTCTGGAACTAGCAGAGTCCATGGCATCTCGAGCAGACACAGTGACCAGGGAGCACGTGAGAGTCAGCAGCGGGGACTGAAACTGCTGGGAACTCTGGGACATGATGGCTCACTGCATCCACTTACACAGGAGGGAACCCCGGGCTGGGGTGGATAGATGTGACAGGCACAAGTCAGAGACAGGACCCACAGTGGGTCCCAGTGCCTCACTTCCCTTCGGGAGTAGGACTCTCCCCAAACCTGCAGAGAGGACAAGGCCACAGAGCCCCATCACATAGCAGCCCCTAACAACACATGCTGGGTGCCTATGTGGAGTTTACAGAGGCCTAATCTTCCCAAGGCCAGGCAAGGACACATAGTGAAAGAAAAGGCAGCTGCTTAGTGGAGTCCATGTTGGCAGGTGCAACGGGAGCCAGACACGGACAGAAGCCATGTGCAAACCAGCAAGGGGCCTGCCACCAAACCTAACAACCCAAGTTCAATCCCCAGGACCCACATGGTAGGAGAGATGACTCCTGCAAATTGTCCTCTGACCTACACACACACACACACACACACACACACACACACATGCACATACACACACACACACACACACACACACACACACACACACACACATGCACACACACACACACACATGCACACACACACACACACACACACATGCATAAATAAATGGAAAAAAAAAACTATGTGGAAGCAGTGCCCCCATCCTTTTGGCCTTTCCTGTCCACCATGCTCTTGGCCTACCTGGCTCCAAAAAACTTTCCCTGAAAGACAACAGGCCTAGGGCACACCATGAAGGGACAGGCCAGGCACTGCTGTGCTGTGCACATATCCTCAGAAATCTCATAATCGTCTGGCCTGTGTCACCTTAGTGTCATGTCCTAATCACCATGTACATGACAGTACACAGGAAGCACTCAGCCTGGACTGGCTACTGTGCAAATACAGGCTTCCCAATGGGCAGGTGGACAGTTATTGGCAAAGAACCATGGTGGGCCATATTTCCAAGAGCTGATCTCCTGCTGGGCACTGTTCTAGGGACAGATGAGCACAGTCATCCCATAAGTACCCCAGGATAAGCATTGTTATCATGCCCACTTTATGAGAGGAAAGTGAGTTACAAAGAGGTTATGCTGGGCCGGGAGAGATGGCTCAGTGGTTAGGAGGACTGGCTGCTGTCGCAGAAGACCTGAGTTTGATTCCCAGCACCCATATGGCGCCTAACAACCATCCATAACTTCAGTTCCAGAGAATTTTCTTCTGACCTCTGAGGGCATTGCACAGCACGGGTACACTTACATGCAGACAATATACTCATATACATTCAAATAAATAAGACACTCCATGCACAGCTGCCTAGGTGGGTTTGTGGCTTGCAGGCCTTTGGCGGCCCAACCCAGCAGCTGCCACCCAACACTACAACCATAGAGAGGAACTGCATGCATGGGTAGAAGGACAGCCAGGGGTGCACACACTCCATGCACAGCTGCCCAGGTGGGGTCCGGTGCGTGGGCCAAAGGATTCACCCCCCCACCCCCTCACCCACCCTGCTCAAAATACTGATACTGTGGTGGAAAGTATAAACTGCTGGTGCTGTGGTTTACTGTTGTTGGGAGGATCCAACAGTGTCAGGGATTTGAGGCTGCATAGCCAAAACTGAGGAAGAAACCAGCAGGAAGCAAACTGAATGACCAACTAGTTCTCCATATTAACATTTGAGAGTAGCAACAGAAGGCAAACAAATAAACAAAGGGGGAAAAAACACAACAACAACAACAAAAAAAATACACATGCCAAAAACACAACGGAAAAACAACAATATGGAAAAAGCTCAAAATAAATCCCCACCGAACTCAACCAATCCTGTAGAAGAGGAGATCTCCCTAGAAGGAAACCAAGACACCAACCTTAAAAGAACAATTGTAAACATATTCAAAGACTATAAAGAACAAATCAGAGAACTAAAGGGAGAGAATGAAAAACTCATGAAGGAAATAGAAGGAAAGTGATAAACTCCAGAAAGAACTAAAAGGAAAGATTGAAAAACTCAGAAAAGAACTAGAGGAAGAGAAATACAAACTCTGAAAAGAACTAGATGGAGAGAATGACAAACTCTGGAAGGAAGTGGAAACACTGAAAAGATCTCAGGCTGAAAGGAAAAAAGAAGCTGACCAGTGAAGCAAGGAGCTACAAGAAGAGAATGAAAAGCTCCAAAAGGAAGTGGAAATACTGAAGAAATCACAGGATGAAATAAAAAAAGGAAACTGAACATTCATCCAATCAGCAGGAAAGGATGGGGAAAAGCCCCAGAAGCAGAATGGATGAAGCAGAAAAAAGAATACCAGACCTACAGGATAACACAGCACAGCTAGAAACCTCAAGTAAAAATTATGAAAAATTTTTAAAAAAGCACAAGAGTGGAACATCCAAGAAACGTGGGACACTATGAAAAGACCAAACCTCCACATCATAGGATAGAGAAAGGAGAAGAATCCCAAGACAACAGTATTGACTAGATCTTCAACAGAAGAATAGAAGAAAACTTCCCCAAACTGAAAAAAGACAAACCCATACAAATACAAGAAGCACATAGAACACCAAATAGACAATACCAGAAAAGAAATTCCCCACCTCATATCATAGTTAAAACACTAGATGCTATGTCGGGCATGGTGGCGCACGCCTTTAGTCCTAGCACTTGGGAGGCAGAGGCAGGCAGATCTTTGTGAGTTCAAGGCCAGCCTGGTCTACAGAGCGAATTCCAGGACAGCTGGGGCTACAGGGAGACCCTGTCTCAAAAAGACCAAAAAAAAAAAAAAAAAAACCCAGCTAGATGGTTCAAAACAAGGGCAAAATACTGAAAGCCACAAAAAAACGCACGTTACGGATAAGGGGAAACCCATCAGAATCACACTGGACTTCTTTTCTAGTGCAAACTATAAAGCCAGAAGAACATGGACCAAGTATTCCCAGTTCTAATGACTAGATGGCAAACCAGATTACTATACCCAGCAAAAATTTCAAGTATAGTTGAGTAGAAAAAAAACTTCATGATATAAACAAAAAATGAAAGAACACGTGTCAAAAAAATCAACACTTCAGAAAATACGTGAAGCATTTTCCAAAGATCAGAGGAAAGAAGCAAGCTAATCCTTAAAGCAACCCAAGAGAGAAATTACTAAAAGCATAACAGAGAGAAAATAAATACCTAGACCAAGAAATGCAAATGAAAAAGAAGTTGAAAGGAAACAAAACGCATCTCTCAATAATAACCCTAAATATTAATGGACTAAAATCGACCCATTAAAAAAAGACATAGACTAGGAAGGAGGGATTAGGGAAACAGAAGACCTCTATATCCGCCTCCAAGAAACCCTCTCACAATCTCACCCTAAAGGACAAACACCACCTTAGAGGAAAGGTATGGAAAAAAGTATTCCAAGCAAAATGGTAACAAAAAGCAAGGCAGGGCTGGCTAGTCTAATTCAGACAAAATAGATTTTGAAGTAAAATTAATCAGAAGACAAGAAAGGGCCATTATAGAAATCCTTATCAATGGAATAATGTACCAGGAAGATTACACAATCTTAAATATTTAATGCACCAACTCTGGGTGCAACCGAACTTATAAACACAATCCTTCCGGACCTCAAGACACAAGATTAAATCCCAGCATGCCGAGAGAGAGTAGGGAACTTCAATACACCACAGGGCCACCTCGATTAGTTGTCACTGGACAAAAAAAAACAAGAGACATCAGAACGAACAATACAATACCCAAAAATGGACCCTCACATATAATAACAGAATATTCCACCCAAACACCAGAGAATAGAATATACTTTCTACGCATACATCGCCCCATGAAACATTCTCCAAAATCGACCACAAGTGCTGGGACACAAAATAAATCTCAGTGGTTGTCGCCCGTGTTGTGTGTATGCGGTGTGTGTGTGTGTGTGTGTGCGTGTGAGTGAAAGAGCGAGTGAGTGAGTGTGTGCGTGGGGGCACTCGGCTTGTTGTTGTCGGTGACTCCCCCTCCCCTCCACCTCCACCCCAACCCCCACCCCCTCCCACGGCTTGCCGCTGCAGTGGCCGCTCCCTGGGCCGTAGGAAATAAGCGATAACGATGACATCAAGGTGGAGAGCGACGAAGAGCAACCGAGGTTTCAATCTGCGGCTGACAAACAGGCTCATCATAATGCACTGGAACGAAAACGTAGGGACCATATCAAAGACAGCTTTCACAGTTTGCGGGACTCAGTCCCATCACTCCAAGGAGAGAAGGCATCCCGGGCCCAAATCCTAGACAAAGCCACAGAGTATATCCAGTATATGCGAAGGAAAAACCACACTCACCAGCAAGATATTGATGACCTCAAGCGGCAGAACGCTCTTCTGGAGCAACAAGTCCGTGCACTGGAGAAGGCGAGGTCAAGTGCCCAACTGCAGACCAACTACCCCTCCTCAGACAACAGACTCTACACCAACACCAAGGGCAGCACCATCTCTGCCTTCGATGGGGGCTCAGAGTCCAGCTCGGAGTTGGAGCCTGAAGAGCCCCAGAACAGGAAGAAACTCCGGATGGAGGCTAGCGAAGCCTTGTGGGGCAGGACAGCAATAAACTGTCATCTCATCCTCCTCTCAATTCATCGTTAGAACCCTCAAAACCATTTAAAAGACTATTTTTCTTTCTCTTTTTTTGTTATTTTTATGTAGAAGCTCTTGGACAGCAGCTCTCATTTTCCTTCCCCGTGTCCACTTTTTTTTGTTTTTTTTTTTTGTTTTAATGTATTCCCTTCAAGGGATTTCCTTGGTCCCCGACCAGGAATTTTTTAAACAAAAAAACCCGCAGCTTGGGCAGCTTTTTATCTTTTTTCTGTGGAGGACAGACGGCCAGCCGGACCTCTGAGTACATGGTGTCCTGCCCACCCCACCAGCTCCTTCAGCTGGAGGAGCACGTGCCTGGAGGACACCTGACACCGGCCTGTGGGCCCAGCTCCTCCTGTCTCTCCCCCTATCTCCCTTTTGGCGGATTTGTGGAATCTCTTTGGACTGTTCTACAGATGATCAGATTGAAGTAATCAGAATTACCCCCTCTCCTTCATAAGGATATTTTTTAAAAAGCTATTGTTCCTGTTGAAAGACCAGATCCTTAAAGATGTTTGATGTAGAAAAGGAAAGTGTGGGCAAGTTGCAGAGTCCTTGGCAATGTTTGCTCACCTCCGCCTCTCCGGCAACTGTTGAAGCCTGTGGAGCCAGCCTTACGGTGGGGCACAGGACCCTGTGGAGCCAGCCTTATGGAGGGGCACAGGACCCTGTGGAGCCAGCCTTATGGAGGGGCACAGGACCCTGTGGAGCCGGCCTTATGGAGGGGCACAGGACCCTGTGGAGCCAGCCTTATGGAGGGGCACAGGACCCTGTGGAGCCAGCCTTATGGAGGGGCACAGGACCCTGTGGAGCCAGCCTTACGGTGGGGCACAGGACCCTGTGGAGCCAGCCTTACGGTGGGGCACAGGACACTGTGGAGCCGTCCTTACCGAGGGGCGCAGGACACTGTGGAGCCAGCCTTACGGTGGGGCACAGGACACTGTGGAGCCGTCCTTACCGAGGGGCGCAGGACACTGTGGAGCCAGCCTTACGGTGGGGCACAGGACCCTGTGGAGCCAGCCTTACGGTGGGGCACAGGACACTGTGGAGCCGTCCTTACATAGGGGCCACAGGACAGCTGTGGGAGCCAGCCTTAATGTAGTGGCAAAACAGTACCCTGTGTAGCCAGCTTATTGAGGGCCACAGGACCCTGTGGACCGCAGCCCTTACGGTGGGCACAGGACCCTTAGAGCCAGACCTTATGGAGGGGCAAGATCCTGTGGTAAATGTATAGGAGATGGCAACAGTGAAACAGCCACCCAGGACCGTTAATGGTGGTGGTTCTTGTGTCGAGGAATCCTGTGGTGCGTGTGTGCTTTTTCCGCTTGTTTACGCTGTAAAATAATCCCCTGATCCATGGGGCCAGATTATTCTTTATGTCGGACTTAGTCATAGCTGGGTCAAGGGAGTTCAAAGTGATAAAAAGAGGTCGAGAGGGAGGCTATTTGGTCGTGTATGCCTACTATTGCAATATCTCCCTCGCTAGTCCGAGCTCTCAGCGGAAAGCCTGAGGAGCCAGCCACGCAGCGCGGCGCACGGCAGGGGAGCGCCGACCCGCTCTGTGTGCTCGGCACATACTGAAGGGAGAACAGCTCTCCTGTGCAGCGTATAACGGTCGCGGCCCCTATTTCTGATGACGTCGATACTGTAAAGCGACAGATTCATGAAGTAATGATCAAATCTTTCTTTCTGTTATTTCTAAGAAATAGAGCCAACTGATTTTGTATGTAAATACCAAGAGCTACTTCACCTGGTACTAAACACACCCCAGTGCAGCCGCCTTCCTTGGCCACCCAGTCTTGCTTCCTCCGCTCAAGCCACGATGTGGATCCACCCTGGTTCTGGGCTTGTGATCAGAATATCGCCAGAAGGGGTGTTCATGTCTTAGGCCCTCATTTCTTTGTGCTTTTTATCCTCCTCTGCTCCCCAGCATTTGCTGATTTCTAGTGTATACTCTGTAGTCTCAGTCTGTGTTTGAGGCCATTAAGAAGCACGAAAAAAAAAAAAAAAAAAGAAAAAAAGGGGGGGGGGGGGGGGGGAAAAAGGAAAAAGAGAAAAAGAGAAGAAAAGGAAAAAGAAGAAAGGAAAGAGCAACTCCAAGTCAAGGCCGGCAGAGAAAGGGAAAAACACCACACAGAGAAANCAGACCTCTAGCCCAGTTAACCAAAAGAAAGAAAGAGCAACTCCAAATCAATAGCATTCATGATGAAAGGGAAAACATCACAACAGATAAAGAAAATATCCAGACAATCATATGAGAATACTTCAAAAACCTATACTCTACTAAATTTGAAAACCTAAGAGAAATGGATGAATATCTGAAATCCTGGGATTCCCCAAAGCTTAACCAAGAAGAGACTAACACCTTAAACAGACCCATAATACTAGAGGAAATTGAAGACGTAATAAAAAGCCTCCCAACTAAAAAAGGCCCAGGCCCAGATGGTTTCACATCAGAATTCGACAAAACATTTAAAGAGGTCTTACAACCATTACTACTCAAACTTTTCAGAAGGATACAGACAGAGGGAAATACCCCAAATTCCTTACATGAAGTCAGCATCACTCTAATACCAAAACCAGGCAAAGACACAAACAAGAAAGAAAACCCATATCATTAATGAACACAGATGCAAAAATTCTCAACAAAATACTTGCAAATTGCATACAGATCCACATCAAAAAGATCATCCATCATGACCAGGTTGGATTCATACCAGAGATGCAGGGATGGTTCAACATATGTAAATCAATAAATATCATAAAACACATAAATGGATTTAAAGACAAAAAACACATGATCATCCCAGTTAATACAGAAAAAGCTTTCAACAAAATCCAGCTTCCCTTCATGCTTAAAGTCTTAGAGGGATCATTCCTTAATGTAATCAAAGCCATATACAAGAAACCCACAGCCAACATCATCCTAAAGGGAGAAAAGTTGGAAGCATTCTCCTTAAAGGCAGGAACATGGCAAGGCTGCCCACTATCACTACTCCTCTTCAATATACTGCTTGAAATGCTTGCTAGGGCAATAAGGCGAGAAAGCAAAATTAAAGTAGTACTAATTGGAAAAGAGGAAGTAAAACTATTCCTTTTTGCAGATGATGATAGTTTACCTAAGGGATGCTGAAAACTCTTAGAAATTATTAAAAGTGGGGCTGGAGAGATAGCTTAGCAGTTAAGAGCGCCGACTGCTCTTACAGAGGACCCAGCTTTGATCCCCAGCACCCACATGGCGGCTAAGAACCGTCTGTAACTCCAGTTCCAGAGGAATCCGAGACCCTCTTCTGACCTCCACGGCATTGCATGACACGGGTGCACAGACCTACATGCAGACAGTACATTCATACATATACAAAAATAAATAAAATTTTAAAAAAATTTTTAAAAAGAAATTATTAATTTTTATTAGTTTCAGTAAAGTGGCAGAATACAAAATAAACCTAGAAAAATCAGTAGCCTTCCTTTACACCAACAATAAGCAACTGGAGAAGGAATATAAGTAGAGCTTCCCAATCACAATAGCCTCAAAAACAACAACAAAAAAAAATACCTAGGAATAAACCTAATCAAAGACACCAAAGACCTCTACAACAACAATTTTAAAACCCTGAAGAAGGAGATTGAAATTGACATCAGAAGATGGAAAGACCTCCCATGCTCATGGACTGGAAAAATTAATATAGCAAATATATCCATTCTACCCAAATTAATATACAGATTCAAATGCAATCCCAATCAAAATCCCCATGAGCTTTTTCGCAGACTTAGAAACAAATCCTTAAATTCATATGGAAAAACAAAAGACCCCGAATAGCTAAAGCAACCCTGAGTGAAAAGTGCAATACTGGGGGGGATTACATTACCAGACATCAAGCTATATTACAGGGCTATAGTCGTAAAGACAGCCTGGTACTTGCAAAAACAACAGAACCATTGACCAATGGAACAAAATTGAAGATCCAAACTTGAGCTCATATAACTTCAGCCACCTCATATTTGACAAAGGGAACAAAAAAGCTCAGTGGAGGAAAGATAACATCTTCAGCAAATGGTGTTGGCAAAACTGGATCACCATTTGTAGAAGAACAAAATTAAACCCCTACCTGTCGCCCTATAAAAACATAAACTCCAAGTAGATCAAAGATCTCAACCTAAAACCTGAAACCCTGAAGGTGATAGAAGAAAAAGTCGGCAGCAACCTACAAGTCATAGGCGTAGGAAAAGACTTTCTAAATCAAACAGCAGCTGCACAGGAAATAAGGTCAACAGCAGACAAGTGGGATCTCATCAAACTCGAAAGCTTTTGTACAACTAAAGAAACAACCAAGGAAGTGAAGAGAAAACCCACAGAGTGGGAGGAAACCTTCACCACTGATATATCTGACAGAGCATTAACATCCAGAATAGAATATATAAGCTACTTAAAAAACAAAGAAGTAAGAAAATGAACGACCTACTCAAAAGATAAGAGTAAAGAGCTGAACAGAGACTTCACCAGTAAGGAAGTAAAGATGGCTGAGAAACATCTTAAAAAGTGTTCAACATCATTAATAATTAAGGAAATGCAAATTAAATCCACACTAAGGTATCATCTCACTCCAATAAGACTAGCCAAAATCAAGAAAAACAGACACCAAATGCTGGAGAGGTTGTGGGGAAAGGGGAACACTCATCCACTGCTGGTGGAAATGTTTTAAACTGGTACAACCACTGTGGAAAGCAGTGTGGAGAACCCTTAAAAAACTCAAAATGAGCCTACCACCTGACCCAGCCATACCATTCCTGGGTATATACCCACAAGATGCATCCTACTGCAAAGATACATGCACAGCTATGTTTATTGCAGCTCTCTTCACAATAGCAAAGATCTGGAACCAACCCAAATGCCTCTCAACTGATGACTGGATAACAAAAATGTGGTACATCTACACAATGGAGTTCTATGCAGCAGTAAAGAAAGATGACATCGGGGCTGGAGAGATGGCCTAGTGGTTAAGAGCACTGACTGCTATTGCAGAGGACCCAGGTTCAATCCCCAGCACCCACAGGGCAGCTAAGAACCGTCTGTAACTCCAATTCCAGGAGAACTCCATTTCCAGGGGAATCCAAGACCCTCTTCTGACCTCCGTGGCATTGCACGACATGGGTGCACAAACCTACATGCAGACAGTACACTCATACACATACAAAAATAAATAAAATTTTAAAAAAAGAAAGATGACATCATGAGCTTTGCTGGTAAATGGATGGAACGTGAAGCAATTATGCTAAGTGAAGTAACACAGTCCCAGAAAAATAAAACAAAAGGTGGTTTTCCTCATTTGTGGATGCTAACACCAAATCCGCAGTTGGCAGGCAAACTGAGCAACTTTATTATTATATTTCATTGTATTTGAAAGCAATTGTGCTATTCCAATGTGAGTCTCCAAATGGGCTCTAGAATTGTCTTACCACTTATATTCACACATTGTAATTACCATATATGGATGGAAGATATGTAGTCATATTCTAAAAAAAAAAAAAAAAGAATGTAAAGTTACACATCCTTTTTATCTGTTTTTATTTTTTTTATTTATTCTTTATGTGTATGAATGTACTGTCTGCATGCAGGTCTGTGCACCCTTGTCGTGCAATGCCACAGAGGTCAAAAGAGGGCATCAGATTCCCCTGGAACTGGAGTTACAGACGGTTCTCAGCCGCCATGTGGGTGCTGGGATTGACCTCGGGTCCTCTGCAAGAGCAGTCGGCACTCTTAACTGCTAGGCCATCTCTCCAGCCCAAGTTACACATCTTTATACCTGCATGCAGTTTTACTGTTAAAATGTGAATCTCTAAATTGTTTAGGAATTGACCTATAGTTTATTTTCAGAATTTGTAATTTTGACTTATGTGTGGAGTGTATATATTCATATTTTGGAATAATATAAAATAAAATATTAATAAATAAATAAATATTTTAAAACAAACAAGAAGTTATGCCATTTGCCTAGAGTCACACAGCAGGGACATAGCAGAGGAGGACTGGGCCCAATTAGACTGGCCACTCGGGCATACGTGCGTGCGTGCGTGTGTGCGTGCGTGCGTGCGTGTGTGTGTGTGTGTTGACTGGCCATTCTTAACTGCAAAGCTACATAAACTGAAACCAAGGGGAAATAAAGCACCAAGGACAGAGACCAGGCCATCAGCAGGGAGCAGCCTAAGACAACAGGGATCCAAGAAGGAGGAAGGAAGCCAGGAAGGAATCAGGAATCTGCTGCATAGCCTGGTGCCTGAGGTGGTACTCAGAGAGGTAGCTGACAGCGACATGAAGTGATACAGACCCCACACAGCAGATGGGCAGAGGAAGCAGGGCCTGTGGTCAGCAGAACCTCACGTTGGAATTGTTTAGAAGCTGCAGCCCCAGCTTGTCCCAGAACACTGCACCCCATGCTTAGCCTAGGGCCGCCCTGCCAGGGAACAGAGGCCTCCGTCGACTCCCCCTCCAATGCAGAACAGCCGCTTTCTCTCCATCCACTGGACTCTTACTTTTTGCCAAGTTCTTTGGAGTGCTAAAAGGATTTGCTTCCCAAACAGTTCACAGCTATGTCTAAAGCTCACACTGTAAGATGCTGCCTATTTATAACTAGAAATTCCCCCAGAACCAAACTGGACAAAGAAAAGTGGCAACTCTATATTGTCTCTGATTTTGTTTTAAATAAGAGCTCAGAATCGCATCCTTGACTGCATCCAAGTTACTCTTTTTCCCCATATATGGCCAGATCCACTGTTTGCCAAGGCAGGCCATGTTTTCCTTATTAAGAAATATACAAAGTTAGCAAACAGAGTCTGCTCACTGCCCTTCGTCCCAAGCCCAGTGGTCACAGCTAGAGCCGGGGCCTGACCAGGATTCCCGGCATTGCAGTGAGGCCAAAACTTGAGCACTGGAGGGGGAGTCTGTCCCAACCTGCTTGGCCTCACCTATTGGCATCAACAACACATTGCCTGTTGGATCCTGGCTGAGAAAAATCCTGTGTAACCCTAAAACAAACCAAGGGTGTGGGTGTTGATCTTCCCATTTTACAGAGGAACAGAATGAGCCACAGAGGACACACAGGGTCAAAGTCATCCAGCTGGGATGGCAGAAATGAGAGGACCACTTTGGTCTGACCATCCAACCCATCTTTTCACTTTTCTGTCAGTCTTCTCTTCCCTCTGGGCCTTGGTTTAACTGTCTGTAAACTGAGACCGTGGAAAGGTATTTTCAAGGTCTTTGTTTCAAATAAGAGCTCAGAGGTCTTATTTCAAGGTCTGAGGCTGACAAAGGATAACAGGTATATGGAGACAGAGGCCTACCTCAGCCAAAGCAGGTTTTCTGGGGCTGTTGCTGGAGTGGAGAGGGGCCATCCGGAGCACAGAACAGCCTCGCCTTCCCTGTTCAGTTCACAGAGCTTTCTCCGTCTCTAAGCCTGTGTTCCTCCACAGTCTACACCATGTCCATGGCCTGCGCCTGGACTTCACATGACTTTGATTCCCAAGCCTTTTGTATTTGACACCAAGGACATAAAGGGCTGAGGAAAAACTCCCCTTTCAAGTGCCTATGTCTAGTGCGACCGAACCCTACCTGGTGATGTCAAGCCATGCCTACCTGGTATCTTTGGAAAATGTGAGACTAGCCTGACTACCCTAGGGAACCTACTTCTGAGGATCACCTGGGAGCTGCGGCTTGAGTCTCTGGGCCCCAAACCTGATGCTGGCATCAATTAGACCCTCCCCTCAGGATAAGACATTGTGAAGGTTAACTTTTGTCAACCTGACATAAACCTAGACACATGTAGGAAGAGGGAATTTCAGTGAGGAACTGTGCCCTTCAGACTGGCCTGTGAGCCCTTTTCTTGATTGCTAACTGATGTAAGAGATCCCAGCACACTGTGAGCAGTGCCATCCCTGGGCTGGTCGGCCCTTGCTGTTTAAGAAACGTAGCTGAGCACTCCATGGGGAGCAAGCCCGTAAGCAGGCTCCTCCACAGGCTGTGCTTCAGTTCCTGCCTCCAGGCTCCTGCCTTAGCTTCCCTCAATGATCCATTGTAACCTGTACCCCAAATAAACCCTCCTCACTGAGGTTGTTTGGCCATGATGCTTATCACAGCAAACTAGAACATTCTTGCTTCTCCCCTCCCTTCCATCTCACATCTTTTCCCACCTCCTCTTCTACATCCATGAACCCAAACACACAGCCTAACGGACTCCACAGACCTGTAACTTTCCTTTGTCAATTGTAGTTTTCAAAGCTTTTCTATTAATCAGACAATAATAAGCACAACAAGCCCATACTTCCACGACCCTACCTCACATCCTCTTGGCAACCCACACCTCTGTTCATTGACAGGTACTCTACAGTTATTAGTTCGATGTGTACAGACATGAATATATAACCTTTAAGCAAGCTAGCCTCAAGCTGTGCATTTCACATTTGTGAGATTTTAAAATGTTAGCAAATGTTCTAAGCCATGACTATGACCCTTGGATCACGGAAATGTTTTAATCCATGATGACAGTTTGTCATGTGTCAGAAACTGACCTACCTTTTCCAACCAAGTGCGGACTGGGTGCTACGGCTTTCATCTCAGACTACAGTCAGACACTCTTGACCAGCGACAACTTGGAAGCTCTTCTCAGAGCCCAGCTACCTGAAGCTGGCCAGCACCTAGGCCCCTTCTGACACCCTGTCTTCTTTGGTATTTAGAGTTAAAATATTTGTCATTTTAATTAGTAGTATGATGCCTCGTAAAAATTCCAGATAATATGACAGTGAGAAAAGGGTGTGAGTCCCTTTTCAGCCCCAGTGCTCTGATGGCTCAGTTCAAGTCACTGAGGACTGAATAGTTCCCACTGCTGAGCAGCCAAGAGCACTGGGTGCTGTGTGGCCTGCACAATGCCCCCTGACACAGTTGCCTCTAAGCCCCTTTACTTCTGATGTTGGGTTCGGGAACAGTGGCTTTGCCACCCCGTATGGCTCATTCTACAACCTCAGAGAGAGCTCTTCCATCCCTCCAAGATCCGGCCCCCCCCCCTGCTGTGGCAGACAGTGTCCTCTTCCACATCTGGACATCTTTGGAACCTGCTACTGTCCTTCCTACTGTCCGTTCTGTTGTCCTTCCTACGAGCCCTCACTTCCTGTCCTTCTCACATGCCTGGACAGCCCCAAGGCTGCCTCCTCCATGAGCCCTGGCTGATGACCCCTGCTGGAAACAGGAGGTGACTGTCCCTCTTCTGACCTACGATGAATCATGAGGAGCCACTTCCCCCATGAATTTCACAGGCATAGACTACATCTCGGGCACCTGACTCTTCCACAGACCCTATTATGTGAAAAGCACATAGCAGACACATAGACAAACAACGCGGTGATGGTGGACAGATGAATGGAGCATGAAGTCACTCAAATTGCAAGAGATGCGTAGTTAAGAAACATTATAAAAGATGCAAAGTGCCAACAGTCACAATTTTGATGCAAGGTGGACAAGCTCAGGCTTGCGAGGCATGTCCCTTAGAAGCGGCATCCCAGGTAAGAGCGACAACCGAGCAAAGCCTTAGAGGCAAGAACTAACAGGAAATGAGGCCGGGGAGCGAGGCAGGCTCAGTTTAGAGGTTGCCTAAGCCCAGAAAATGAGTTTAAAATAAACTACTGACAAAACAGAACCACCAATCTGACTTCTCAACCTATGGGTTGAATTGAACAAAACTAGATCTTGACCTTGTCTTACAGCAGTGCAAGACTCTGCCTCACAGACTCTTCTTCACCTTATCTCTGCAGGACCACCCTTCCTGTCCTCTGAGACTCATACAAAAGTCATCTGCTCCATGAAGCTAGACCTAGACAAGTAAGACATAAGAGCTCAGAAAATCTGAATATCAAAAACATGTCTGCCACAAAGATTCCATTTCACTTTGCTTTCTCAGTGTGGAAAAATCGTGTTTCTCAGTTCAGTTAGACGGAATTTCCTGAGAAACAGAATGTGCTAGATGGTAGGCTCTGACAACTGAAGAGCAAAGTCTTACCAAATGAGCACACACTGACAATTAGTAACATAATACAGGTACAGTGTGAAATAAGAAGAGGTACAGAGGCAGCTTCTTTATGGACTAATAACAGGTGGAAAGTCACGCACAAAAGAAGATTCATTCAACATCATTTGCATTTACTGCTCTGAGATCTATATGAATGCCTGCTGTGACCTGAGCCCTGAACATGTTGACCATGCAATGGAAAATAGGGATGAGATCTAGAACATTCTAAATAAAGACACAGAATCTGCAAAATTCCAGGATCAATAAGGCTGTCAAGGAGGGCCAGAAAGACAGGCCAGAGGTGCATGTGTTGGACCAGAGAGTAGCCATGACTCGTGTGCGGAGCAAGTCTGAAGGACGAGTACACAGAGATGCTTACAGGAACAGAGAGGGAGGGAGAGCGTCCTGAACAAGCCCGGGGTGAAGTTCCATCACTCGGTCCCCACTCTGCCCCAACTGAGTCAAGAATTATAGCTAGGGCCCCAGCATCAGCAGCCTGTCCTGACCACCCGGCCTTCTGTGGCTCTCCCGCAGCCTGGGTGCATGCTGTCAGAGTGGACTCTCCCGCAGCCTGGGTGCATGCTGTCAGAGTGGACTCTCCTGTAGCCTGGGTGCATGCTGTCAGAGTGGACTCTCCTGTAGCCTGGGTGCATGCTGTCAGAGTGGACTCTCCTGCAGCCTGGGTCCATGCTGTCAGAGTGGACTCTCCTGCAGCCTGGGTGCATGCTGTCAGAGTGGACTCTCCCAGCTGGGCAGCCCAGGGTAACTGAGAACACAGCTCCATGGAGAAGACCTAGAGATGGGCAGGCCAGGGTAACCTGAGAACACAGCTTCACGGAGAAGACCTTGAGCTGGGCAGCCCAGGGTAACGCTGAGACACAGCTTCACGGAGAGCAAACCTTAGGGTGGGCAGCCCATGGTAACCTGAGAGCACAGCTAAGGAGAACGACCTAGATCTGGCAGGCCAGGGTACCTGAGGCACAGCTCCATGGAGAAGACCTAAGATGGGCAGGCCCAGGTAACCTGAGAACACAGCTCCATGGAGAACGACCTAGAGATGGGCAGCCAGAGGAACCTGAAGAACACAAGCTCCCATGGAAGAAGACCTAGAGATGGGCAGCCCAGGGTAACCTGAGAACACAGCTCCATGGAGAAGACCTAGAGATGGGCAGGCCAGTGTACCCTGAGCGCACACCTCCATGGAGAAGACCTAGAGCTGGGCAGCCCAGGGTAACCTGAGAATACAGCTTCACGGAGACGACCTAGAGGTGGGCAGGCCAGGGTAACCTGAGAGCACAGCTCCATGGAGAAGACCTAGAGCTGGGCAGGCCCAGGGTAACCTGAGAACACAGCTCCATGGAGAAGACCTAGAGCTGGGCAGCCCAGGGTTAACTGAGAGCACAGCTCGTGGAGAAGACCTAGATGGCAGCCAGGGTAACCTGAGAACACAGCTCACATGGAGAAGACCTAGAGCTGGGCAGCGCCAGGGTAACCTGAGAACACAGCTCCATGGAGAAGACCTAGAGATGGGCAGGCCAGGGTAACCTGAGAGCACAGCTCCACAGGAGAAGACCTAGAGCTGGGGCAGCCCGGGTAACCTGAGAGCACAGCTTCACGGAGAAGACCTAGAGCTGGGCAGGCCCAGGGTAGCCTGAGAGCACACAGCTCCATGGAAAGAACCTAGAGCTGGGCAGGCCCAGGGTAACCTGAGAAACAGCTCCATGGAGAAGACCTAGAGATGGGCAGGCCCAGGGTAACCTTAGAGAAACACAGCTCCACTGGAGAAGACCTAGAGATGGGTAAGCCAGGGTAACCTGAGAACACAGCTCCATGGAGAAGACCTAGAGCTGGGACGCCAGGGTAACCTAGAACACAGCTTCACGGAGAAGCCTAGAGTTGGGCAGGCCAGGGTAACCTGAACACAGCTCCATGGAGAAAAGCCTAGAGCTGGGCAAGCCCAGGGTAACCTGAGAGCACAAAGCCTCCATGGAGAAGACCTAGAGATCTGTGCAGCCCAGGGTAACCTGAGAAGCACAGCCATCCAGACGAAGACCTAGAGCATGGGCACGGCACCGGGTAACCTAGAGAGCACAGCTTCACGNGCAGCCTGGGTGCATGCTGTCACAGTTGGACTCTCCCAGCCTGGGTGCATGCTGACTCGACCTGGGCCCATGCTGTCAGAGTGACTCTCCTGGCCTGGGTGATGCTGTCAGAGTGGACTCTCCTGTAGCCGGGTCATGCTATCAGAGTGAACTTCCTGTACCCTGGGTGCATGGTGTCAGATGGGACTCTCCTGCAGCCTGGTCGTCGTCGGTACTTCTGCAGCTAGGTCGATGTTGCTGGGACTCTGCTGTAGCCTGGGTCCATGCTATCAGAGTGGACTCTTCCTGTAGCCTGGGCCATGGTGTCAGGTGGACTCTCCTGCAGCCTGGTTGCCATGCTGTCAGAGTGGACTCTCCCGCAGCCTGGGTGCATGCTGTCATGAGTGTCACTCTCCTGTAGCCTGGGTGGGATGCTGTCAGAGTGGACTCTCCTGCAGCCTGGGTGCATGCTGTAAGAGTGGACTCTCCTGCAGCCTGGGTGCATGCTGTCAGAGTGGACTCTCCCGCAGCCTGGGTGCATGCTGTCAGATTGGACTCTCCTGCAGCCTGGGTGCATGCTGTCAGAGTGGACTCTCCCGCAGCCTGGGTGCATTCTGTCAGAGTGGACTCTCCTGCAGCCTGGGTGCATGCTGTCAAGAGTGGACTCTCTGACCTGGGTCCATGCTGTCAGATGGCTCTTCTGTAGCCTGGGTGCATGCTTCTCAGAGTGGACTCTCCTGATGGCCTGGTCCATGCTGTCAGAGTGGACTCTGCCTGCAGCCTGGGTCCAGTGCTGTCAGAGTGGACTCTCCTGCAGCCTGGGCCCATGCTGTCAGAGTGGACTCTCCTGTAGCCTGGGTCCATGCTATCAGAGTGGACTTTCCTGTAGCCTGGATGCATGCTGTCAGAGTGGACTCTCCTGCAGCCTGGGTCCATGATTGCTCATAGTGGACTCTCCTGAGATCTGGGCCCTGCTGTCAGAGGGACTCTCCTGCAGCCTGGGCGGATGCTGTCAGAGTGGACTCTCTGTAGCCTGGTGCATGTGTGCAGAGCGGACTCTCCCTGCAGCTCTGGGTGCATGCTGTCAAGAGTGTGACTCCTCCTGCAGCCTGGGTCCATGCTGTCAGAGTGGATCTCCTGTAGCCTGGGCCATGCTGTCAGAGTGGACTCTCCTGTAGCCTGGTCCCATATCTGTCAGAGTTGGACTCTCCTGTAGCCTGGGTGCATGCTGTCAGAGTGGACTTTCCTGCAGCCTGGGTGCAGCTGTCAGAGTGACTCCCCTGCAGCCTGGGCTCCATGCTGCAGAGTACTCTCCGGCAGCAGGCATGCGGTCGTGGACTCCCCTGTAGCCTGGGTCCATGCTGTCAGAGTGGAATCTCCTGCAGCCTGGTCCATGCTCCTGTCCCAGAGGGGACTCATCCCTGTTAGCCTGGGTCCATGCTGTCAGAGTGGACTCTCCTGCAGCCGGGCCATGCTATCAGAGTGGACTCTCCTGTAGCCTGGGCCCATGCCTGTCAGAAGGGGACTCTCCTGTGCAGCCTGGGTGTCATGCTGATCAGAGTGTACTCCTCCTGTAGCCTGGGTTCAATGGCCGTCAGGTGAACTCTCCTGTAAGCCTGGGGCCCATGGCCCTGTCAGAAGTGGACTCTTCCTGTAGCCTGGGTATGTTGCGTGGTCTTGATCTGGCATGAGTAGGTGACTCTCCGGCAGCCTGGGTCCATGATGTCGAGAGTGGACTCTCCTGCAGCCTGGACCCAATGCTGTCAGAGTGGACTCTCTGCGAGAAGACCTAGAGCTGGGCAGGCCCAGGGTAACCTGAGAGCACAGCTCCATGGAGAAGACCTAGAGCTGGGCAGGCCCAGGGTAACCTGAGAACACAGCTCCACGGAGAAGACCTAGAGCTGGGCAGGCCCAGGGTAACCTGAGAACACAGCTCCATGGAGAAGACCTAGAGCTAGGCAGCCCCGGGTTACCTGAGAGCAGAGCTCCACGGAGAAGACCTAGAGCTGGGCAGTCCCAGGGTAACCTGAGAGCAGAGCTCCATGGAGAAGACCTAGAGCTGGGCAGGCACAGGGTAACCTGAGAACACAGCTCCATGGAGAAGACCTAGAGCTGGGCAGCCCAGGGTAACCTGAGAGCACAGCTCCATGGAGAAGACCTAGAGCTGGGCAGGCCCAGGGTAACCTGAGAGCACAGCTCCATGGAGAAGACCTAGAGCTGGGCAGCCCAGGGTAACCTGAGAGCACAGCTCCATGGAGAAGACCTAGAGCTGGGCAGCCCAGGGTAACCTGAGAGCACAGCTCCATGGAGAAGACCTAGAGCTGGGCAGGGCAGGGCAGCTCACTGCTCCTGAGCCCAGGACCATCTACTGGCCTCCTCCACACACCTCCAACCAGCTCACGCAAACGTACCTCAGCTACTTCCCATCGGAAGTGCTCTTTCTCCCAGCTCTCCTTGCTCCAGGATGGCCCCACATCGCCCAGGCTCTCCTTCACTAGTCCCCAGAATCCATTGCGTCATGTCCCACCAATTCTAATCCCAGTTTTCTCCACCTCAAAGACACTGTTCCCACCAGGATAATTGCCAGACTTTCTAGACCCTTCCCTTCTGTGCTGGTCAGTTTTCTTCAACTTGATACAAATGCAAATCATCTGGGAAGAGGGAGCCTCAGTTGAGAGATTCCCTCCACCAGAATGGCTGTGCATATTTTCTTGATTGCTAATTGGTTTGGAAGAGCCTGGCACTCTATGCCATCTCTGGGAAGATGGGTCTGGGCTGTACAAGAAAAGAAGCCAAGAAAGAAAAGGGGGCAGCCAGCAAGCAGCACTCCTCTGTGTCTCTGCTTCAGCTCCTGCCTCCAGGTTCCTGTCTTGAGTTCCTGTCCCGACTACGCTAGTGATGGACTGTCACTTGGAAGAGGAGATAAAATGAACCCTTTCCTCCCCAATTTGGTTTTGGCCAGTGTTTTATCCCAACGACAGAACCCAAACCTTCTACACAGAATCCATGGGAATCTTAAAATGCACATTTGTAAAATGCACATTTGGCATGCCCTGCCCATGGCCGTTGCCCTCTGTAGACAAGTCCTCTAAGGAGTGTGCATGCATACCTGGCTCCTCATGCTTGCATCCTCCATGCCTCCTCCGCTCACCACAAGCCTTTGGCTATACCCTGCCTCTGTCACTCCTCCTAGAACCTCAGCGTGGGCCACGGTTTACACTGTTAGGTGCTTTTTTGTGCAGAAAGCTTCCCTGGCCGTCTATGCCTCTGCCTAGCTCTGCGTGCCCCCCGCCTGCTGTCTCTCAGCTCTCCCCCACACCCTGTGCTTCCCTGTACTGGGAAGTCTATTGTGGCATGAGAGCCACCCGCTCGTGAGGCCTGGAATCAGCTGGGTCTGTTCTTGTCGCCACCCCTTGTCTGCCAGACAAGGAAGGGCCGTGAGGGCTGAACATGGAAAGGACAGCTGAGAGGGCAGAGAAGGAGGCAGGTGAGTGCCAGGAGAGGAGAGCCCGCCCCCTGCAGTAGAGACCTCACATTTCAGCTGGGTCTCCAGGGGACTCGGTCCTGTGTGGAGATGGACTGCAGGCTGGTGGAGCAAAAGGAGGTGAGAAGGGACAGAAGTGTTTCCACACCAGACCCCACCTCGGAGTGAAAGTACACACTTCTTCATGTAAAACCAATTTGCAGGCTGTTGTGCCGAAACCCCCACAGCCCCACCTTCCAGCGTGTGGTGAGGGGTTGTATGTTCAATCAGGTTGATGCAGAATGCATGATCTCGGTTGGGGTGGGGGTGGGGGGGAAGGGAAAGGGAAATATGCCTGAACTGAATTGGAAAATGATGAATGAAATGCACAAAGCATCAATAAAAAAAATGTTTAAAAAAAAAAAGGAAAGTACACACTTCTGTCTCCTCTCAGTCCTTACCCAGTCCGTGAGGGAAGTCTCCCATGTGGAAACCAGTCCTCCTGCCGACCACTAAGGGCACCCAGACAACAGAGCCCTGCCCCAGCCAAGCCAGGGCAGGAAGGCCACACTCAGCCAGGGGGCTGAATGCCTGTGGCCCGTCCCAAACCCTGAACCAACCAGACCTGGCCTCCAGGCCTGTCGCAGAGCTCCACACTGTGGATTTCTGGGCTTTTCCTGCTCCCTCAAGCCCCACCCAAATTCCTTAGGTCTGATGGCTCCTGGGCCAGTAGGGACCCAGGTCACTAGAAGTGGAACTGACAGGCAAGACACAAATCACATACCCAGACTCCCCAGATCAGACCCATCACCCCAGAAGACATACCTGAGGTAAGCTAGAGGGAGACACATGGCCCAACAGTCAAGGGGCAAAGTGCCAGCTCCACTTGCCACAGTGTTATTAAAAGTCAACCGTCTCCCAGCATGGTGGTTATACAGTGTTTGCTCTATAGTAATTTGTTAAACTGAACGTTTTTCTATATGTGTTATATTTCACAATTTTAAAAGGGTTGGAGAAAATGCAACTGCCTTCGTGGAATGTAAATCTAAGCAGATGCCAGAGCCGCCAACCAGGATCTGGGGCTGATGGCATCGTGCACAGCCACCCAGGAGGCCACTCCAGCCCTGGGGGCCCATCGTTTGAATAGGGCTACACTGAGGAGAAGGCTGTGAGCAATTGCCCCCAATGAAGCCGCTTCATAGAGGGAATGTGAGAAATTGGAACAGGCACACCCTGGCCTATGGCCCACTGTCTTCCATACTTTCCACACCGCCTGCCCAGCTGCTGGGCCCCAGGGGTCCGTGGTACACAGGCAGTAAAGCTGGGGGGTAAAGTGGAGTCTGAGCGTTCCCTCCTAAAAGTGAGAGAAAGCTGCGTGTGGTGCTGCATGCCTGTAATCTCAGAGCCTGGGAGGTGGCAGATCAGAAGCTCAAGACCAGCCTCAGCCACACAGGAGTTAGAAGTCAGCCTGGACTAAAGGAGACCTTGTGTCAAACAAAGCAAAGCAAACAGAAACAAAAGTGAAACTTCACAAAGCAAACAGAGAACAGGAGTCAGGGAGGAAGACCAGTGGCAACAATTAAAGAGGGAAGAGGGGGCTAGAGAGATGGCTCAGCGGTTAAGAGCACTGGCTGCTCTTGCAGAGGGCCCAGGTTCAATTCCCAGCACCTACATGGTGGCCAACAATGTTCCGTAACTCCAGTTCCAGGGGATCCGACACCCTCTTCTGGCCTCTGTGGACATTGCATGACACAGGTGCACTTACATACATATAATATTAATATACACATAAAGTAAAATAAAAATAATAAATAAAAATTTTAAAAGATGGATAAGGAAGGGAGGAGGCAGGAAAAGCCCTTTCAGAGACTGGGAGAAGAATCGTGGCACTCTGGAGAGGACTCTAAGGCAATCCACCAGTGCATTGCGCCGGCATGCCATGGAAGTTCCACCTCAAGGAAACTAAGGGCAGGTAGGCAAAAATATTCAGAAAGATGCTTTTGACAGTAACAAAAAACTGAAATATCTTAAATGGCACTAATAAAAGGTGATGTAGATAAAGTATAATAGAACATTATGCATCTTCTCAAAAAAAAGAAAGCAGGAGGCTGGGGTGGACTCAATGTTCTAGTTCTTGCCTAGCACGTGAAAGCCCTGGAATCAATATCCAGCACTGAATAATATCAATAACAACAATATTAGTGTACTGCCATTAAAGGAAAGCAAAAGGTCCTTCCGCATGATTGAAAGACTCAGAACTCAGTGTTAGGGAAAAAAAGAGCAGCTCCAGGGTAGTGTAGCTTACTCTGATCCCCTGCGGATCTGAAAGGGGTGTGATTATACGTGCGTTTACCTCAGCATCCACAGGTATATAATTCACAAAAGCAAACTAATCTACAAGGATGAATACTGAAGAGTAGATGCAGAGGGGGCATACAATGAGAGAGGTCCCCTCGCTGGAGATAATTTTTTAAATGATCATATACCAGTAAAGAAGTGACAGTCTATTAAAACACTAGATAAGAAAAGGTTGCCCATAAATCCACAAAGATAGGAAGAACGAACGAGAAACACAGCCACAATATGTTGGGTGCTGGAAGGCAGTGGTTTAGTGGATCTGAGTAAACTAATTCCTGTGTCAGCAGTAAAGAAGCCAAAAGCCACATGATGATCACCATGGGCTTAGCAGAGCCCTAGGAGTTAGAGGCACCAAGTACCTGAAAAAGGCTGGGCTGTGACTGGAGCAGGAGCCAGGGGGAGCCGGGGGGATGCCGGGGGGATGCCGGGGGGGATGCCGGAGGGGAGCCGGGGGGATGCCGGGGGATTGCCGGGGGAGGGGGGATGCCGGGGGGGGGGGATGCCAGGGGGATGCCGGGGGGGATGCCGGGGGGGGGATGCCGGGGGTTGCCGGGGGGGATGCCGGGGGGGTTGCTGGGGGGGATGCCCTCTGCCTCCGGAAGCTGTTGGTCTGCTCCCTGACAGAAGCCTTCAGGGCAATCCTCTGGAGGGTTAAGCGGACTGACTCTGGCTTGGAGCATGAAGAATAGTTGAGAAAATGAGTTCCAAAGGGGAAAGGCGGAAACCAAGCACAGGTTTAACATTAGCTGTGCAGATATCATACATACATGTACACACATGACTACAAAGCAATCAAAACTATAGAGGGAGGAAGCTGTTCTGGGTCATACAGTCATCCCCTGAGGGGTTAAAAAAAAGAACCTCCACTTCCCCTACACAAAACCTATATACATACAACCTCTCAGCAGCTTTTTAGTGAATATGAATGGACAGGCAAGGAATATCCATCATTAGAACACCAGCGCCCACACACATACAGATAATAATAATAAATAAATAAATATTTACTAAATAACAAAATAAAAAAGCTACTGGTTTGGTTTTGTCAACTTGACACAAACTAGCAATACCTGGGAAGAGGGACCTTCACCTGAGGAACTACCTCCATCAGATTGGCCTGTTGCCATGTCTGTGAGGCATTTTCTTTTTTTATTATTATTATTTTATGTGTATAACTGTACTGTCTGCATGTAGGTAGGTGTACCCATGTCATGCAGTGCTGCAGAGGTCAGAAGAGGGAGTTAGATTCCCCTGGAACTGGAGTTCAAGATGGTTCTTAGCCACCATGTGGGTGCTGGGAATCGAATCCAGGTCCTCTGCAAGAGCAGTTGGTGCTCTTAACCACTGAGCTATCTCTCCAGCCCTGTGAGGCATTTTCTTTTTTTAATAAAATTTTTATTTATTTTATATGTGTATGAATGTACTATCTGCATGTAGGTTGGTGCACCGGTGTTGTGCAATGCTGCAGAGGTCAGAAGAGGGTGTCAGATTCCCCTGGAACTGGAGTTAAAGACGGTTCTCAGCTGCCATGTGGGTGATGGGGATCGAACCCGGGTCCTCTGCAAGAGCAGTCGGAGCTCTTCACAGCTAGGCCATCTCTCTGGCCCCAAGGCATTTTCTTAATTGCTGATGATGTAGGTGGGTCCAGCCCTCTGTGCCAATCCTCAGCAGATGGGCCTAGGCTGTATAAGTAAAGTAGCTGAGCAAGCTAGGAGGAAACAAGGCAGGAAACAGTGTTCCTCCATGGCCTCCACTTCAGTCCCGGCCTCCAGATCCTGCCCTGGTATCCCTTGATGATGGTCTACAAACTGTAAGTCAAATACCCTTTCCTCCCCAAGTTGCATTAGGTCAGTGTTTTATCACAGCAATACAAACCAAACTAGGACAGAAAACATTAAGGAGTAATAGTTAATTCAAGGCCAGGTATGATGGCATACACCTCTAATCCCAGAGGCAGGCAGATCTCTGTGAGTTCAAGGCCAGCCTGGTCTACATAGTGAGTTCCAGGCCAGCTGGGGCAACAGGAAGACTCTGTCTCCAAAAGACAAAAAAATAAAAATAAAAATAAAAAAAGAATAATTGTTAATATAATAAGAAAAAGAGAGAGAGGTGGAGTGCATTCTGGGTTCACTACCCAGAACAAAATGAAAAGAAAGCAAGGAAAAGATATTGCTTCTGGGGCAGAAGAGATGGCTCAGTGGTCAAGAGCACTGGCTGTTCTTGCAGAAGACCTGGGTTCGAATCCCAGCACCCACATGGCAGATAACAACTGTCTGTAACTCCAGGTCCAAGGGAATCTGACACCCTCTTCTGTCCTCCATGGGGATCACACTACACAAGTACATTACATATAAGCACAAAATACAAGTATACACATAAAATAAAAGTAAAGGAAAATTTTTTTTAAGAGAAAAAAAGATATTGCTTCTATGAAACAAAAAAGAATGCTACAGAGTTAACAATGTGCAGAAAACCAAAAAGAGTTTGAAAATTAAAAATGAGATAGCAGAAACAAATCCAACAGAAGAACGCGAGGAAACTCCTGGTTCTCTTTCTGCTGCTGTGGTTAAGAAAAAATGATGGGGCTGAAGAGATGGCTCACAAGACCCAGGTTTGACTCCAGCACCCACATGGCAGCTAACAACCTTCCATAATTCCAGTTCCAGGGGATCTGACATGCTCCTCTGTCCTCCGAGGGAACTGCATGACAGAATGTACTCACATACATGTAGGCATAACATTCATACACATAAAATGAAAATCAATTTTTGAAAGCATAGTAAAGAAAAAGCAACTGACAAGAACCAGCCTGGGGAGGAGAAGGTTATCTATGGCCAGTGACCACCCAGCATCCAGGGGAGAAGGTAGAGGCACCCAAAACAAGCCTTGAAGCAGAAACCACAGAGAATGCTACTTGCTGGTTTACTCCCTCAACCAGCTTTCTTGTGTAGCCCGAGCCCACTCACCCAAGGGTGGCACCACCCACAGTGGGCTTGGTCCTCTGACATCAATTAACAACTAAGAAAATGCCTCCCCAGACACGCCCACAGGTGAGTCTACAGGAAGAAAATCTGAAATTACAATTCCCTCTTCCCAGGTTATCAAGTCAATAAGTGGGACTAACTATGACAGAGACACTCCCAGAAACAATAGTGAGAAGGAAAACATAGGACTGGGTCAAGAGGTCCAACACCCCAAATATATATATAATATATATATACAATACATATAATCATATGTATTGGTTATTGACTCAACAGTCCTAAATAATCAACAAGCCTGTGACATTCAACAGCACGAACTGAGTGCCCAGCATCCTGTGGTCACCGCACTTGGGCCTCCCATTCCCTCCTAGATCTGACAGACCAACCTGCACCTGTTCTCCTCACGACAACAGTGGCAGGCCTTCATTCTTCAGTCTGTATTATGATTACCAAAGTCTGACTAGCCCAAAGCAAGACTCCTGACGGAGGCCAGAATCAACCAAGAGAAAAACAAAGTCACATGGCGAAGTCATTGATACAAAAATGAGCTGGTTTTGTTTTGGTTTTGGCTTTGGTCTTTTTGACAGGGTCTCCCTGTAGCCCCAGCTACCCTAGAACTCACTATGTAGACCAGACTGGCCTTGAACTCACAGAGATCCACTGGCCTCTGCCTCCTCAGTGCTGGGATTGAAGGTGTGTGCCACCATGCCCAGTGATGAGCTGTTTTTGTAATCCATCACAGAAGACTTTATTTTTTTTTAATTTTTATTTATTTTTATTATGTGTATGAATGTACTGTCTGCATGTAGGTCTGTGCACCCATGTCGTGCAATGCCGCGGAGATCAGAAGAGGGCGTTGGAGTCCCCTGGAACTGGAGTTACAGACGGTCTTCAGGTGCCATGTGGGTGCTGGGGATCAAACCCGGGTCCTCTGCAAGAGCAGTTGGCACTCTTAACCGCTAGGCCATCTCTCCAGCCCCACAGAAGACTTAAAAAAGGGAGACAGGAAATAGAAAGAACAGGAAGCTAAATAATGATAGGAACTTGGCTTGGTTGCACAAGCCTGTAATCTCCAGTGCCCAGGAAGGAGGAAGATGCAGGAAGATTACAAATTTGGGGTAAACCTGGCCTACATAGCAAGTTCTTGACTCAAAAATAAACAATTCCAGGGGCTGGAGAGATGATTCTTGATTCAAAGTGCTTCCTGCTCTTCCAGAGGATAGGAACTTTGTTCCCAGCACCCACATCGGGGGGCTCACAACCACCAGAACTCCAGCTGCAGGGGCTCAACGCCCTCCTCTGGCCTCTGCAGGCACCTACACACGTGTGGGACATGCACAGACCTGCACACATAAGACATGAATAAAAATAAGTTCTTTTTAAAAATAAAATTAAAATAAACAATTCTAGTAGATCTCCTAAAAATAAAGTTGAGTGTCCAGATTGAATTACTCATAGGGTGCCTAATAAATAAGACTAAATTTAGTCTTACCAAATTCATACCAAATATCAATTTCAGAACAAGGACAAAAGGAAATTTCTGGAAGCTTCTTCAGAGGAAGCAGCAACAGAGTTTACACAAAGATGAAAAATAAAAATGACAGCCGCATTTTGATCAGAAGCTAGCAGCAGCGGGCGAAGCTTCAAAATTCTTAAGGAAAATTATTTTGAAGTCAGAATTAAATATCCAATCAAACTATCATATTAAGTGTGGTACGGAATAGAGTTTCTAATATGTACACACTTTAAAGGCATCACCTCCAATGCACCCTCCCCCAGAGAATGTGCTCTGACAAGTGAGTAATGAAATCAAGAAAACAGGAGTAAAACTAATTCCCGGGAATGTGTAAGGGAAAATCTCAGGAGTACAAAAGTTCGCCAGCCATCAATGGCAACTAGTCTGAACCAGGGCAAGCTGAATGTTCCAGAAGATACTTTCTCAGGAATATGAACCTGGCAAATATCTGATGGGTCTGAAGAGTATGAAACACACAGTGGAGACCAGTATGAAGAAATAATGACAATACATAGAAAACTAAGCAAATTATGGGGAAACAAAAACGTGCAGCCAAATGAAAGTGCTCGTACGCCACCCAGATAATGTAAACACTCAGGCTGGGCACGTGGGTGGATGGCACAGCCTTTTCATAGCATGTGACAGGCTGGGTTCAATGCACAGTACCACAAAAAAAATACATGAATAAAAGTGAATACAGAGCTATCAAAATCTCCTGCACTGTAACTTTCTTAAGTCTGGGGGACCAGTATGAGAGTATATGCAGGGCACCAAGAGGCCGGGGGGGGGGGTGAGCTACTGCGTGCTCACCGGTTAGAAAGAGAAGTCAATGGAGAATCCCAAAAAGTTGATAAGACATATAAATTGAAATGCTCCAAGCGTGCTGGATAGAAGTATAGAAGTAAATGCCAAACTAAGTCAGCTCAAATGGATGAAATGCCTGACCTCTGAGAAATAGAAAATGGAGCTGGGCAAGAAAGGAGGTGGAGGCGGGACCTTCTTGTGTGTAAGCATCATCGGAAGGGGCTGGAGAGGGGGCTCAGTGCTTAGAAGCACCTACTGCTCTTCAGAGGAGCAGAGTTTGATTCCCAGCACCCACACACTACAGGCAGCTCACAGCCCTCCACAGCTACAGCTTCAAGGGATCCAACACCCTCTTCTGACCTCTGTCAACACCTGTACACATGTGACATACACTCGTACATGCACATAAATAAAAATACAAATAAATCTTTTTAAAGTCTTTTTTAAGTATTGCATGAGTACTTCTTTACATTAATGCAAAGCTTTTGTGATAAAAATTAAATGCTCTTGGGACTGGAGAGATGGGGTTCGATTCCCAGCACCCACATGGCAGCTAAAATTCATCCATAGCTACAGCTCCAAGGGAACTGACCCCCAAGGGCATTGCACAACACATGTGTTCTTCCACACATGCAGGCAATATACTCATACACATAAAATAAAATAATAAATAAAATATTTTTTAAATTAAATGCTCTTGTGCATGCCTTTAATCCCAGTACTCAGGAGGCAGAGGCAGATGGATCTTTATGAATTCAAGGCCAGCCTGGTCTACATAGTGAATTCCAGGCTAGCTGGGGCTACAGGGAGACCTTGTCTCAAAAAGACAAAAAAAAATTAAATGCTCTTAACCACTGAGCCATCTCACCAGCCCCTAAATACACTATCTTTAAGTAAGGTCCATAAATTACATTAGAGTTTATGATCTATGATATACCACTGCATGGGTTTTGATAAATGTATGTCATATCTCCATCATTAGAGAATATTTTCACTTCTTTTCCAAAAAGTTTGAGAATTTCATGCATGTATAGAGTTTGTTGCTGCTACAGATTTTTTTTAACTTTGTATTGAAATATGCCAAAGGTCCAGAAAAAAACTAGATGCAAAAAACAAATATCACTTCTATTTTTTTTAAAGGAATTATAGATAAAGCAGTCCACTAGCCATGGCTGAACACTCAGAAACCAGCAGACAAGCAACTGACCTGAGCCAGTGGTGAGCAGAGGACAAAGGGCTAAGTGGTGAAAAGGGAAATGGGGGGGGGGGTCTGAGTGCTACATCAGATGTTTTCCTACCCATCTCCAAGAGCCTTCCAAAATAATATGCTGTTTGTAATACTTCTTGAAAAAAAATGAAGATCAGAAGCATCCCAAATGTTTGTCTGCATCAGACTTGTTAAATAAGTTGTGGAGCATTCATAGCCTAGCCAATGTCATTCTTTGTACTGATGACATGGAAGGAGGGATGCCCAAGGCCAGGTAGAAAGTATGTACACATATAGGAGCCCATTGGTGTGAAAATGCAGTCGCGAAAACACCCAGAATGTACAGAGAAAATAGAAAACGTTTATTCAGTCAACTACTGACAATGGTTGTCTGGGTGGAGGTATGTACACAGGCATATAGGTATCCAGAGAGGCCAGAAGAGTGTGTAAGATCCCCTAGAGTTAGAGTTACAGGAAGCTGTGTGTGTGAGCTGCTTTCATGGGTGCTGAGAATCAAACCGTGTCTTCTGCAAGAGCAGTACCTGATCTTCACCACCAAGCCATTCTTCCAGGCCCAACAATGGCAGTGTCTGAGAGCATAGCAAAGGAACTTATACTTCATATATTCATTTGTTCTTCAAATATTTATTGAGTAATTAAATATATTGTGTACTGTGTTTGGAGTTTCCACTGTGAATATCAGTGGAGAAAAATAATGACAAAGCAGAAAAAAATCAATGGTAAATTAACTAATTAAAATATGATTTCAATTTAAAAAAACAAGATATTGGGGCTGGAGAAATGGCTCAGTAGTTAGGAGCACTGGCTACTCTTGCAGAGGACCTGGGTTTGATTCCCAGCACCCACGTGGTAGCAAATAACCATCCACAGTCTAGTTCCAGGGGAATCCAATGCCTTCTTCTGACCTCCATTTACACAACACAGGTGCACTTAAACACATTCAGGCAACACACTCATACACATAAAATAAAAATAATAATACAAAAAACAAGATGTCACCTAGAAGATAGAAGAGTATGTGTGCCCCATCCTCCAACACTAGAGAGGGACCATTCCAGAGACTGCGAGTTGGCTCATCTACCTGATTCCTAGATTCATGGGCCTGCTCACCCAGATGCGCCATTTTGGGGACTTGACTGGGAACTGGGAAATTGGAATTTGGTTGGGTCTAGCTGTCCCGGCCCTACTGAGTCTGGGTGATAACAGTCATCATTGTCAAGTGAGGATGCTCCGGCACCTGGAAGCTGTCCTAAGGCTTCAAGTGCCCTCTAAGCTACAGCAAGACTGCTTTCCTGCTGGCAGGAACTTTCCATGTATAGGCTGAACACCCATCTCTTCGGTAGCAGTAGATAGTAGAGGGACAAGACAGGATGGAGTTCATCAGTGCTGGGCACCCCACCCACTGGATTTGAGACTCTGGGACAGCTCTGTGAGCTGGGATATTGCTGCTGCCATTGAAGGCTGTCAGGGAAGACCGATGAACACTCTGTTTGAAGAAGCCAGCAAGTTGGCTGGTGTGTGGCAAGGTGATCAACAGATTCCAGAGCTCTCCTGAGAAAGGGATTCCAAGGACACCTTCCAGCAGGACGGCACCTTCCAGCAGGACAGCACCTTCCAGCAGGACGGCACCTTCCAGCAGGACGGCACCTTCCAGCAGGATGGCACCTTCCAGCAGGACAGTATCTTCCAGCAGGACAGCTCACATTTCCCTCCTTCAGAACCAGCCAAAGCTAATGTGATCTGTGACCACAGATGTATAATGATGGAGAGCTTGTCAACCTGTAGAGAAGAGTCCAGTCAAAAGGAACACAGTCCTGAATCAAACCGCAACACCAGAGGTCCTGAACTGGACCCCGGAAGACTCCTGACAGAATGGTGTTCCAGAAAGAGAGGAAGACCATGGGTGCCTGTGCAAGAGTGGGGACACTTCCTTGACCCTTACAAGGTGACCTTCCAAGGAAGAAGAAGCCAATTAAAAAGTCTAGGATGACCAGGTGTGGTGGCGCACGCCTTCAATCCTAGCACTCGGGAGGCAGAGTCAGGCGGATCTTTGTGAGTTCAAGGCCAGCCTGATCTACAGAGAAAATTCCATTCCAGGACAGCTGGGGCTACAGGGAGGCCTTGTCTTGAAAAGACAAAAAAAAAAAAAAAAAAAAGCCTAGGATGGAGAAACCATGTTCCTGTTACTGGATGTACCAGGTCAGCTGCTCTACAGTGGGACCTCCTCGAGAGCAGAAATGCAACTAATACACAATTACTAAATGTCTTCTTTTAAAATAATGAATGAGCATTTCTAATTTTATAATCTACAGGGTGGATGAAAAATGTGAAACAGACATTCTCAGAAAGACTGAGAAAGAGATGAAAAGCATGTTTGGCAGAATGCATGAGCTCTGGTGGGGTGGGGGGATGGGGGAGACACGGGTCTAGATTTGATAAAAAATATATATAAATAAATTTAAAAAAAAGAAACAGACATTCTCAGATTCTGTTGATAATGGTAAAGATGTAGTCTTTTCTATAAAATAATTGCCCAATCAATATATAGAACAATTTGAGGCAAGCACACTGGTTTAGCAACAGCTATAAACACTATGATGGGCCGAACTCTCCAACTTTGAGTGTCTCCAGCACAGCTTTTGATTGAGCTGTGTCAGAAGGATGATTGATGAAATGTTCTTAAAATAAAATGGAATTTTTTTACAAAATGCTTGTTGATGGAGCTGAAGAGATAGCTGTGCAGTTAACAGCACTGGCTGCTCTTGCGGAGGACCTGAGTTCAGCTCACAACACCCACCTGGCAGCTATCAACTGCCTATTAACTCCCATCCCACGGGGGCTGATCCCCTCTTCTGGCCTCTGCAGGCTCGGGCACTCCTGAGATGCACTTAAATACATGCAGGAAACATTCACATACATAAAATAAATTTTCTTTGTGTTTTTATAACAAAGCAGGCTGCATGGGATAGCTTTATGCAGTAGAAGCAGGAAGTGAGAAATTACTGATAAAAGCTATGAAATTTTAGTTATACAAAATGAGCAAACCCTGAGAACCTAATGTATGTACAACATGGTAGCGATAATAAACAATTTTGTAGTGTGTGCTTGAACCATTCTCAGAGGGTTGATTTTAAATGTTTTCACTGAAAAGAAAGAAAATTGTAACAAAGTTACATAGTGATTGATTGATTGATTGATTGATTGATGAAGATTTTATGACCAGAGACCTGAGAACTTACCTCTGTAATTCTTTAAGGAATAATAGTCCAATACTTGATAATTTAATGTATAAGGAAACTTTAGAAATCATAATTACCATAAATGACAACTACATGTATATAGTTTTAATGCTATTATTTGATTTGGAAATATATCCAATAAAACTTTTTAAAACTTTAAAAAAAACTTTTTTTTTTGTCTTTTTGAGACAGGGTCTCCCTTTAGTCCAGCTGGCCTGGAGCTCACTATGTAGACCAGGCTACCCTTGAACTCACAGTGATCCACCTGCTTCTGCCTCCCAAGTGCTAGGATTAAAGGCGTGCCTCACCATGCCCTGCTCAGAAAAAGAAAAAAGTTTATTGATAAATAACTGCTGTGGGGCTGGAGAGATGGCCTAGCGGTTAAGAGCGCCGACCGCTCTTGCAGAGGACCCGGGTTCGATCCCCAGCACCCACATGGCGGCCGAGAACCGTCTGAAACTCCAATTCCAGGAGAGCTCCAGTTCCAGGGGAGTCCGACGCCCTCTTCTGACCTCCGCGGCATTGCGCGACACGGGTGCACAGACTTGCATGCAGACAGCACATTCATACACATACAGAAATAAAAAATAAAAAAAAATAACTGCTGTATTATAATGCTGTTGCACTGGTGTGAGAAATTCACATGAAGTAGAAAATCACTGTTTAGATTGTTATGAAAGTTCTGAGTCAATTTATATTAGAATAGCACATATGTCCATATATGCATGAAAAGTATCTCTAGAAAGATATCTAGGGGCTGGAGAGATGGCTCAGCAATTAAGAGCACTGGCTGTTCTTGCAGAGGACACAGGATCAATTCCCAGCACCCACATGGCAGCTGACAACTGTCCCCAACTCCAGTTCTAGGTGACCCAATGCCATCTTCTGACCTCCACAGGCATTGCAAGATGTGGGTATGCTTGCATACATGCAGGCAATATACTCATATACATAAAATAAAAATAACAAAATATTTTTTTAAAAACATATCTAAAACCAAAATTCATAGAGTATCTGTCTAGCACATATGACACCCTGAGTCTGATTCACACATACACACATGCACAAACACACACAGAGACATAAAACATACATACACATAAATAGGTACATACACATATATATAGACACAGGCACACAGATACATACAGACACACCCATCCACACATACACCCATACACACATGAATATACACATACACACAGGCACACATACACATATGCACAGACACACAAATATACATACAGATACATATATATATATATATATATACACACATACATATGCACACACTTACACACACAACTTAGCCTAGAAATCCATTTGGAGGAATTAATCCTGAGGAAAATGTGCTTTCCACGCAACATTATTTGTAAAGTATAAATATGAGCAGAGATTTGGCCCTGGGGATGTCCACTAAAGGCTACAAGCAATCTGTGCATCTGTCCACGGGGATGATCCCAACAGTCACAGGAGCTCTGATCCCCAGTCAAAACCATGTAAGAATATCCTGTGACAGTCACCACCATTCACAATAAAAATCAGAGAATGTTACATTAGCATCACATCAATTTGTTTTATATATGAAGGCAGCAAAAATTACTTAACAGAAGTACTTTTCTTTGTATTTTCTGACATTCTACAATAGATATGTACTCTTTATTAGTAAGGGAAAAAGCTTTTCTTTAAGTCTAGAACAAAGACTTGAGTAAGACACTTGCCTCTATAAAATGGTCAGGCTAGGCATGGTAGCTCCTGCCTATAATCCCAGCACTCAGAAGGCTGGGGCAGGAGGATTGCAGATTTGCAGTCAGATGGACAACACAAAGAGTTCTAAGCCAGCCTGGCTACACAGAGAGCTCAGACCAATCTAGGCTACATGGCAAGTCTCTCTCTCTCCCTCCTTCCCTCCCTCCCTCTCTAAAAGCCTCTCTTCCTCTCTCTCTTTTTCTCTCTTTCTCTTTCTCTCTCTGGGTGGAGGGGGAGGCAAGGAGATTGGCCTTATAATCTCAGAAGTAATCAAAAGAATTGGTGTGGAATGCAGACAAATCTGGCTCACTGCCAGCATGTCCCACAGCCCCCAAGGAGTGAGTGACTGACATGGCTTTGATAGTGGGGTGTGGTCCACACCTGGATGTGGTCTCCAAACACAGGCAACGCATCTCGGTAACTGTGCCTCCAGGAGGACAGAGGGCCAGTAGCTAGCTGGCCACACAACTGCACAAGAGCAGAACTGCAGAGCCTCACACTGACATTTCAGGAAGCCCCATTTCTGACCTGCTAGGATCCTGCAAGGGCCACGTCTCTCTGACTCTCGTCTGTCTGTCTGTCTGTCTGTCTGATGCTAACCCCCATGGCAGCCTTCACAATGACAGTGACAGAAAGAGCAAACGAGATGTCTATAATGTGCCAGGCGCTGACAAAGCGCTGGGTGAATGCTAGGCCATTTCCTTGTCCAGTCTATGGCAGACTCACAAAGCCTGAATAAACACCTGGAGATGGTCCAGGAATGTGCTGGGAGGTGTTTCCAGACACCCCCACTCTACCTCATACCACCACCACCCCCACCTCTCAGAGCACCCAGCCACACACCTGCTGTTCCCTCCCTACCACATCTTTCAAGGAAGTCAGAGTCCCAAAGAAAAGCAAACCCCTTGGGCGGCTGTGGAAGCAACAGTAACCCTACTGTCCCAGTTATGAGAATCCCTCTGCAAAGAAAGTTTTACAAAGAGAAAGGCAAAGAGAAAGGGGGGTTATGACAACAGAAGGGAGAGCAAACCATTTCAAGTCCTGACACAGGCAAACTGGTTCTGAAAGTCACCTGTTTCTCAGCAGGAACGCGAAGCTCTGTCCTGTCATGCCACACAGCTGGGCCACTGTACATTGCCAACTGACTTATGTAAGCTCATGAAAAACCCCATTCGTTTGAGTTCCCTGTTTGTGCAAATAGTGTCAGGGGCACATCCGCGCACCCTGCCCATCCATCATCACTACTGCATTTCCCATGAGGTGATGACTCACCTCAGGCCAAACCCAGACTGGGCATTCAGCAGGCAGCTTCTGTCGCCATGAGGCCTTGTGGCCTATGAATGCCTCTTCCCCATTTATCAGGCCCACAATGGCTATGCTAGCGATGAAGAAACCCAGAACACACTGGAGGACAGGGAAGAGTCAGGGTGACTGAGAGGATGTGTACACGTTTGCATTATTCAGCCAGAGCAGAGCTTGGAGCTTCACAAATGACTCTCCTGAAAGCACATCTGCCCTGGAGAACAGAGCACCAACCTTGGAATCTTCTCCCAGGAAGCAGTCACACCAGCCAAGAACAAGACAGGGAGAGAAAGAGAGAAGGGGGAAGACCTTAATCTCTGCTCCCAGAATTCATAGGGTAGTGGGACCCAATTTCCCCAGGTCAACAGCTTATAAATTTGAGGGTGCAGGAGGGTCTGGCTCAAAGCCTGTAGAGACTCCTACAGCTGCAACCAGAACATGGCAGCCACAGGAGACAAAGTCTGCTCTGATTAATGTTATGTCAGTTATTTAACTGCAAATTGAATTCCTTTCTAGAAGTCAACTTCAAAAAGAAAATGGGAGGGGGGCTGGAGGTGTCACTTCCTGGGAGGGGACTTGCATGGCGTCCATGATGTCCTCCCCATGCCAGAAAAGGATATGCAAATATACCCATTCACAGCATTAAAGCACAGTCTCCGTGGACTGAGAAGGGTCAGGTGAACATACCACTGCCAGCCCCATTCTGTGTACAGCCCCATTCTGTGTACAGCCCTAGTCTGTGTACAGCCCCATTCTGTGTACAGCCCCATTCCGTGTACAGCCCTATTCCGTGTACAGACCTATTCCGTGTACAGCCCCATTCTGTGTACAGCCCCATTCTGTGTACAGCCCCATTCTGTGTACAGCTCCAGTCTGTGTACAGCCCCAGTCTGTGTACAGCCCCAATCTGTGTACAGCCCCATTCTGTGTACAGCCCCATTCTGCGTACAGCCCTATTCTGTGTACAGCCCCAGTCTGTGTATAGCCCTATTCTGTGTACAGCCCCATTCTGTGTACAGCCCCAGTCTGTGTACAGCCCTATTCTGTGTACAGCCCCATTCTGTGTACAGCCCCAGTCTGTGTACAGCCCCATTCTGTGTACAGCCCCATTCTGTGTACAGCCCCAGTCTGTGTACAGCCCCATTCCGTGTACAGCCCTATTCCGTGTACAGACCTATTCCGTGTACAGCCCCATTCTGTGTACAGCCCCATTCTGTGTACAGCCCCATTCTGTGTACAGCTCCAGTCTGTGTACAGCCCCAGTCTGTGTACAGCCCCATTCTGTGTACAGCCCCATTCTGTGTACAGCCCCATTCTGTGTACAGCCCCATTCTGTGTACAGCCCCATTCTGTGTACAGCCCTATTCTGTGTACAGCCCCATTCTGTGTACAGCCCTATTCTGTGTACAGCCCCATTCTGTGTACAGCCCTATTCTGTGTACAGCCCTATTCTGTGTACAGCCCCAGTCTGTGTACAGCCCCATTCTGTGTACAGCTCTATTCTGTGTACAGCCCCATTCTGCCTCACATCCAATATGTTGGCTTTAGACACCAACAGAAAACAGACAAGTCCTACCGCTGACCTGTGTGAATGGCCTGTGTGCACTTGGTTAACATGCTTGATATGATCCCAGAGGAGCAGACAGCACAATATACCCCACTATGGGACGCTTAAATTGTATGCTTTAAATCATGGGCACATTGGTCTTTGCTGGTTATGTAGGTAAACTCCAGCTAATACTACCATGAGTCTGCTGATGCAAACATCACACAAAGCTACCAGAAGATATTTTCAAAACCCTCAGCATGGTTTTCACTAAACTGCACCCTTAGAAACCAGCAGGATCTTTTTCAAATCCCCAGGGAGCAGAACAAAGCTGTTCTACCTGGTGAGAACAGGACTCCCTCCCCTTCCTGAGAGGAGAGGTAACCCAGAAGGCCTCAGCACCCAGCTACAATGAATATCCATCCAAATGAGTTTCTCATTCCAAAAAGGAAGAGTTGAATCTGGGTGTGGTGGTGCATACCTTTAATCGCAGTGTTCAGGAGGCAGAGGCAGAAGGATCTCTGTGAGTCAGATGTTGTCCTAGGGGCTTGGTAGCAACAATGAACCAAACAGAGAAAACTCTATCTTTGCTGCAGGGAGATTGAACTTTAGTGAGAAGTTTTACTTTTCTGATCGTATTTCTTCATCTGTGTAACAAAGGCTTTTTCCTGTCAGACTTTGGTAAAGAATCTCCTTTTTCTCAAATATTTAAACCTCAGTTCCAATGAAGTTCTACTGAAAGAACCATGTGGTTCAGAGTTTAGGTCTGAGAAAAGACACTTATGTTTCTTTCCCTTGTTTGCCTCTGACAGGGCAGATGGCACTCTATGCTGGACAGATCTGAGCCTACCCTCTAGCTGCTGAAGCATGTAGGAAGTCACCAGATGTTTCTAGAAATGCCCTCAAGAAAGTGGTTCCCAGAGTTAAAGTTGTTTCTTTACAAAAACACCTTGCCAGGAACTAAGGAACTAGTTCATTGGGTAACACGCCTTTCATGCATGCATGAGGACCGGACCTAGATCCCAGGTGCCCATGTAAGAAGCCAGCCGTGGTCGCACGTCTATAACCATGGTGTTCTGGGGCAGACAGCTGGCCCCTCAGAGCTCACTAGCTGGTCAGTCTGGCCAATTATTGAGCTCCAGGTTCAGTGAGAGACTCTGTCTCAGAAAAACAAGGTGGAAAGCAATGCAGGAGGGCACCTGATGTCAGCATGGCCTTCACATGCATGTGTGCATACTTGCATGCACATGGATACACACAGACTCAAACATACACTTGAAAAAACTCACCAGATAAAGAGAACTGATTTTGTAGGATCTCACCAGCACTCGAGCTCGGAATGGAAAAGTGTCACACTCTGCAGAGCACAGAGCAATGTGGGCAGATGGAGTCCAGGGATGTGCCCGAGGGGCAGCTCAGGAGCAGAGCGAGGAGGGAGAAGGCTCAGCTGGCACAGCATTTGCAAACAAGCGTGAAGAGCAGAGTTCAAGCTCCAGGAGCCACAATTCAAAAAGCCAGGCATTGCACAAATACAGGCACATCCAAGCACCACTAGACGGACTCAATGCATTATATGTGTGTGTAATTATAAATGTAGTATATGTAACAGTAATAACCAAAGAAGAAGCTAAGTAATTAGGAGGGGATGGGGGACACAGCAGGAACTGGACAGGGACTTAGAGGGGTAAAAATAATACAAATACAACACTCATATGTGAAATTCCCCAAAATAAAAGCATTGAAATACAAAAAATCCATTAAGCTTATAATCCCAGCACTAGGGAAGGGTAGACGGTGGGTCCCTGGGGCTCGTAGCCAGCCAGTCGCAGTGTCCCAGGCCAGTGAGAGATTTTATGGACTATCCTTGAGGAGTAACTCCTGAGGATGTCCTCTGGCCTCTGTATGCAAGCATACATATGCACATGCACTCATACAGATGTGAACGTGTTCACACACATACACATACACACAGAAAGAAGAGGAGGAGAAAGTGGAAGGAAGGAAGGAAGGAAGGAAGGAAGGAAGGAAGGAAGGAAGGAAGGAAGGAAAGAAGGAAGAAAGGAAAGAAGGAAGAAAGGAAAGAAGGAAGGGAACCTTGCCTACCCATTGTCCAGCAGAGCCAACCAGGAGGGGAGGAGAAGGGAATGGAGGGGAGGGGAGAGGGAGAGAGGAGAGGGAAGGAGAAGGCAAGAGAGGGGAGGAGAGGGGAGGAGAGGGGAGGGAACTTGTGGAATCATTCACAAAGATGCTCACCTGTGTCCCAGGCTTGAAGCCAAAAGAAAAGAGAACCTGGGTTCAATTCCCAGCACCCACATGGCAGCTAACAACTGTCCATAACTCCAGTTCCAAAGTATCTGACACCTCTTCTGACTTCCACGGGCATTGCACAACATGGGTGCACTTACGTGTGGGCAATACACTCATATACATAAAAAATAAAAATTAGGGGCTAGAGAGATGGCCTAGCGGTTAAGAGCACCGATTGCGCTTGCAGAGGACCCGGGTTCGATCCCCAGCACCCACATGGCGGCTGAGAACCATCTGAAATTCCAATTCCAGGAGAACTCCAGTTCCAGGGGAATCCGACACCCTCTTCTGACCTCCGCGGCATTGCACGATACAGGTGCACAGACCTACATGCAGACACTACATTCATACACATAGAGAAAAAAATAAATAAATAAAATGCAAAAACAAAGAAAAGAGTAGTTATTTCACTGGCTGCTATGGAAAGAAAATAAGTAAAGTAGCTCTCAGATGCAGAGAGAGAAGCTTGGATCAGGCAGCTTCAACTGTCAACCTGACACCCCTGGAGAGAGGAACTTTAGATGGGGAGTTTCCTTGGGTTGGACTGTGGCCATGGCTATGGGACATTTTCCTAATTGTTGAGTGATGTGGAGGGCCCAGTCCTGGGTGATGTGGGCGATGCCAGTCCTGGGCGGGTGGGGCTATGTTGTATAAGAAAGCGGGCTGAACACAAGCCAGGGGAGCAAGCCAGTGAGCAGTCCCCTAGTCTGTGCTTCAGCTCCTGCTTCCAGGCTCCTGCCTGCCCTGACTTCTGTGATGAACTGTGACCCGGGAGATGTGAGATCAAATAAACCCTTTCCTCCCAAGTTGTTTTTGGTTAGTGTTTTATCACAGCGACAGAAAGTAACTGAGGCAGTGCTTGTCATCTCTATGTCCTATGGTCACTCATTATCTGACAACAAGATAGGCCTGCCGCTGAGAGCCCAGGGAGGGGCCCTTCCTGGTTTTAGTGAGTTCCAGAGATAGTCATTGTGTCATCAGGTGCTTCTCTGAGTCAGGCAAAGAGCCTACTGTGCAGCTGGAAGACTCACAGAGTACTCCACACACTGGTGGAGGACATCAGTGTCTTCCAGCATACATTTGTAAGCTGGAACATCTGCTATATTTCAGAAGGGCCTGGCTGCAGGTGGCCTGGTGAGCAAGTAAACTATAAGGTCAAGGTGGACGGGGTCTGCTGAGCCTCCCTCTTAGGGACACTGATACCCATCCTCGCAGATGAGGCCACAGTCTGACGCTAGGCCACTCTGTACATCTATGGTGACCAAGGTAAGTCAGGTGAACATGCTGGTCAGCCCTTCCTATGGAGATGGGAGAGGAGAGGGTCTAGTAGCTCACTCACTTCCCAACCCTGAACCATGACTCATGGCTTTCTATAAACAGGTATTTTAGCAGCCCCTATCTCAAATGGTTGTTTGAGAACTACAGTGATGAAATCAAGGGCCCAGAAGGGCCTGGCATAGTCTGGTATTTAGTTCTATTAACCATTTATTCATTGTTTTCTAGAGAGGCAACAGCAAAGAGAAGCTGCAGTTGGCATCCTCGGGTGTTTCCCATCCTCCAGTGCAGGACGAACAGCAATGACCCCGAGTACTTCCTACTCACTGGGGACAACTCTGAGAAAAAGAATCACTCAATCTTTGGAAATACTTTTCAAAGAGATTTGAGCCAGATGATCTACAGCATATGAGTGCCACCAACATACGGTCTAATACCCTGGACGCTGATGGTGGTGAACTGCCACTTGGAGCCCAATTTGGGCCCCAGCAGAGTCATCCTTGGTTCGCTCCCTGCACTGCTGGTGGTGTAACTCACTACGCAGGAGCTGGGGCTGGGGTTCCCCACCACGTGATACAGGTTGAAAGTAGGGTTAAGGTTCACACTCTACAACTAATTCTGCCTCAGGAAATAATGGAGTGGGGGACAGAACTTGGACCGCAAAGACCCAAACAGAGAGGTTCAACCGAGTGTGTCATAGTAGGAGATCCACAGCACAGCCAGGAGCCACTGTGACCCACAGAATGAGTCCACACCCCCAGTATGCACGCATGTGCCTCACATAAACCAGAGCCAGGCGGGAACTTCGGTCTTCACACACCTTTCTGTGTTTTTCCAAAGTTGTTGCAGAGGCCAACCCAACCTGACAGTGCCTCCCAGAATTCAAACATCCTTCCAGTGATGGCCCTGGGCACACTGTCCTGTGCTCCACGGCTGCTCCAGGGCAACTGTCAAGGGGACCTCTGGCCTGAGGCTGCTCCCAGCAAGCAAGCAATGTCCCCTCCCAACATAGCCCACACAGAGCCCAGAAGCAGATACCACTCAGCAGGACACGCTGGGGCCCCCAAACCACCACAAAGCCCTGCACCTTATAATTAGTCCATGGGCCCAAGCAGAGGACAATGGACTGGAAAAGCCAGCAAATGGGATACGTGCATGATAACCCAGTCTCTGTGCCAAGTATATAACTTAATTACACGGCCCAGATACTCTCTTCCCTCTTGAACTCTCACCCCAGCTAGTGACGGCACAAAGGAAGGATTAGAGACTGCCTGCCAAGGGCCAGTGAGGCCAAGCCTACATCATCAAAGTAGAAAGTCTGCTGCAAGCAACACCCAGGGCTGAGAGCATGACCCTCCCATGGCCCCACAGTGACAAAGCAGGCGGGCAGGTTCTCAGCAACCATGGCTGCATCAGTTCCAGGTCTACCTCTGTGATGCCCCACAATAACAAAGAAGCCTCTGCACGGTGGTTCTGGCCCCTGAAGATTATCCCCCCCCCCATAGTTCACGCTGCCATCCTCTCTGCAGCCAAGGCCAGGCCATCTGGGCAGAGTTAGCCACCACTTCCACCTGGGATCTCCATTCTATGGGAACACAGCCTCACCCAGAATCCTCCAGAATATCAATGCAGCACCTTGTCCGGGGGCAGCAGCAGGAAATGGCATTGTTTAGGAAGAAAACACAGTCACGGTCTCTACTAGACAGGAGAATCCAGCCATGGGAGTCCCTCTCCAAGGAGCCAGGGTCCTTTCCAGCCTGCCAAGGCCCAGGATGGTGTGATGACACCTTCTTCCCTTGGCACCCAGAGAAGGATGCAACATAAGCCACATGATAAGGGGGCTTACCCCCAAGCCAATTATTACCTGTACCCCACTCCGCATCCCAGGTGAGTCATGGGCCTCCTGCGTCACACCTGAGAAAAAAAAAACCCATGGTTCACTCCTAAAGATGTTGGCCTTGACCTCAGAGAGACACAGGGTACCTCTCCCAAGGCCCACTGCTGAGATATGCTGGCCCCTGTGTGGAGGCAACGGGAAAACATTATTGCTACTGTGAACTGGGCGTTCACTGGACTATTTCCATTATTCCTAACAATAGAAATTCAATTTCTTCCTCCAAGGCAGCTGGCTCCAAAGGTGAATGTCAAAGGGAGAACAAAGTAGGTGAGGGTCTTCCAGCTTTGCCCCACGCTGGTATGATAAACAATTAGGCCAAAAGTTTCAGACAATCCATGGGAAAGTGCTTAAGAGATGGCTCAGTGGCTGAGAGCACTGGCCACTCTTCAGAGGAGCCCGCTTTGATCCCCAGCACCCACATGGCAGCTAAGAGCCGTCCGTGACTCCAGATCCAGGGAATCTGACGTCCTCTTCTGACCTCCGTGGGCATTACATGACACAGGGGATCCGACACCCTCTTCTGACCTCCGTGGGCAGTACATGACACAGGGGATCTGACACTCTCTTCTGACCTCCGTGGGCAGTACATGACACAGGGGATCTGACACCCTCTTCTGACCTCCGTGGGCAGTACATGACACAGGGGATCCGACACCCTCTTCTGACCTCCGTGGGCATTGCATGACACAGGGGATCCGACACCCTCTTCTGACCTCCGTGGGCATTGCATGACACAGGGGATCCGACACCCTCTTCTGACCTCCATGGGCATTGCATGACACAGGGGCACCAGTCAGCAATACACTCATACACATAAATGCAATAAATAAGAATATTTCTTTAAAAAAGAAAGTTCCGCAGAGTGAGCCATGTGCCGTATCACCCCACACTGCAGCCCCACAGACACAGCAGCAGTGTCAGCCGTGGTTCTGAGCAAGGGGCCCTGAGCAGGGGCAGGGTCTCTGGAGAAGATAGGATCCCATGTACAAAGATTATACTCCTCAGACCTATATCCAACCTGCCACTCAGCCATCAACCCCACACCTTGAGCCCTCTGCACTCTATACTTGAACTGACTGTCATGGTGGTTGGGGCCTGATAAGGACGGTCACTCAGATCCCAAAGGCTGTTTCTAGATTGTGACTTTAGATTCTGGTTAAAACTATTTACCCAAACTGGGGGCTCCTTTACCACTTCGGTAGAGTTAGAGATTTCAGGAGCTTCCCAGTCCCTTTTTATGGTTGGTTTTCAAATTGGCTTTCCTTAGCCCCAGGGCAGAGGCAGCACATCGGAGAAGGCCAGTGGGCAGCAGCGCCACCTGCGAGGAAAACAGAAGCAGACACAGCCACCCAGTAGCTAAAGGCCTGCCTGGTCTTTGCTCTGAACACCCGCCTTCCGGCTTCAGTGTGATGGCATCACAGTGGGCAAGTCACTAGACCTCCATGGCTTCAAGTCTCTGAAATGAGAGTCATGATGACAGTCACCTCCTATGGGAAAGCGCACAACACAGAGTCCAGCCTATGCCAGGTGAATGCTGGATGCCATCAGCCTCTCTACCCTACAAGGGGGCCTGGTGCCAGGAGCTACCCTCTTTCCTGGAAGTGGTTTCAGAAAGGCTGGTTTTCAATGTAAGTCCCTCCACCTGATCATCGGCCATAGAAGGAAACCAGGATGCTGCCCGCACGCCTCCTCGCCGTGCTCCCCTCCTCCTCCGGACCCAGGATGCTGCCCGCACGCCTCCTCGCTGTGCTCCCCTCCTCCTCTGGACCCAGGATGCTGCCCGCACGCCTCCTCGCCGTGCTCCCCTCCTCCTCCGGATGCAGGATGCTGCCCGCACGCCTCCTCGCCGCGCTCCCCTCCTCCTCCGGACCCAGGATGCTGCCCTCCTTCTCTGGACGCAGTTGGAACTCTTTTGAGTCAAGATGGATAGAAACAGGAAGGCCAGATTCTATCAGAAGGAGCCAAGCTCTATGGGAGAAGGGGCAGAGGCGGGTGATGGGTAGACATCCCAAGTTAGGGCAGTTTCACAATATTCCGTTCAAGAGTTTTACAGGACGAATCTGGAGCACAAAAAGCAGACAGCTAAGTGCTACACAAGCAGTTGATGCCAGACCTCCTGCTCGAAATCACCACTTTACAGTACCTTGTCTTCCTCTCTGACCCCACCCCCACCCCACCTGAAACATCCCAGCAAGCACGCAAGGTGCCGGGCCACCTGCTACTTCCTCCCTCCCACAGATCCCCAGCCCACCACACCCAGCCCAGGATGCAGACCCACCTCCAGCCACTCGCCACCATCACTCAGAAAGCTGCCAGGTTCAGCCTCGGAGGAGTGACTCCACTCACAGGCTGGAAAGGAGCTGATGAAACAGCCCCCTGCCATGACCGGGGAGCAGCTACGTCACTGTCCTGCTGCCAGCCAGCAGGCTCAAAGCAATGCCACACAGAACTCGGCAGCGGGCAGGGCAGGGTGAAATCCCTCTTTATAGAGTTATTTTTGCTGTGGAATTTTCACTGGCCTGTAAAATATTTTTATATTTATTACACGTTTAACGGGAGCTCCTCGAACCAACAGGGTGTAAATAATGAAAACTAGGGCAGTAAAGGCCCCAATAAACCTCGCACCAGTCCTTTGATGCTCCCTGTGCGCTCCACTTCTCCTCCCCCCAGACCCCACCCCTTGGCGCTGGAGGAAGCCCAGAGGCCAGGGGACCCTAAAAAGCCCAGTGCTGGCTCCCCAAATGAGCTCACCCCTTGATAGCTGTCTGTGCCATTGGTAGAGGCCACTGAATGTGTTGACCTAGAAAAGGCCCACAGTGTGTTTGGCCAATTCCAGAGCTCATGCGAGCTGAGCCAGGAGACCCCAATGAGACCTTTCAAATCCCCCAGCCCCCAGCCTCGGGCGGTTTTCATGCTCCCAGGTCCCAACATCAGCCCCACGCATGCAAACATGTCCTGTGTGGTCACATTCCCAAGGCCAAAGGTTCCATTGCTGAACCCTAAGTCTTAGGACAATGTGCACCTCCATAAACACTGAACCTCGATGGGCCTACTATAGAACCTGCTCCATTGTTTGATGTGTCCCCAAACCTACAAAAGGCTCTGAGACCCCAGCTGTACACCACTCTCCAAGACCCCAGCTGTGCGCCACCCTCCAAGACCCCAGTTTTGCACCACCCTCCAAGACCCCAGCTGTGCGCCACCCTCCAAGACCCCAGCTGTATGCCACTCCTGCTGTCCTAGGACGGAACCCAGAGGCGCAGAGGAGTAGAGTCCCATCCAGAGGGCAGGTGCCAGTTGGTAGCACAGGCGAGACTAGCCTCAGTCCTAAAGACCTATACTTAAGGAGAGAGGTCTGCCCAAGCGTCTCTCAGCATCTCCCACACATCAATAGCAATTGCCCATCCCTGCCTGCCAAGCCAGCCCCCTCCATTCTGAGCCCAAGCCTCCTGGCCTTAAGTCCAGCTCCTTGCCTCTGTACCTACCCTCATATAAGCATCACTCCCCCGATCAGCCCCAGACCCCAGAGGCTCCCCTACATGACTAACCGCCAGCTCGCCACAGCTCCAGGCCCACTCTCAGAATACCCTGTCCCTCGGCCTCCAATGGTGCTCACTAAGCAACCACAGCATGTGGCTACTTGACCCCTAACTTTGTACAGAATCCTTACTATTGAGTCTAGTCTGTTACGCCACCCACAGATGCAAGCTGATTTCTTGACTCTAGATGCAGGACTTTGCTCTTGTCTGAATAAAGGCCCTCAGTAGCTACGGCCACCGCTGGAACCCTCCTCAGCACCCATGAAGTCAGGGCTGCACAGCAGACTCAGCAAGTCCGAAAGACCACACAAGGCGTCTGTCTTCCCTCACAGGCCCTGGAGCAGTGCTGGCCACACTCCATACAAGTAACAGCAGAGGGCAACCCTCCCCCCGACGGGGCAGCAGTCAGGCAAACGCAAGGGTGAAGGGTGTGAACCCCGAGGCTCCCCAGACTAAAGCTGACTAGAGTAGCTCCTCTCTGGGGATAGATCAGGCGGCAGCTCCTGCCCGCAGCTGCTACAACACCAGGAGATTCTTGTCTCTCAACTCCTGATAATTATAGTCCCTGGTGCTCAGTTAACACCCGTGTCATTGCAGGGTGTTGGAACAAGCAGAGTCTAAGCGAAGAAAATTGAACAATAGCATTTGACAAGTGGCCCATCCCCTGTGGCACCGCACTGAGCTGGGCCAAAGGGGACAGTGTCTAGGCCTCCTGGCCCACCCTGGAGGGGCAGCCACCTCAAGGCAGGCAGGAGGCCGTGGTGAGCCATGACAGAAGCCTATTGGAGAACCCAAGAGAGAGGAGAGGGAGTGTCCAAGGCCTCAGGAAGGAAAGTACCAGAAACGTTGCTTCTCCCGAGGTGACTAGTACATGGCCTCCTTATGCAAGAGAGGACATCTCTTCCCAAGATGCTCTTGTCCAGAGAGTCACAGCCCAACCGCAGACTCGAGGGTGCAGAAGATACCCTGTCAAAGGAGCCTGGGATTCTGTCCCTGCTTCATGGGCTGAACAAGGGGAATCCAGCCTCCTGAGAGCTGGGGTCATGAGAGACTGTGTCAGAGATCTTTGCAAGCCCCGTTGTCTCCTCCTGACTCAGCTTCCCTTTTGAGTCCTACCACCTCACTGGTACATGAGGACTCAAACTATGTTGAGCCCTCATGTGCCAGTGCCAAGCGGACTTCACCCATGCCACTGAGTCCCCAGTGGGCTTCAGCACCAAGCACTGAACCTCCATTGAATCTCTCCATCCCGTAGCAATCAACACACAGCAGTGGGGGCTGGCCGCACTGAGAGTCTGCAGAACACCTCTCTGGACCCAGACAATTCTGCTCCTTGGGACTCTTCCCCACAGGGACAAATGTGGGCATTTCCTTGGGACCAGAGACACCATGGACAGAGCCTGAATGACCATTTGTACCCACTCAACAGTGAGTACACCCTCCTGTTTCACAAGTGAGAAAGCTCGGGGACTCAGTGACTTCTCTGAAGTTCCGTTCTGAACTCCAAGCCTGACCATCTCCAAGTCTCCGAGGACATCTGAGGACAGCCTGAGCCTGTTTCAAAAAGCAGGTCCGAGACCCTCTGACAACTCTCCTGGGTCCCTGTTCCTATCACGGCCTCTGACAGCTCTCCTGGGTCCCTGTTCCTAGCACGGCCTCTGCACCCTGCTGGCCCTCCTGTCCCAAGCTGTAGCTGTTGGGGAGGAGAGTCTGGCTTTCCCCAAATCCACCCAAAGAGAGGCACTGAGCAGACGTCAGCTTCCCAGCACCCGCTGGGAGATGAAACACATGTTTTCTGTGTTCCTTCCCCTCCTTAGGCTTCCCAAACATGCTGGAGATATTATTATTATTTATTATTTGCTGAGTGCTGACAGCACACTGAGCATCGGGCCCAGGAGCCCAGGCCCTGCCAACATGGCTTGCAGTCAGCCAGCACAACATGGCTCCCTGGTGACTTGGGTAGAAACCCAGCTGTTGGAGCCCAGCTTCCAATACCTTCCTTCCCGGGCTTTCGACCTCTCCTGGCCTAAGAAGTTGTCTTTAGCCCAGGCAGTTCCAGCACAGGGCTCTGACCCCAGGAGGAGGAAGAGAAGGAGGACTCACTCAGGGCTGGGCTCTTCGAGAAGTCCTCCTCAGCTCAACCCACAATCAAGCCTGCAGGTGGCTCGGCTGATCCTCAGTCATGCCAGGATGGCTGTCTGACTAGCACCCCTTTCCAGGAAACCCAACTTTTCTCTTGCCTCCATCCTCAGGAGAAAACACTAGAGGTTCAGAAGAAGCCCCCAAATATGGAGACCCCTCTGGATCAGCCTGAAAACGAAGCATGCCTGAAAACGAAGCATATCTGAAAACTCGGCCTCATGTGAACAGTTACCTGAAATATCTTTCTTTTAAAATCTGAATTATTGGGCTAGAGAGTTAGCCCAGGGGTTAAGAGCACATACTGCCCTTCCAGTGGACCTGAGTTCCCAGTGACCACATCAGCTGGTTAGTTCACAGCTGCCTGTAGCTCCAGTTCCTGAGGGATCTGACATCTCTGGCTTTCGTGGGCACTACACACACACACACACACACACACACACACACACACACACACACAATTGAAAATAAAAATAAATCTTGCCAGACACAGTAGCACATGCCTTTTATTCCAGCACTCAGGAGGCAGAACCAGAAGGATCTCTATGAAATCAAGGCCAGCATGGTCTATGTAATGAGTTCCAAGTGGGTGGGGGATGGGAGACTCTGTATAAATAAATGAATAAACAAATAAATAAATTTTTCTTAAAATCTGAATTATTGCAAAAAACCCGTGTTTAAAAAAATACCAGGACTACAGAGGTTAAGAGCACTTCCTGTTCTTCTAGAAGACCCAGGTCAGCTCTCAGCACCACATGGTGACTAACAACCATATATAACTTCAGTTCCAAGGGACCCAACACCCTCTTCTGGCTCTGCAGACATTGCATGCATAGGTGCACTTACATACATGCAGGCACCACATATATATGTATATAAAATAAAAATAAATACATAAATAATGTTTAAATAACAAAGTGTTAAAGACAGAATCAGTGTTATTGGCTTTTTCCCTCTGTCTCAGACTGTATATGGTTCAACATGGCACTCGAGGGTCACTTGGGCTGGGGTCCCCTGTGCCACTCTCTGTGCTGGAAGAGCCCCTGGGCCCCATAGCACTGTCATGGGTCAACACCACCAACTCTGTGTATGAGGACTTCCAGGGAAGGCCCAGCCAGGCTGCCCGAGGCCCTCATGGGGGAACTCACAGCAGCTGGTAGAGCCCACAGTACACAGACTAAGGGAAACAGGTACCTCAGGGGATTTGTCCTGCCAGCTGCTCAGGGACTCCAGAGCCCAAGGACCACTGGGGACTTGAGAGATAGTCTGAGAGATGAATGAAAGAGTAGAGCACCTCAGCTGTCTGCTGCCATGCCGGCAAGAGCACATGCCAGCAAAAATCCCCAGGTAAACAAAACTTACGATTTCCTGCAGGGGAAAAGCCACAAGCCAGTGCAGCAGCAGTGCTCGTCTCGCCCACTGTCCTCAGCAGCACACTCATGTTTGCTGGTGTGACTGCTGGAACCAAGTGTGTGTCACACAGACCATGCGCTTCACGAAGGTGAGGCAAGCTTCGTTTCCTCCCATCTTAGAGCCCTAAAGAAAAACATTATGACCTGCACTTTTGAATACGTAAATAGATAAAAAGAACAAATGGACAAATAAGAGCCTTTTGGCTTAATGACACAGCATACGCCAAATCTTGGAAGAAAGAGTTGAACAGTACAGTGGAAGTCCAAGCTGGCTCATTGGTTTTTTTTTTAAGGTATTAGTGGGAAGAGTTAGGAGCACTGTGTGAGACGATGGGGGGAAGATTTGAGGCTGCTCAGAGCTCTTCTGGGCTCCACTGTAGCACCCACTTTTCTACCTGGGCCAAAGAAGGGCTGCCTTAGATGAAGGGCTGGGGTCACACACAAGTGCAGCCTCAAATCACCTCCCAGTCCCTCAGAACACTATCTAGAAGACACACTGATCTGAGAGCTGTGCTTCCTGGGGCCGGTTGGCACCCACACTAGAAGGGAAGAGCGGGTGAAGTGAACTCTCCTTCACCTCCACACTCCTCAGTTCTCCGCAGCTCAGAGCTGGACCGCCACGGGGGCGCATAGAGTCAGGGAGTCCTGCCTTAGCTTGGTCTGCTCACTGTGGTCTGAGTCCTCACGTGACCCACACATGCAGCCAAGGAGGGGCTCCAAAGGTACTTGCACCAGTGCAGGTGTTGTGTTCACAACAAGGGGGGCTGAGATAGCTCAACAGGCAAAGGCACTGCTTCCAAGCCCTGCGATCTGAGTTCAACCTCAGGATCCACATGACAGAAGAGAAACAATTCCTGCAAGTTGTCCTCTGACTTCCATGCATGTACATGGTATATGCACAGATTTGTGTACACACACACACACACACACACACACACACACACAAACATACCAATTAAAAATGTAATCTTAAGGGGCTGGAGAGATGGCCTAGTGGTTAAGAGCGCCGACCGCTCTTACAGAGGACCCGGGTTCGATCCCCAGCACCCACATGGCGGCCGAGAACCGTCTGAAACTCCAATTCCAGGAGAACTCCAGTTCCAGGAGAACTCCAGTTCCAGGGGAATCTGAGACCCTCTTCTGACCTCCGCGGCATTGCACGACACGGGTGCACAGACCTGCATGCAGACAGTACATTCATACACATACGGAAATAAATATAATTAATAAAAAAAATTAAAAAAACAAATGTAATCTTAAAAAGGGCAAGTTGAACAGCTGGGTGTGGTGGTGCACACCTTTAATCCCAGCACTTGGGAGGCAGAGGCAAGCAGATCGCTGTGAGTTCAAGGCCAGCCTGATCTACAGAGCGAGCTCCAGGCCAGCTGGGCTATAGGGAGACCCTGTTTCAAAAATACCAAAAAATAAATAAATAAATAAATAAATAAATAAATAAATAAATAAATAAATAAAAAAAAGGGCAGTTGGGCCAGACATGATACCACACCTTTATTCCCAGCATTCCGGAGGCAGAAACAGGCAAAGTTCTGTGATTTGAGACCAACCTTGTTTACATAGTGACTTTCTAGCTAGCCAAGGTTACATACTGAGACCCTGTCTCAAAAAGCCAGGTGGGGGTGGGGGAAAGGCCACCCTGAGAACTTGCTCCCTGGTAGAGAAGTCCCATGAGCTAAGAGATCCAGAGCGAGGAACCCAACAGGGCAGGGAGGGATGCTGTAAGGAAAGGTCAGAGGGTGCTGAGGGAGGGGCTCACGCGGCCTGGTCCAAGTTCCCACGATATCTGCATCGAGCCTTACATGCAACTACCATGACCCAGCCACTTCAGCCAGCAGACAGCATGCACACTGCACTGCTGCTGACTGCAGCTGAGGCTCTCCGAGAGGCTTCACACAAGACCAGGGTACCTAAACCGCATCCTGACAACCAGCCCCCTCAGCCCTCACACACATGTGTGACTCTTTGTGCCAGCAAAAGGCTCCAAGGGCCCAGGAGATACCATCAGGGAGACACTCAGGTCTGTGTAGTGCACAGTGATTCACAGCCCAAGACATCCCTCCCCAGGCTACTGTGGATTTTATCAGCACTACCATCTTCAATTACCAGGCTTGTCACTCATCTCCAGCCATCAAAAGGAAATGAGTGAGGAGATTAATGTCTTTTTAAAACTGCTTTCATCCTTTAAAAGGATTCCTTCCCAGATGCCATTTGCATCTCTAGGAGGAAGGGCAGAAGAGAAGGCAACCCGAGACAGGCTGCTGCCTGACCCACCCCTTGGCCATCTTACCCTCTGTCATCCGCAACACCATGCAGGGAATCCCTCTATCTGAGACCAAAGTAGGCTAAGGACCAATGCTTTTCTAGAACCTTCAGGAAAAAGAGGCAGAGAGGCAGCAATGACTCAAGCCCAGCAACTTGGCAGAGTTGCACCCAAGAGTGGTGCACATCAAGTCTGAGACATGATGAACTATGTCCTGCATAAGGTGTGTTGATTTCCTAACTCTCCAGGGCTTCAGAATAGTGCTAAGAGGAAGAATGGTTACAAATATAAATCACGGAGCTGGAGAGATGGCTCAGCAGTAAAAAGCACTGAGTGCTCTTGCAAAGAACCCAGGTTCATTCTCAGCACCCACGTGGTAGCTAACAATTGTCCTTAACTCTAGTCCCAGGGGATCTGAGGCTTTCCTCTGACCTCTGAGGGCACTGCATGACACAGGTGCATGTACACATATGCAGGCAATACATTCATACACATAAAACAAAGCCGGGCATGGTGGTGTATGCCTTTAATCCTAGCACTCAGGAGGCAGAGGCAGGCGGGTCTCTGAGTTCAAGGCCAGCCTGGTCTACAGAGTGAGTTCCAGGACAGCTGGGGCTATGGGGAGTCCCTGTCTCAAAAAGACAATAATAATAATAATAATTATTATTATTATTATTATTATTATTTCTGCCAGGCATGGTGGCGCACACCTTTAATCCTAGCACTTGGGAGGCAGGTGAATTTCTGTGAGTTCAAGGCCAACCTGGTCTACAGAGTGAGTTCCAGGACTGCCAGGTTGGCAGGGAGATCCTGTCTCAAAAAGACCAAAAAGAAAAAAAAAATTACTAGGATAAAGTTATATTGGGGGTAGGGTGGGCCCTTAAACCAATACAAATGCTGTCCTTATAAGAAAAGGGAAATTTTGACATAGACATACAGATAAACCCAGGGGAAAATTAAAATAAGCTGGTGTGGTGTCTACAAGCCAAGAACTACCAAGAGCTGCTGTCCACACCTAGAAGCTAGGAAAGAAACATGGCGTCTACCCCTCACTGCCTTCAGGAAGGAGCTGAGCCTGCTGCCACTCTGGCTTTGGGCTGCTAGCCTACAGAACTATGTGATCAGATCTCTGCTCTTTCAAGAACCCCCGTTTTTACTACTTTACTTCAACAGTCCAAGCAAATGAACATACAACCATGACCATCCCAGCCTTTCATCTAAGGCATCTCTTCTCTGGCCTAGGTGGGGGAATGGATGCTACAATGGAGCCCAGAAGAACCAGTAAAGTATCAAATTTTTCCCCTCATCCTCTCACCACAGTGCCCCCTCCTCTCACCACAATGCTCCCTTCCTCTTACCACAGTGCTCCCCTTCCTCTCACCACAATGCTCCCCTCATCCTCCCACCATAGTGTTCCTCTCATCCTCTCACCACAGTGCTCCCCTCCTCTCACCACAGTGCTCCCCTTCTTCTCATCATGGTGCTCCCCTCCTCTCACTACGGTGCTCCCCTTCTTCTCACTAAAGTGCTCCCCTTCTTCTCACCACAGTGCTCCCCTCCTCTCACCACAGTGCTCCCCTCCTCTCACCACAGTGCTCCCTCCTCTCACCACAGTGCTCCCCTCCTCTCACCACAGTGCTCCCTCCTCTCACCACAGTGCTCCCCTCTTCTCACCACAATGCCCCCTCCTCTCACCACAATGCTCCCTCCTCTCACCACAATGCCCCCTCCTCTCACCAAAGTGCTCCCTCCTCTCACCACAGTGCTCCCCTCATCCTCCCACCATAGTGTTCCCCTCATCATCTCATCACAGTCCTCCCAACTCCTCCTACATTAAAAACTCACTGAGCCCAGCTTTGACCTGCACTCTGCCATTCGAGTCAGTTCTCCCAAGAGTCGCTGCGTCACTGAGCTAAAAGAGTGACTTCTTGCTCCACCTGTCCAGATAACAGACAATAAAGTCCTAGCAAAAGGAAGGTAGGGAAGATAGCCCCAGGCCACCTCAGGGCCCAAGATAAATGTAAGCAGGTGTAGACATCACCAGGGACCTGGGCCAGGCTTGCCCTGTTGACTGTAAATGCAAACAATGGTCAACTGAACTGTGTTCCACTTGGGCAGGGTCCCCTGTATCTGAAGTGACCAATAAGTGGAGAGCGATGACAGCGCTTCCTACACACATGTAGAAGGAGGAGAGGCAAGGATAAAGGGCTTCATCCAGTGCCCAGCGGCATTCCTGGGACAGGTTCAGGAAAGCAGTCTATGCTCTGCCAACACCCACAGTCTCCAGAGCCCACTGTGAGCAGGCCAGACCTACACACTTGGTATGAAAGAATCTAGGGTGAGCCAAACATCCTTCCTGCATAGGATCAAACCCCAGGCCCTCTTTCTGGTTAGGTGAGCCTTACATTTCATGTGCCCCAGTTTTCTGATCTGTAAAGGAAGGGGAGCAGCACCTCCCTCGGTGCAGTGCCTGGCACTCGATGCACGCTTGGTAAGTGTAAGCTGCTATCATTACCCCACGCCCCTACAACTCCAGGGAATACATCTTCCCAAATGATGTGTTGGCATTTGCTAATGGCTCTTCTGTCTGTGACGACACCCAATAGCTATTTTCAGAGAATTATGCCTTGTGCCAGGAACACAGAGGAAAATTACAAAGGCCTAGTGGGGAAAGAAGACAACATTTGGAGAACACGAGACATCATTGTCAGTGAAGTGCCTGGATGCTCACAGTGCTGAAGACATATCAGACAAGACATTTTAGGTTTTGAGGGTTGAATAGGAGTTTACCAGGTAAGTCTTGTCAGTCCATAGCAAATATTCCATAAATAACTATTGGCTAAATGAGGCGGCATGGCAGCACTCCTGCCTAAGGGAACATGCGTTGATGCTGCACTGAAAGCTAGAGCAGGGATGGGAGTGGTCAGGTAGAGCAGGCAGCACATGAATAAAGGAAAGTCTGCAGAAGCTAAGTTCAGAAAGGCCTTGGTGCTACGCTCAGATGTGTGGGCTTTAGCCACACGGGTGTTTTTAAGAGGAAGTAGGGGTAGAAGGCCTGGGGAGGAAGGAAAGTAACCATTCGGTGTGGAAAGACAGCTTGACCTGCAAAGCTGGTGACATGGGCTGAGAAGCCCATCTTCCCCCCCCCCACCATTCGGCCTTGAATGCTCTTCCCAGTAGAGATGTTCTCAAGGTCACCCCCCAAAAAACCCATCTGCTGGACAGCTTTAGTGTCAACTTGACACACCTGGGTTGAGGGAGCCACAATTGGGAAATTGTTTCCATTGGACTGGCCTGTGGCCACATCTGTGGGGTATTTTCTTGATTGTTGAGTGATGTGGGAGGGCCCAGCCCACTGTGGGTGGTGCCACCCTGAGCAGGTTGTTCTGTACTGTATAAGATAGCAAGCTGAGCATGGGCCAGGGGAGCAAGCCAGTAAGCAGTGATTCTTTCTTTGTGGGCTGTGCTTCAGCTCCTTCCTCCAGGTTCCTGGCCTGAATTCCTACCTTGGTCTCCCTCAGTGATGAACTGTGACCCTAGAGATGAAAGATGACTAAACCCTTTCCTCCCAGGTTGGTATTGGTCAGAGCGTTTTGTCACAGCAATAGAAGGCAGACTAGAACACCATCCTCTCAAATATTCTGGTTAATGAAGTGGAGCCCACAGCTGCCTGCTGTCAGAAGCAGCCCTCAGCCAAGAACTTTGGGGGAAATTTTCATGTCTCCATGCAAGTCCCCAACTGACAGATGGGCCTGGGCTGAGAGACAAGTTCGAGCCATAAATTGGAAACCCCTGTTGGCAGACCGGCTTCTGAAACTCCAGCAAGCTGACATTTCAGCGCCTCCAGCCCTCGGCCCTTTCTTCTCCCTTGTTCCCACAGCTCTGCCCTTCACCTCGGCTCAGCCCAGGGATCTGGACTAGTCTGTTTCTTTCCAAATGCATGTTGTGATATTCCATGTGCTGAACACTTGAGACTCCCCTGGGCTTCTATGACTTAGCCAGCCAGGTCCCAAGCTGTGTTCTGACCTCACCAGCCTGGTAGAGATGCTGCCCAGACTTCCAACATCACCGGACTGTCTGCCCAGTGGCAGCTGCCCCAGCCGACACTAAAATTAGGTGACCCATTAGACCCGGGACATGGAGATCATGGGCAGGGTGCCAACACTACCCCAGAGGGTCATTTCTCCCAGCCTAGAACTCAGGCTCAGGCAAAACAGTGCAACCAGGGGAAATGGGGCCTTGATTTTGTTCAATCAGCTAAAAATTATTCCTGAGATTAAAAAAATCTAGTAGAAATTTAAAATATAGTTCATAAAGAGGTGAGATAATAATAACACATCGCCCCACCTGAGCTAGTGCCAACTGGCACCTACTCGAATCTAGGAGTGTTTTGTAGATTGCTTCAATGTTATAAAACACACTGTAGGGAGCAGACAAGATAGCTCAGAGGGTAAAGGCACTTGCTGCACCTGAGTTCAATCCCTAGAACCCACATGGTAGAAGGAGAGAACTGACTCCTGCAAGTTATTCTCTGACCTTGACATGTGTGCTTTAGCACACAATGCACATGTGCATGCATGTACACACACACACACACACACACACACACACACAAATTACAAAAAGAAAAACATGCTGTACAATTTATGATCCTTTTTCCCCACCTGAAACCACCTTGGCAAATCATTAAGCATCCATCATGTACATCAATTGGGAGCAGTGTATAGTATTCCATTTTATTACTATGCCATAATTAATGTAATAAAAATCCCATTGTTGAACACTTAAGTTGCACCCTCTTTTGTATTATAAGTCCGTGGTAAGCATCTAAGTGCACCACTCTTCATCACTTCGCAGATGGTTTCTCCAGGATTCCAGGCAGTGCACGGAATGGGCATTGCCAGGCCCTCCATCTGGACTGCCTACCCTCTCCAAAGAGCCAAACCAGAGGTGGGACTCTCAAAGTCCCCTCCCTACACCTTGACCAGCTCTGGCAGGCTCCTTGAGCCTGTCTGCTCATTCAGTCCTGGGGTAATCTCTCTCCAAGAGACTTTAGTACATATATAAACTAGCTTGCCTAGCACCGCATGCCCATGTCTCTTTAGTGCAAGGCTGAGCCATGCTTATTTCTCAGTGCACAGCATCCAGAAAACACAAGCAATCATCAAGCCTCAAGACCCACGGGCTCAGCATTGCTACCTCTCCAGGGAATGTGGCCCTTAACTTAGGGTCAAAGTGAAATACATTGATGAGAGCCTGCAAACCTCCCCCAAGGACCTGTCTCTCCCTTCTGTGCTCCTGCTTCCCCTCCCCCTCCTCCAAGTCACTCTGTTGCACACACACTGAGGAAGCAATCCCCTTCAGCGGTACTAGCCATCCCCAGCAAGGTTAACTGATGACCCAAATTATGACACCAGCCCTAAGCCAGCATCCCATAAAGCAACTTGGCCACGAATCTAATTGCCTCTGCATTTCCCAGCAGAGAAGTTAAACTCACAGCTTAGTATAAATAGGCTGTCTCTGAGCCCACCAGTCGCCTCCCTTACTGGTAAGTTATGGATGGCACTGCAAGATCGCCGTCATAAATACAGCCCCTCTGTTAAACAAAGCCGACAGCTTTGTGCCAATAACCTTTGAACCACTCAAGCCCAGTGTCAATTGTATTTGTCTTCGAGCTAAGGTTTACTCTAGACTGTTTGCTAAATCAGGGCTCATCTGTGGAGATAATTCAAATATATTACAGGCACAGGCAGACATGAGGCCCTCCCTCCCCCACATGGCCTCAGCATGGGTCTCTGCCACAGCAGCCTACACATCCCCTAACCACTCAGCAAGTTAGACTGGGAAAGAGCAAGAAAATGCGGCAAGGAGGCACTGAGGCCAGGGTGGTAAGTAACCCGGCCCCTTCTGCCAGCTCTCTGTCAACATCAGCTGAGCATACAGCAGAGCCTGCTTCTCTGGAAGGAAACATGGAGAGTCTATTTCCAAGGAGCTGGTCATATACAAAAATCAGGCCGCAGGCTAGAGTCAGCTTTGCCAGTGAAACCAGGGAAGTGCAGAGATGCAAAGCCAGTTCCTACTCTGTGAAGAACAAGAGTGAAAATCCAGCCAGTCCCCCTGTGCCCCAAAGAGGAGCAACCAATGTGGAAACACTTTTACATGGGGGCTGGAGCAAACAAACATGGCCTAGCACTTAGATGACCTTTTTTTTTTTTTTGGTTTTTTGAGACAGGGTCTCCCTGTAGCTCCAGCTGTCCTGGAACGCACTCTGTAGACCAGGCTGGCCTTGAACTCACAGAGATCCGCCTACCTCTGCCTCCCGAGTGCTAGGATTAAAGGCGTGCACCACCACGCCCGGCCTTAGATGCCTTTTAACAAAGGCCACACAACGAAGAGGAAGGCACTCTGGTCAGCCCTGGTGTGGTTACCATAACCACGGAAGGCTAGCTAGTTTGAGCCCTGTGCCTGCTACAGCCCACGTGTGGTTATCATAACCACGGAAGGCTAGCTAGTTTGAGCCTGTGCCTGCTACAGCCCTGGTGTGGTTATCATAACCACGGAAGGCTAGCTAGTTTGAGCCCTGTGCCTGCTACAGCCCACGTGTGGTTACCACAACCACAGAAGGGTAGCTAGTTTGAGCCCTGTGCCTGCTACAGCCCTGGTATGGTTACCACAACCACGGAAGGGTAGCTAGTTTGAGCCCTGTGCCTGCTACAGCCCATGTGTGGTTATCATAACCACGGAAGGCTAGCTAGTTTGAGCCCTGTGCCTGCTACAGCCCTGGTATGGTTACCACAACCACAGAAGGCTAGCTAGTTTGAGCCCTGTGCCTGCTACAGCCCTGGTATGGTTACCACAACCACGGAAGGCTAGCTAGTTTGAGCCCTGTGCCTGCTACAGCCCTGGTGTGTGGTTACCACAACCACGGAAGGCTAGCTAGTTTGAGCCCTGTGCCTGCTACAGCCCACGTGTGGTTACCACAACCACGGAAGGCTAGCTAGTTTGAGCCCCGTGCCTGCTACAGCCCTGGCCCTGGGCTGTGACCAGGGAAGCAGGGCTCAGGCAAGACTCCTGCTACAGCCATCCTTACAACCCCACCCACATGCCTCCCAAATCTGGGGCTCTCTCAGTCACGGCCTGGACTCCCCAGTGCCTCTCGCCATTTAGGGGCTTTGCTGCAAGCCTCCCACCTGGCAGGAACCCAACCCCCCACTCCCACTCCAGGAAGTAGAATCAAGGCCAGGGAGGGACCTCACCCTGCTTCATCTCATGATTATGAAGCCATAGGCTTGACAGGTCAGGAGGTGAGGGCGGGGGGATCAGGGTGTTGAGGGCTGTGTTTAGATTAGTTCCATGAGTCTCTTTGAAAATGAGAGAGACGAAACTCAACAAGGAACACCCTGTGAAGAATGGGAGGGGCAAAGAGTGAATACAGCTGTGTCGTGGTCAACAGAGGCCAGCCAGCTGTGTGCCCCCAGGCCTCAGTACCCACTGCTCTTGCCTGTAAAATGGGAACTATTTGCTTTACCCAAAGATTCAATGCCAAGATTCAATAGGATCCTGAAGTGTGCTCACTGGCAGAAGGGACTGATGCCCTCGAGGTTGGAAGGCTGTCCTTCTTTTACCCAGCAAGGAAGAGAACGGGCCAAGAGTGCTCCAGATTCTATGTCTGCTTCACTGTAAGGCATACTGCCTTGTCACCCCAATATCATTGGACTAAACAGTTGCACGAGACAATGCTACTACGATTCACTCCAGTCACCTATGATTGATTCTGGGATGTAAGTTACCATGGAGGCCATCGTGACCCTGTACCTCCGTAGGTACCATGGGAGTTGGGTGAGGCCCTAGGCAGGACCGGGGTCAAAGAGATTGCCGTCACTCACCTGAGAAGCCTCACCCCTTCTCTGGGCTTGGGGACTCACTGACTTCACTTCTCATCTCTGCTAGCACCTGGGAGAAGGGAAACAAAGGTCGATGGGTTCAGTGCCTAGAACCTCTCCACCATCTCTATACCTAAAGGGAGCGAAGGAGCCAGCGAGGCAGCAGCGGTGCTGAGAAGGAGACAGAAGACATTTATAAACGACCCTCTTAGCTGTTTACGAGACACCTTCTGAAAGAAAGCAGAGGAGGAGAAATAAACTTGAAGTAGGGAGCCCGGCCGGGCGTCCGCGATGGGCTTTGATAAGCCAGCTGCGCCAGCATTTCTTCTCTGTTTTTATGGCCAACTTTACAGCCCTGTGTTTGGGACTCTTTATCAGGGGCCGGAAGGGGAGAGTGAGCAAGATCCCAGGCAAGGAGCCTTCTCCAACAACTCCTCCAGCAGATACTGCCTTGTCTGGAGATCGAGATAACCTGTGTCCCTTCCAGTCCAGATCTGGGGCAGACAAGACATTCCTGAACCCGGCAGTAAACTGCTGATCCAGGCCCTCATGGAAACCTCAACAGGACTGAAGCCACAGGAAAACAAACACAGGTCTGGGCTGGGACAGGTTCTCCTGAGGCTGGTCAGCAGCCTGTCTGACACTAGACGCCTTGTCCCAGACCCCACTAAAGGCAGACAAGATATCCCAAAGATCCCCCCACCTAGCCTAGAGCTCACAACTGGGCCTGAGATAGAACCCAGGTTGGGCCTGAGGCTCTGCCATCCCTACCCCTGAATGGACAGGGATTGCATCATGGTTGAAAACATGGAGAAAGGGGTTCTCACATGGCGCTACCCAAGTCTCAATTCCAGTTCCTCTGCTTGCTATCTGCCAGTAACCTTCTAGCCTCAGTTTTCTCATCTGTTAAGATGAGAATGTGTCCCATCCCATCTCGTGCAAGTCACTCGAGGGATGGGACACACAGGGAGCTCAACAAACAGAGCAGCCTTCATAGTGGGCGAAGTCAGAATTCACAGCTCATCTTCCCAGACCAGCTGTACTCTCAATGATGCTAGCCCATAATAACCTCCGCCATTAGTGCTTGGCTTCTATCATGGGTCACCGTGCTTAGGGGGGATGGAAGCTTCAGAATTGGAGAAGAGCTCCTCCTTATCCCCAGGGAGCCCACTCTGTGGTCATAGCCAAGCTTATAGAGACAGGATATGCTCAAACAAACCTGGGCTGGGGTAAGGGCATAGGAGGGTGGCCAGCCAGGCTGGACAAGGGTCCTCAGCAGATGGTCCATGCTGAGATTGGGAAAGGAACAGAAGTTAGTTAAAGGGAGTGTGAAAAGCTGCTCCCTACACAGACATGAAGCCAGTCCTTGGTGAGCAGAGAGACGGAGGCAGAGAAGGCTGGCCAAGGAGGCAGATACAAACACAGACTCACGAGGACTAGCATGCAATCAGCAAGGCCTGGGTAGCCCGGCCTGAGGCTGAACAGAAAGAAGGAAATGGACGAAGGCAGGAACATCAGTTTAGATTACTGTAGGGAAACTGGGGTTGGATGTCAGGGGACAGTCCCTCGAGGCTGGGCGAGGAGAGCTGGTGAGGAGGTCCCAGTCAGGAGGTTTCCTCAGTTTCCATGAGGCGTAGATGCCCTGGAGCCTCTGGGGGACCACAAGCCTGGGTCATTCCAAACTGTAAGCTGTCTGTCCTTGGCAGCCAAGAGGCCTGAGCCCAGCATCCCAGGAGCTCCACAGGCACCTATGACTGACCAACCCTGGCATGGCTTCTCCAGAGACAATGAGGTGGCACCTCCTCTGTCCTAGCTGTCCTGACCCAGGTTGTTCAGAGCCCTTTCAAGCAAAACCTGCATGCCTCCTTCAGTCCAGAACTCATGCTCGCTTTCGTAACTGTGGTTGCACCCCGCTTCCGTCTGTTGGTTCTGTCAGAAGCAACTGCAGATGGGCTTAAGGTAACTCAGAATGTACCTTGAACCTTCACCTCTGCCCTCCACACTCTGGTCCCTGGTGCTCCTGCCTTCCAAGGGACCTCCAGCCACTCTTGTACGCTATGCAGGTATGTCCTCGGAGGGGAAGCAGAAACTCAACCTAATCTCTTATTCATTTTAGTTTTTTTGAAAACATTTTAGAAGTTGCCAAGATGGCTCAGGCAGGCCTGCAGTTGCCAAGATGGCTCAGGCAGGCCCAAGATGGCTCAGGCAGGCCTGCAGTTGCCAAGATGGCTCAGGCAGGCCTGCTGTGTACCTTTCATCTGATTTCCCAGTGGTTCCATGCTATGCACACAATATCAAGACCAGAAGATATAAAGTGCATGCAGCTCTGTGTCATTCCTAATGTTTTTCCTGGGGAGACACGAGCAAACATCTATTCGTGTCTCACATAGAATACCAAGGTAAATCAAAGAAAGGATTCCACCCAGTGCCAGCATGGGGAACCACTGAGTTTATTGGAGTCACTTATAGGAGCATGGGTGAGGTTGCTTACAAGAGCATGGCTAACTCAAAAGCAGCTGTACCAAAAAAAAAAAAAAAAAAAGGGATGCTTGGGCCGTGGTGGCATATCTCGTTTTTTTTTTTTTTTTTTTTTTTTTTTTTTTTTTTTTGGTCGATTATTCAAAAGACGGGGTCTCCCTGTAGCCCCAGCTGTCCTGGAACTCACTCTGTAGACCAGGCTGGCCTTGAACTCACAAAGATTCGCCTGCCTCTGCCTCCCGAGTGCTAGGATTAAAGGTGTGCGCCACCACGCCCAGCGGCATACATCTTTAATCCTAGCACTTGGGGGCAGAGGCAGGCGGATCTTTGTGAGTTCAAGGCCAGCCTGGTCTACAGAGTGAGTTCCAGGACAGCTGGGGCTACAGGGAGACCCCATCTTGAAAAGACCAAAAGAAAAAAAGCAGTTGTACCACACAAAATCCACCCAGCATGTGTGACAACTCATGAAAGCTATATCCTTTGAGCTTCCTGCACAGCTTGCAGGCAGCTCCACCAGAGAGTCTCCTCTATTCCAGCAAGTGTTTGCTGTTTCTAACCCTGGGGAGGGCTGTGTCAATCATAATTTTCCTGAGCCTTCTAAGTTTCCTCCGCTTCTTGAGTCTTCTGAGCCTCCCTGTTTGAATATGAAGGAAATAGCCTTATAACACCTCACAAGTCTAAATCAAGAGACCGGAACAGCATATCAACACCATTACCCCACCACCACCACTCTTATAGTCATTTTCTCCTTCCTCTCCGCCCTTCCACTCCTAATTTGACAACCACCAATCTACTGCTCATATTGTATTTTTTTTCATTTTTCTGAAGCTATAGTTCAGTAGTACAATGTTCAAGACCTTACAACTGGGGAAGAAAAATTAATTTCAAGGATGCTATATCAATAGGAGCACACAGTAGGGACCTGATGCTATAGCAATAGGAGCACACAGTAGGGACCTGATGCTATAGCAATAGGAGCACACAGTAGGGACCTGATGCTATAGCAATGGGAGCACACGGTAGGGGACCTGATGCTATAGCAATGGGAGCACACGGTAGGGGACCTGATGCTATAGCAATGGGAGCACACAGCAGGGGACCTGATGCTATAGCAATGGGAGCACACAGAAGGGGACCTGATGCTATAGCAATAGGAGCACACAGTAGGGATCTGATGCTATATCAATGGGAGCACACAGTAGGGGACCTGATGCTATAGCAATAGGAGCACACAGTAGGGATCTGATGCTATAGCAATAGGAGCACACAGTAGGGATCTGATGCTATAGCAATAGGAGCACACAGTAGGGATCTGATGCTATAGCAATAGGAGCACACAGTAGGGACCTGATGCTATAGCAATAGGAGCACACAGTAGGGATCTGATGCT
>VZQC01009216.1:630410-677579 GCA_009823505.1 Rhizomys pruinosus
ATATATATATATGTGTGTGTGTGTGTGTGTGTGTGTATACTTCTTCCCCAAAAGACTTTGTGAAGGTTTTTTATGTATACATAATTTTATTATTTTTATTTTACGTGTATGAGTATATGGCTACATGTATGTAAGTGCACCCCTGTCATGCAATGCCCACAGAAGTCAGAAGAGGGCATCAGAACCCCTGGAACTGGAGTTATAGATGGTTGTGAGCCACCATGTGGGTGCTGGGAACCAAACCTGGGTCCTCTGCAAGAGGAGCCAGTGCTCTTAACCACTGAGCCATCCCTCCAGCCCCTACCATAATTTTTAAAAATCTGATCGGGATGAAGTCAAATGTGCAAACCTAAGCAACGACTTAAGCGGGATAACAGAAATGGCATTTCCTCCTACAGCAGACAGCACACGAAGCCCCCTAGGGAATGGAAAGTATAGAAGGACTGTCAGGGGGAGGAGGCCTGGACCTCTGGACAGATTAAGCAGGAAGATCCACAAAGGCCATGCCTGTATTTTTCTGTTGCCCAGGAGAGAAGACAAGTCACTAAGCCTTCCATGAAATATCGACACACACTTGTAGCCCAGATGCCCCCCAGTTCTTTCCTCCTTCCTGTAAGCTAGGTTGTGGACAGCAGGGGCAGATGTCTCCACCGCCACACCAGAGGCCCAAATGGACCTTGGCCAGAAGGTCCCATACGGTTGCTGAATGCAACAGGGTATGTGACCCTGGATAAATCTTTGCCCTCTTAGACAGAGAGGCCCCCAACCCACCTCCAGAGTGAGGGGCACAGCCAGGGTGGCTGACACATCTGGTCACGTGTCCAAAATAACTGAATGGGCTGCAACAGAGCCCCAAAGGGGAAGAGTACTGAGACCTACTCTACCAGGCCTCATCTCCTTCCTGAGGTACTGGGCACAGGGGCACAGTACCACTGAGCAAACAGAGAGACAGCAGGGAGGCCTTGGCAGTACAGGGCAAAGCTAGCTCCCTGCCGTGGAGCCCCAGGACCCAGAGCCTAGCCTCTGGGCTGCTTTCATGCAGAAAACAGGAGAGTAAAGATAGAGATTTGGCCTTTGCCAACCGAAAGCCAGGGGTTGTCTGGGGCGCTCCACTGGCTCTTGCCCAGACCCGCTCCTGACCCTCCCCATGTTCCCGATCAGTCACCTTCAGTGGCTTCCCATCGCATCTAGGATCCCTTGTCCTGGCGTCTGGAAACCGCTGGCCCTGTGGCTTGGCTCCTGTCACACCTCCATGAGCTCCACGCTCCTGCCTGCCGGACCCTTGTCTGCTCTGAGGAGGTCTTGCTGGTGTCTTGACAGCCAGTACAGAAGACACCTCCTCAAGGAAGCTTGCTATGACCATACCTCGCCTCATCTCACCACAGTAAAGGTTCCCAGTAACCCCTTCTCTGGGGATGGCAGTTACTTACAAAGCTGAAGAGCCCATGTTACATTGGAAGAAACTGAGACCTCAGCAAGGAAAGTGTCTCCTGTGTCACAGTCTTCCATCATGCCCTCCTTTGAAAAAATGGGTGGCCATATTTGTATGGACAATGGTCAGAGAGGTCAACTTTACTCCCCAGTTTTCATGGAGTGTTGGGTTCCTTCCTAGCCTGGCTACATCCACACGTTGCCAGTCCCTAGGTCCAGCACCAGATCAGCTTTGCCATTGTTGGCTTTAACCCTACTTCCTGGCTCCTAGAGGAAGAAGACGCTTGAGGTCACGGAGCAGCCTACCCCGTCCTCTCAGGTTATATAGCATCCAGAACCTCCCAGGGACCTGGCTCAGCTCAGGGGTGGAAGGCAGAAAAGTTGCCACCATATGGTCTAGGCTCTGTCCTGTTGGTCCAAAGTGCATGGGAGAGTCCAATGGCAGGGCAGATCGAGGGGCCATGCTTCACAGAGCCTCTGAGCCCAGGCCACTCCGTTCTTCATTTACAGCCCCTGGGAGGCTGCTCTCCCCTTTGTTCTGCTAAACAAGCATGCTCCTGACTCCCAAGTCAGCCGGGACTTGGCAAACATGTGTCAAGACTCGCCCTATTACCTCCTGTTTGTGTACTCAGCAGAGATCTGGGATCTGTGCACAGCTGAGCTGAGTTCCCAAGGCTTGATGGGAACCCCCCACCCTCTGTGGCCCAGGCCCCACCTACAGGCGTACCAAGGTGGGACCCTTCAGCACAGTAGAAGTCCAGCCTCCCTCCACCCTGCTTGAAACACCACCATCATCCTGAAGATTACACTTTCCCCTGGACAAGAATTGCATCTAGGCTGTTCAAGTGTATTCTACAAGGGAGAGAAGGGAGCCTATGAGGAGTCAAGGCTTGAGGTTGAGGCCTGTGAACTGGACCCCAACAGGAGAAGCTCACAGTACAGGAAAAGACCCCACTACTGGCTCACCCCGGGTCTGACTTTCATGGAAGAGGTGATCCTGCCCTATGGCCTAGGCTCCTCAGGTCCATCCTGCCCAGCCAGTCCGATCAGTGTGCAATGATTGATGCTGTCGAACGGGCAGACAGCCCCTAGAAAGGGGGATCCTCTGAGGAGATGCCATGCCTTTGATTTCACAGTCAGGGTCAGGAAGGAGACAGAGAGGTCTGTGCAGATGGAGGCCTCAGAAGGCAGAGATGTTTAGGGGTGAGGGCCAAGTCTCTGACCTCGGATTCCCTGTGCAGGTACAGGAACATAAAGAGGAGCCAATTATCCTTCAGGATGATGTGGCTATCTGGCACAGAAGTCCAGGCTAAGGTCTGTCACCTCCAGGGCCTAATCTCTTGGTCCTTAGAGAGAAAATCGGTCTCTGACATCCATGTCTTCTTTCAGAGCTGAAGGAACTCCTGCACAGGAAGATGTTAGCAAAGGCCTGGTCCATGCCTGGGTGCTTAACCCAGGGGAGGTATGTTACTGCTAGTCAGAATGCTGGGCCAGTAGCCCAGCCTCTCTCAGCATGAGCTCCTCACCTGAAAACTGGCTCACAGCTGGTGGTGATGATGAAATAGCCTGATGCAAAGAGGCCACACAGATCTAGCTGGGCACCAAAAAAGGTCAGCCCTTCTGCACTCAGGCTCAGCCAGCAGGTAATCAATAGATACTTGCTAACTTGAATCATGAATGGCTAAGAAAAAATTAAAAGGAATAACATGCCCTGAGCAGGCGGATCTTTGTGAGTTCAAGGCCAGCCTGGTCTACAGAGTGAGTTCCAGGACAGCTGGGGCTACAGGGAGACCCTGTCTCGAAAAGACCAAAAAAAAAAAAAAAAAAAAAAAAAGAAATAACATGCCCCTACTGCCCTAACCAGACTGGGACGTCAGGCAGCCAGGAGGGGCTTCCCAACAGTTCCTTGCCCCACCCTCCTAGACATGTGTAGAGTCCTGGGCTGGGCATGTGGGTTCCTCACCAAGACCCCAGGGCACCTCACCCATCAAAGCTGCCTGCTAGGCCAGCACACACCATCCCAACAGGAATATTTATTTAGGATTTAGAGAGAAGGGGGAAAACACAGGGGACTTCAAAGCACTCTGCTGAGAAAAAGGACCACAAAGCCTGGGGGTCTGGCAGGGGCTCCCATAGCCAGCCCTGGGCTGACCCCAGGATCTACCAAGGGCTGTCCCTGATATACAAGTGAGCCAGTGGAAGCCGGGCGTGGTGGCGCACGCCTTTAATCCTAGCACTCGGGAGGCAGAGGCAGGTGGATCTTTGTGAGTTCAAGGCCAGCCTGGTCTACAGAGTGAGTTCCAGGTCAGCTGGGGCTACAGGGAGACCCTGTCTCGAAAAGACAAAAAAAAAAAACAAACAAGTGAGCCAGTGGCTAAGCACCAACCCCCACATATGGTCATCCTGTACCTCACAGGCCTGAAGGACAAGAACTCTGCATCCCACACTGAACAGCTAAGATAACACAACTCACAGTGCTAAGAAGGCAGAGCTAAGATTCACACCCAGACTGACTCGCTAGGAGCCTTTGACACTAGGAAGAATTTTGGACTAGACGCTATATACAAAGAGCATCTTGGCCCCCCAAGTTCTACCCGACTCGGGCCTGACAGTGAAGCTACAGTACAGATGTACACAGCTGAGAGCGAGGCAACAGCAGGGAATGTGTCCCCAAACCCACCTTAGTACTCTACTCAGAAACAACCCATCTCCCCCATGAGGACGTCGGCCCAAAGACCCTCAGAAACAATAGCAGCCACTGGGAAGCCACCAGCCCTGTGCACACAAGGTTCCCACGATGAAGGAGAACAGCCCCGCAACATGGAGGGAACATAAATATTTCATGGGCAGCTCCCTCTGGTCGGTCTCCAACCATGTTTTCAATTGTCATGAAACAATTCAGAATTTCCAACTCAGGGCTAATGGGCTGCCTTCAGCCCAGCAAGCCAGCTCAGGCAGGGAGTAATTATGTTAAAAGCTTCCGACAGGACTGTTCACCGTGCTAGCTCCCCGGATTACCCGGCTGCAGCGGTGGTCATGCCGCTTCAGGCCCCCAGCACCCGGTCTCCCCGTGCACCAAGCAGATGCATGGAAGGAAACAGAGGCCTGAGAGAGGCTGCTGGCCACAGGCGGGTGGGCCAACCCCTCCCATGAAGCATCAGAAAGGAGGGGCCACGACTTCTCCCCTTTGTACTTCCATGCCTGGCTGTGCTCTCCTGTGCCCACAGTAGAAGAATGGATAGGCAGATGAACTGATGGAGAAACAAAGGACAGACAGAGTGCGGAGAGGGGAGACTGCACAAGTCTGCTCCCCTCTCCCTCAAGTCCGGCCCACTCTCTACATAGACTAGTCTTTCTTTTCTCTTTTACTTGGATTGGGGGGGGGGGCAACCCCACGACTGCACACTGAGCTATGCACATTCTGGCAGAACAGTCTTTCTAAAATATAAATCTGAGCAGCTCTCTTCCCATTCTATCCTTCCTCTGTTTCTCTTTGCCTTCAGGATAATATTTTTGGGGGGTCTTTTTAAAACAGGGTCTCCCTGTAGCTCCAGCTCTGTCCTGCAATGTGCTATGTAGACCAGGCTAGCCTTGAACTCATAGAGATCCGCCTGCCTCTGCCTCCCAAGTGCTAGGATTAAAGGCATGTGCCACCACACCCAGCCTCAGGATAATTTTTATTTATTTATTTATTTATTTATTTATTTATTTATTTATTTTTGGTATTTTTGAGACAGGGTCTCCCTTTAGTCCCAGCTGTCCTGGAGCTCACTCTGTAGACCAGGCTGGCCTTGAACTCACAGAGATCCGCCTGCCTCTGCCTCCCAAGTGCTAGGATTAAAGGCGTGCGCCACCACATCCAGCAGGATAATATCCTTTTAAAAATTAGAAAGCACTGGCACACCTGGCTCCCACTTTATCCAACTTCCCCCGTGATCTGCCCTCTCACCTCTCCCCAGGTGCCTACTGTGCCACCACCCTGCCTTCAGTTGTCAAGTGAACCACAGTTTCTCTCACTTTAGAGTGTTTGCATATGCTACTTCCTAAGGCAGAGAGGCCTTAGGGGTTGAAAACTGTCCCAGGAAACTCCTTAGGATGTCAGCCAAGGCCCTTTACCCCTGGCTGTAGATTCTCTCTCTAGCATAGTACTCTACAAGTAGACATTGGTTTATATGGCTGCTTCCTTGGCTAACTCCAAATGAGCATGAGCTGTCTTCATCTCTGTAATCATAAGCACAAAATGAATTCTCTCAGACATTTGGTGACCTGAGAGGCCAACCCAGGAGACTCCCAGATCAAGCTTCCTTCCATTCATCCAGATGCTCACAGGACCGCTGCAATGAAATGCTTGAGATACCCAAATGGCTTCTGGTTTTGCTCAGGCTGCCAAAAAATCTCCAAGTGCAACATAATAACACTCAAACACAGTAGTACCTTACCTGATCCAAGGGGGTCATTGCTCCTTTGACAACCTCCAATTCCCCCCTCTCATAGATGAGATTCTCCACCACCTTGCTCTATAGATCCATCCCTGTAGATTCCTAGGAACTTCTCCACCTCTCCCCACAATTCTAATAAACTCAGACTCTACCAACAGAGCCAAGGCTCCTGTTACCTTGAGGTGGACTCTCCACTCCCACCTTCACCAGCCCCTGAGAACCTCCGCAGAGTAGCAGCTTCTTTGAAAAGAATTTTATTATTTTCATCATCATCATGGTGGTCATCATTATTACCACTAACAATAATGTGTTAGTTTCAGGATTCTTAGAGGAACATGGTGACTATTCCTACTCAGAGTAGAAGCTTTCCTCCCACCTTTTTGGGGTGAAACCCACAACTTTGGCTAACCACAACCCATAGCCACTCTTCCTCACAGAGTGATTGGTGCAGGAGTGGGCATGTAAGCCATACCCAGCCAATCAGCACATAGATCCTCTTCCCCACCCTAGGAAGGGTCCTGCGGGTGGCAGAAGCTCTCCTGGTGGAAGCACCGGGTTTTATTCAATCATTACATAAATATGAATTTCAACAATATGGCAGTATAAGTGTGAAGGAAAAATGAATCCTCCCTACCTTTTTGCTAGGTGTTGAGATCAGAACAACTGCTTAAAGAATTGTTATCGCGGGCTGGAGAGATGGCCTAGCGGGTAAGAGCGCCGACCGCTCTTGCAGAGGACCCGGGTTCGATCCCCAGCACCCACATGGCGGCTGAGAACCGTCTGAAACTCCAATTCCAGGAGAACTCCAGCTCCAGGGGAATCCGACACCCACTTCTGACCTCCGCGGCATTGCACGACACGGGTGCACAGACTTGCATGCAGACAGTACATTTGTACACATACAGAAATAAATAAAAATTAATAAAAAAAATTAAAAAAAAAAAAGAATTGTTATCGCTTTCTACATAGCCATGGCCAAAGATTGTATATCCATTGTGCCAAGTATAAACGCATGGGACAAAGTCTCCTCAGACTTTTGTTCAAAATGAGAAATTTCTATTAGAAATACAGAGTCCGTATGTCAGCCAGTCTTGCTGACTTTCCCCGGGTAGCCCCTGGAGGTCCCAGCTCAGGTGGCACTCAGGAGCAGGTTACAACCCCAATCACCCTCTTTCTAACTCCTGACCCTCTCCCTTTCTGTGGGCACGTATATACTTCTGAATGTCAAGAGCCAAAGGGAAGCTGGAAAATATTCCTTTAGGAAAAATATCAAAGAAGATCAGAAAAAAATGTGTTTTGGTCCAACCAAATTTCCCAAGAATTTCTGGGCTTCCAAACGCTAGTCATCCCAAGCCCTACCAGCCTAGCCAGCTTTCCTGGGCAGAAATTTCCTAGTTAGTTAAGCAGGGCCTGGGGGCAGGTCTACTAAATGAGAAAAGAGGTTTATTCCTCCCTGAACCAACCATATGGCCACAGAGAGGAATAAAAGTAAGATTGGGGCCAGGCAAGCCGTGCATGGGCTTGTCCTTCATCTAGTCCACCCATTTCTCAAGAGCTCAGAGCTCTCATTTCCCCATTTCACAGATGGAGACCCTGAGACTAGGAGAAGTTCTATGACTTCACAGCTAGTAAAATTCCAATTCTGGCTGACTGCAGCTGCAAGAAGCAGCTTTCAGGGGGAGGGGCATCTCTAGCAGCGCCTGGGAACAGGGGAACTTAGAGAGTCGCACACTGCCCAGTCAGCCGCTGGGAACAAACACCAGAAAATCACTTCAGTAGAGGCCTAGGAAGACGGGTTTTCTCGTTGCAGACAGAAAGGAAATGGCATCCCACCTAGACACCGACCTGCCCCACAGTAGAGGCCCAGCGTTTGGCATTTATGCTCAAAGATCCCAGTGCGCATAGGGTAGGAAGAAAACCAAGCAGGGCGGCTGGAGACCCGCCGACCCCCCAAAGTCATTTTCAGGCGGAAGAGGGAGTAGGACAGAGTGGAAGGGGTCTAGAGGCCCCACAGGGCAGGCTCCGGGCTGGGGAATGGTTTTCCTGTCTGGCAGTCCCAGGTCCAGGTCTGCATGTACTGGTGATCCAAATTCTTAACTGTGTGCCTGGAGAGCACACTCTTCAATACAGCCTTCAATAGCAGCCCCTTCGACAGCCGCTCCTGCTCTTAGGGGTGAATGGAGCTCCCCTTCCTCATCCCACCCCAATGGCCTAAATGTTCAGATATTTTGGGGCCAAGGTCCTGGTTCTCCAGGTTCCCCGGCCCTGAAGTCACCGACGACCAGGGCGGCGGGGCAGGTACTGTGTGGCGGCATCTCCCGCTGCAGCGAGAACCCGGCAGGGAGGCACCGCCATTGACGGCACCTCATGAAACATTAATGCTGGTCCGCTGCTGCGCAGACACCTCCGGCACCTTACACTGAGTCCGCCGCCCCCCTGGAGCCAATGCTCCAAGACCTCAGCGGCTAGGCTGAGTTGCTCTCTTCACAGGCCCAACCTGATTTGTCTAGCATCTCACCGCCCCAGGAGGCTTAGTCTGGACGCTAAGGGGAGCAGAAGCAGGTTTGGTCAACTGGTTTCTGGCCCCGGGGGATTAGCTGGCCCCAGACCACCTCTGGGGCACCCGGTGTGGACAGCAAGTGTGAAGGGTAGGCTCCCGGCTCTCCTCCGTCCTGGACATCTCCCAGCGGCTGTCAGCCAGGCCCAGGCCTACAGGGACATATGAATCCATGCCTCCCTGTTGCCCAGTTCCGAGCTGGATGACCGCTGGAGTTGTTTGGGTGAAGGAACCCACAGAGGGGTCTTTTCTCCTGCGGTCGGTCTCTTCCTTCAGCAGCCCAGGACTCTGAGCAAGGGAAGGAATCATCCAAGCGGGGTAGGTACGGAGGTTGTCCCCCTGGCACGCCCCACCCATGCACAGAGAAAGCCCAGAGTCTGTCCTCAGTCCTTTCTGGGTGACAAGCTCTGTGTAGCAGACTCTTCCCCGCTTCCTTGCAAGACCAGATCCCACCCCAGAGCCAGCCGGCAGAAAGTGGGGACAGAAGCTCTGAAAGACCTCAGCTTGACCTTCACCTGACAGACCGCGACCAACTAAACCAAAATCGTTCTGCCCCCTCACTAGCTAGGTGGGGAACAGAGCCCCAGAGGACAGTGTGCTGGGCCAGCCTGGGACCCACGCTGCTTCGTCCGCCAGCGGCTGGGCCCCTCCCTGCGCACACAGTCCTGCTCGACCTCCCGTACTCGGGCCGCGATTTGTGCGGACATCTCCTGCGCGGGCAGAAAGGCTCAGATCCCACGCCCCGTGGGACTCCGCGCCGCCCCCTCCCCGCCGGTCCAAGCGAGCGCCTCCCCCCCCCAACCCCATTCCCGCCTCCCCGCCGGTGTCCCCGCCTTCCCCGCCTTCCCCGCGGGCGACGGGCGGCGGCAGCGGCGGCTGCAGGCGCGGGTGGAACCGCGCAGCCCGGACCTTGTGCTCTGGGATGTAACGAACCAGCTGGGACCCAAACAGCGCGCAGAGCCAGCGACGGCGGAAACCGAGCCAGAGTCGGGCGCGAGCCCGGAGGAGCCAACGCGCCGCACACGCAGGTAGGTGAGGGACTCCGCGGCAGAGGGGCTCAGGAGGCGGCCGGACAGCGCGCTGGCTTCGGGGCGCGCGTGGGTCCAACCAGACGTGCGGGACTGACGCGCGAAGGCTCCATCGAGGCAGTTGGAGGAATTTGTTCCTCGGTCTGGAGCACGCGGTCACCAGTGCTAACTCGCCTAACCTCTGCGCCCTCCCTGCGCCCTGTCGCGCGCAGCCCCAAGCTCAACTGCCTCTGGGATGCGGGCTCCGGGCACCGGGAAGGCACAGTCCTGGAGGACCCGAGGCCCTGCGGGAGCCATCGCGGCGTCCAAGGACGGGGCCCCACCGAGGATGGCAACGCGGGCCCCTGTGAATGGCCCGGGACTGCGGCCATAGCTTCGTGTCAAGAGGGTATTTTCCCTAAACGAAACTGCGTCATTCGTTCGTTCGTTCGTTGGGGCAGCATTGCCACAGAAAAGCAGTAGATACCAGCCAGAGTCCCGGCTTCTTCGCGCCAGCCCCGATGCCCCGCCGCCGCCCTCCGAGGTGCCCCCAGACCATGGCGGCCTGCTCTTGCTGGCACATGTGGGCCTTTTCCTTCCCCCCCGCCCCCCGACAGAGAAAACCCAAATGCTCTTCATAAAGTCCAATAAAGAAGTTCCGGAGACTATTTCCCGGCTCGGTTGTTGACGCAGAATCCCTAAGCACACAACCGTTTCTCTAGAACCGGGTGTCCAAATCCTGAAATCCACTTTCCTACACTGAAGAGGATCAGTGCTGAGGCAAAGCCAGAGCCCGGAGACTCAACTCTGACAGCAGGAATCGGAATCTGGAGCCAAAATCCCGGTCCCAAGATTCCCGATTTAGGAATTCCCTCAAATCGAAAACATATCAAGCCCAGTTTTTCTAAGAAACTAAGACTTGGGCGTTCTCTTGGCATCTCTGTGACCTCTGAAAGCCACCAGCGCCAGAAGGGAACCTTCCACGCTGCTGTCCACTGTGGTGGAGCTGCCAGGTCTAAGCGAAAGGAAAAAGCAACCATTACAGGCCACAGGGCACTCAGGGGAGGGCACCTTGCCCGGGCACTTTCTCCCATAGCTTTGGGCCTCCCTGCCTCCCCAGAGATGGAAAAGAAGGCTGGGACCTGGAGACCAGGCTGCTTCCGTTCTAAGCAGGCGTCTGTGAACTTCTGGTCCCAGTTCCCAGTGTCTGTCTCCCAGAAAAACAGCTGCTAGGAAAAGAAGGCAGTGGAACAGCAGAAGCTGGCCCTGTGCTGCAAATGACTGACAGGCCGCTACCACTTTCTCCAGCTATCCTCAGAAACCAGGCAACTTCCAGTAGCGGACATTGGTGAGCCCAGGCAGGAAGACCCACAAAAGAGCTGCAAGTTCTAGACTTTCATTGTGCTGGGCAGTCTTGCCAGATCAGCTTTCCCATACATCCCAGTCCTCTGAACCGCCCCCCAAGAAACTTCATTAGCCAGAAGCCTAAAGAATCTGGCCAGGTTGAGCTCATCTCCACCTGAGCCCTCTGTGTCCATAATTGCTTGTATACCAAAGAGACACAAGTGTTTTCATTGGGGAGAGGGTATTAGATCAGGCAGAAAGAGGTAGGTGGTCCCTGCTACACTCCAAAAACTGGGTTTTCTAGTTTGAACTTCTCCACAGTGTTAAGAGGCTTAGGGCTGGAATGTCCCAGAGAGTCACAGATGGCCCTGAAGGCAAGCCGTAGCACATGCCTTCCTTTTTCCTAAAATCCCTTGAGTCTAGAAGCATGGATTGGAGCAAGGAACCCCTAGGAGGATGCAAAGATGCCCCCTCAATAATTAAATTTATAAACCATTCTTTTGCTCAGATTTTATTTCTGAGCAAGCTCAACTTCAGAAAAGGTCCTTGTGGTAACTACTTCAACCCTGACCACAGCCCAGGCTTCTCAGGACTATAGTCCCAAGTTTCTTGAAAGTCACAAAATGATTGCTAGCTATGTGCAGGTGGAGAGGGATTTTGGAGTGGGGTGCATGGTCCACTGTCAGTAAGCCCCCTCCCTCTTCTCCTCCTCTTCCATCCTCAGGTAATCTGGAGACTGAAACAGCAATCACAATCCCATGTTTGACATGAGAACTGAAGCTCAGTACAGGTCAAACTATGTCCAAGGTCACACAGTAAACTGAAGGGGACTGGACATAGAGCCTTTTGCTCCAGAAAAATTGTTGCTTCCTGCAATGTGTGTGTGTGCTTGCGGGAAGCCCCTGCCTAGACTGGGACAGTGGGTGAGGTAGGGAGGTGGCTGCGGTAGTGAACTTATCCAGGTCCTTCAGTAATCCAAGGAGGATCTGGACACAACTTCTCCGTCCTTCGGTACCTGATCATTCAGTACTACTAAAAAACAGATTCCATAGGCAGTTCCTTCTTTGGGACTCAAGGCCTGCAAGGGCATTGAAGGTGTCACTTGAAATGGAGGGCCTTTTCATCCACACAGCAAGCCTCAAAAACAAAAAAAGGGGATCCTGTTGTGCCAAGTAGGAGCAGTGCCAGGCACTTGAATCCAGAGGGGCCAGAGCAAGTGTCCGATAATTGCATTAAATGCATCAATAGTGAAGAATGCATGCCCTTCAGAGTGAGGGGCAAGGTCATAAACCAATCCCTATTGCAGAGGCCTAACTCTAAGTCCCATAGACAAACCAATTCTGTGTCCGTGTGAGGTGCAGTGTTCGTCCTTGGCTCTGGAGGGCCTAGAATACAGCTCACATCCCCAGCCATCCAGTTTCACAGCAAACAATACAGATGTGTGTTCCCAGTGTGGAAATGTAGTGCAGAGGTGCACACCTGTGCACACTGTCATCCCTGTGCATTCAGGGCTGCTCCATAGGGTACTGCGGCATCACCAAAGACACCTAGGACACCGAGTGTGTCAACCAACGGCCCTTAGCACCTGGAGGACATCCAGCCAATAAACGCAGTACAAAGTAGAGCTGAGGGAGACTGCTGTGCAGCCAAGCTTCCCCCCAGTCTCTCTTCCCCTGACCAAGCTGACTTCATCCTGGGGGAGGGGGCTCCACTTTCAAGGAGAAGTCAGGGGTCCTGGGCCTCCCTAGCCACACTCACTGGGAAGTGTTCTCTCTCCTTCGTGGCCTGCTCTACCTTGTGATTATGGACACCTAGTGAAAGTGCAGCCAGGTCTAAGGAGCTGTGCCTACTCTTCACAGCCCAGAACTGGGGGCCCTTGGACTGAAGTCAAGGGAGTTAGAGGCAGGCCTGGTTCTACACTGCCCATGCCTCCATAGTTCTCTCTGAGGGGCCAGCCCACAGCTTAGCTGCTTCCCTCTGGTGGAGAAGTGAGGGGGAGGGCCAAAGCAGAAAGCTGCATGCCCCTCACTACTGCCACACTGACACCTGCACAGCCAGTCCAAGCAATGGGTGCAGGAAAAGATGAGGATGCCCTGGGCTCCGGGCTCTGGGCCCTGAAATAGGAGGATAGGGAAGGGCTCCAGGAGGTTGTCCCTCCCCAGTTGCTGATCAGGGGCAGAGGCAGCCAGGGATCCTCCTTAAGAATGGCTTGAGAAGCAGGTCAGGGCCACCTAGTTGTGGCCTGTTTACTCAAGACGATGAGGTCTCAGGGCCAGTTAACAATTGTTGAATAAAATCCTTCTACAAACGTCATTGAAGCTTAAGGACTTGAGGAAGGGCTCTCTCTTGGGAGCTGTGAAGTTGGTGTCTTTGCTTGGAGCAAGGGCAGCTCTGGGGTTACAGCTTACACCCACTGTGTGGGTGACAATCTAGAAACCAAAAGCTTCCTGGGCTCTCAGCCCAAGGCTGTGAGACGGCAGTCACCTGGTCTACCAGCCCTATGCCTGCAGCCCTGGGAAGCCAGAACCTGAGCCCCAGGCTGGGGCAAAACTACCCTGAAGGAGGACAGAGGTTGCCAAGGCCAGCTCCGTGTCTGCCAAGGCCTGACCATTGGAGGTACAGCACAAAACGGAGAGGCGGAGAAGGCCATGAGCCTGGCTGTGTTCTTGGGGTCTCAGGCCCACTAGCCAGCGTCCTAGAGCCAACCAAAGCATTTCGTCTGATTAGAAGCCATCATTTCTATCCCAATCCCGGAAAATTGACTGCGGTGCAGAGAGAAGTCTAAGAGCCTTAGGGGAGCGTGTCCAAGCTAATTAGGAGGCAGCATCCGGGGGCCCATTAGAGCTCAGGGGGCTGTCACTCAGCCAGGCCTAGTTCCTGGGAGAAGAGGCTGGAGAGGAGGGGCAGGCGGCCCCTGGACTGGACACCCCTGGGAGCTTCGTGAACAGGGCCCCGGCTTTGCCCCCGCTCCAGCGCTGGCTCCCGAGAGCCCGCTCAGTGCGATCCGGCTCGGCGAAAGTTCCCTAGTCCCAAGCTGCTCTTGCCAGCAGAGGCTGGGGACTTTGAGGCGGCCCAGACAGGAGTTGGCGCTCAGCGAAACGAGTCGCTGGGAGCCCGAGGTGGGCGCGAGACGCGCGGGGCGCGCAGACCAGATGCGTTTCTTTTGTGCAGCCGAGGGAGAAGCCGGTGTGTCACCGGGGAAGCAGGGAGCGGCGCAGCGCGGCGAGGCCTCGGGGGGCGGGGAGCGGCGGGAAGGTGGCTGCGGAGGGGGAGGGCGCGGGCGAGGCCGGAGAGAGGGAGGGCGGGCGGCGGAGAGGGCGCGGCGGCGCGGGCGGCTCGGGGCTGGATTCCGCCCGCGCTCCGGCTGGCTCCCTCCCCCAGCCCCCTCCCACCGAGGCCCACCCCACCCACCACCCCTGGCGCAGGGACTGCTGGAACCTGGCGGCGCGCGCTGTCGCTTTCAGACAGACTGTGCCGGCGCCGTCCCGAGCCTTGGAAACCGGCCTCGAACCGGGAGCCGCTGCCGGGGCCCCGGCCGGGCGGGCGGGCAGCGGAGGCCCGAGCGCAGAGCGCGTGGCGCAGCGCCGAGCCCCACGCGGGGCCCCGCAGCCCCCGGCGGTCCATGGAGAAGGAGAGAAGTGGCCGCCGGCGCGGGCAGCCCTGGGGGGCAGCCGCTTAGGCGCCGCGCTCTTGAACCCACAGGTCGCCACCAGGGCGGCGGGGCGCGCCCAGCCCGGGTCCCCGGAGCGCCGGCTGCGGACCCCACCTCCATGGACGCCTTTAAGGGAGGCATGAGCCTGGAGAGGCTGCCCGAGGGGCTGCGGCCCCCGCCACCACCGCCGCACGACATGGGCCCCACCTTCCACCTGGCCCGCGCCGCCGACCCCCGGGAGCCGCTTGAGAACTCGGCCAGCGAGTCGTCCGACACGGAGCTGCCAGGTAAGCGCGGCGCGGCGGGTGTGCACGCAGCTGGCCGGGGCACCGAGCAGGGCACCGCGCAGCCAGGTTCTCCCTCTGCCCCAGGAGTGTCAAGAGGTTTCTTTTTCCCGGTCTTGACCTGAAGATGAACGCGGAAATTTGCACACACGCAGGCAAGCACACGCGAGGCCACTTCCAGGCAGTCCCCACGCGCCCAGGCACAATTCAGATGCACAACGCGCTGAGAGCTGAAGCGAAGCCCCTCTGGAGCACGGACTCGAGGGGCGCGGGGGAAAGTGGAGTTTTACGCGGCAGAACTCCGAGGAAGGCAGAGAGGCGGGTCGAGAAGGGAGTCCAGGTGCCCAGAGAGATCCAGGGGCAGTCACTTTGACAGGCCAAGGGGTGCAGATGGAGAAGCAGAGGATCCTTGGCAAGGGGTGGGCGCACAGAACAGACTAGAAGACAGAGGACAGCAGCCGGACCCGGACAGCGAGGACTAGCGGGCCGGGAGGCGCGGCCTGATTCCCGGAAGGGTCGGCCGAACCCAGATGCCAGGATCTGGCCCACGTGTCTGGCCGGAGCTCTGAGCCACCCGCGATCCAGCCAGGGCCGCTGGTCGAGCTCTGCTCGGGCTCTGCGCTGCTCTTTCCCCGCGGTGGGCCCGCGGGTGGGCGGCCTCGGCCGTGGCGCGGTGGTTTCCAGGCCCGGCGGGTCTCACGGTGGTTTCCGGGCTTCCGAGCTCAGGGTCCCAATTTAGAGTGGCCGCAAAGCTCCGGCTCGGCTCGAGAGGTCCCGGCCCTCCAGCGTCTCCTCCAGGATAATTTCTTAATCCACCGTTAAGTATTTCTCTCCGATTTGTTTCTGTTTTGCATCTCTAAGTGACTTTCTCAGAGCCGTTCTGTTTGCTTGGTTAGAAAACAAAGCTCAACTGTACTTTTGTTTTCAAAAGTTTTAAGCGTGTTGTTTGGTTTTCTTTTAAACCCAGAGAACTATAGTTATAGATTGATTTTTTTTAAATCACATCTATGAGGATGAATTAACAATTTTAACTGGTTTTTTTTTTTTTGAGGGAGAGAGAGAGAATTGATTCACTGAGTGCATTTCTCTGGAATTTAAAATACCTACATGTAGGATTATTCTTGGAGAGATCCTAAAAAGTCAATCCAAAATGGCGCATTTCTCCGAGATTTTCTTACAATATATTTACAGCAGTGTTACTTTGTGAATTTAAATTATTCAGTTATAATGTTCTGTGTCTCCGAGATTTGAAGATTATCTTCACCAGAGTGTTATTGCGAAGTTTAAAATTAATCTGCCATGATACATGATTTTTTTTAATGCGGAGAGAAACGCCTATCTGACTGGAGTTTATACACGTCTGGCTGTGTGTTTAGTTTAGGGGTGTGTTTGCACGGAGGTTTCTGGCTTCTACATTTACATTTGCTCTGGTTCTATCTGCCTAATTTTTGAGGGTTTATGAAGCTTTATGTTTTTAGTAGAGTGCTCTGAACTTTTCTAGACTTTAGTTTTGTCTTAAAATTCTTTTTCTTTGCGTTTTAATGTTTCTGACTGCGTGCACGTTGTGTAGCTTTAAAGAGGCAGAGAGGCTGGGGTCACCTGAACAAAGTCTGTCTGTCGAGGCTGCCATTGCAGAGACTTTCTATATACCTTGGGACCCAAGGCCTGTAAGTAAGGCCGGCCGGGAGCCGGCTCAGTCGCGGTTCTAACACAGTCCTGGCAAGAGCGACGTTCCAGGCCACCGCCTGGCTGGCTCTAACCCCACAAATCTGCTAGCTTCAACCTGCAAAGAGCTGGTCCTAGTTGAGAAAAGCAGAGATGCTCCCCTCAGATTTAGAACCCCCAGAGTCTGCGAAGCAGCATGCATTTGCTGGTGACAACGGCTGCAGGGCCGCAGCCAGCCGGGACTGCAGAAGCAGGCCCGGCCTAGCAAGGAGCCCAGGCCGGCCACTCGGGCTCCTGGGCCCTTCTCCTGCACGCCAGGCGGGAGGTGGCCACTGACGACCAGCACCTGGCCGGCTCTTTCCAATGGGGACAGTTCCCAGGGCCCCTGAAGGGAGGGAGGGCAGCCACCGCGGACCGCTGGCGCTGCGCTTCGGTGGAGCCGGGATAGGGTGCAGCAGAAGCTAAGCCCGGAGTGACTCGCGCCCATTCCTGCCTGCTGCAGACAAGGAGCGCGGCGGGGAAGCCAAGGGCCCGGAGGACAGTGGTGCGGGCAGCGCAGGCTGCGGCGGCGGCGGCGGCGGCGCGGAGGACCCAGCCAAGAAGAAGAAGCAACGGCGTCAACGCACGCACTTCACAAGCCAGCAGCTGCAAGAGCTGGAGGCCACGTTCCAAAGGAACCGCTACCCGGACATGAGTATGAGAGAGGAGATCGCAGTGTGGACCAACCTCACTGAGCCTCGCGTGCGGGTGAGCAAGAGACGGTGCAGAGGGCTGCGGCTGACCACCTCTGCCACAGCCCTCAGTAGCTCAGACCTAACTCTCCCACCTGCACCAGTGACCCAGTTTAGGCCCCAACCACCAGGCGGCTAAGCCCCTTTTTACCTGACACACTCCACCTGAGCCCCTGTCCAAAGACCCAGCCCCATTTCTAGATGACTCAGGTCCTGGAGTTACCAGAATCCACCCAGGACCAGAGATTGGGCAGAGGATTGATTCCCTCTCTGGGGATCTTAAGAGCTGTGAGCCTTCACCCCCCTGGAAAATGAAAGGGAAAGGCAGTCTTGCCTGCCCTGCTCTGGGAGGCCCACAGGTGCCTGGGTTGCAGGGTTGTGGGTCTGTGGGTGGGGGCTCAAACTTCTGGAGTGGGCGACGTTCTCATTCCAAACTTACCTTCTCCAAAATTTCAGAATATTCTCCCCTTGCCTGGGCAGCCGTCCAGGCACTAGTGGATCCTTTGCCTGATGTCCCTTTCCACTGTAGGTCTAGGATCAGGCAGGGTAGAGGGGACTCTGGTAACTAGTGCCCTCTCACCATCTCTTTTGAGATGTAAAGTCCAACCCAAGACCACACGGTATTCAGGCATCTTTCATAGTTTGATTCTCAGCAAATGCAATATTTTCCTGCCAGAAAAGTAAGTCATTTCTTCCCCGGGTGGGCCAATATTTAATTAGACATTGGAAGACTTCTCAAGCCAGACCAAAGTCCCACCCGACTCACAGATTCCCTATAAGTCCAGCCTTCAAATCTCTCCATTGAGGCTGGCCTGACCCGGTGGGCCTCAGGATGAAGACTCAACACTCAGTAACCCCCAAACTCACTAATCCTGCTCAGGTTTATGGCGGTTGGGGTGGGGTGCAGCTGGGTAAGTAGAATCAGGGCCCGGGGAAAGCAGAGGTACCAGGAAAAAGTGGTTCTTACCAAAGCTTTTAGGAGAAAATGGAAATGGAGATTAGAGAGAAACTAGTAAACTAAAGCAAATTAAATATTTGCAGAGAAACGTATTTGGCACATATTTAGGGAGAAGGAAAGAAATTAAATATTTAAGGGTGAAGCAAAAGGATTGAGTATTTAGTAAATTTCTAGAAAGGATTGACTAAGAGAAACCGTGTAAAGTCAGATATCTGGAAAGAAAGGATCAACTAAATATTTGGAAAAGAAGCAAAAGGATAGAAGTGAGAGTTAGGGATAAGAAAGAAAATTGAGTGGTGTTTAGATGTGGGAAGAAGTGGAGAAAAATTACATTTGAGCACAAATGAAATTATGAGATATTGCAAATATAGAAAACAAATGATTTGAACAGTGAAATAGAATGAAAATTTGGAGTCAGTCATTTTCGAGAAAGAAAAATACCTTTTGCCCTTTAAAAGAAAAGAAGAAAATGAAATCTTTAGAAGAGCAATGGGGACCCGTTTGGGAGAGGAGGCAGAAAGGGCACATGTTGAGCGAGGAAGATAGAAAACGAATATTTGTTCAAACAAAAGAGAATCCTCAACAAGCAAAGAAAGTGGACCTAATTTGAGGAAGGGGATAGAGATTGGGGAAAGGGGGGCTCGCTAGCGTTTTCTGCAGCAGTGCGGCAAGAAGTCAGGAAATACGGCTATGGGTCGGGTCTAAGGGAAGGGCTACTGCTCGGAAAACAGGCCTCCCGAGGCTCAGGTGGCCGGGCGGGGGCCGGCGGCCTTCCCGGCCACCTGGCCCTGACGTTTCTCCCGCCACGTCCCTTCCCCAGGTCTGGTTCAAGAACCGGCGAGCCAAGTGGCGCAAGCGGGAGCGGAACCAGCAGCTGGACCTGTGCAAAGGCGGCTACGTACCGCAGTTCAGCGGCTTGGTGCAGCCCTACGAGGACGTGTACGCCGCCGGCTACTCCTACAACAACTGGGCCGCCAAGAGTTTGGCGCAGGCGCCGCTGTCCACCAAAAGCTTCACCTTCTTCAACTCCATGAGCCCGCTGTCCTCGCAGTCCATGTTCTCGGCTCCCAGCTCTATCTCTTCCATGACCATGCCGTCCAGCATGGGCCCGGGCGCCGTGCCCGGCATGCCCAACTCGGGGCTCAACAACATCAACAACCTCACGGGCTCCTCGCTTAACTCGGCCATGTCCCCGGGCGCCTGCCCGTACGGCACCCCCGCCTCGCCCTACAGCGTCTACCGGGACACGTGCAACTCGAGCCTGGCCAGCCTGCGGCTCAAGTCGAAGCAGCACTCGTCATTCGGCTACGGCGGCCTGCAGGGGCCGGCATCGGGCCTCAACGCCTGCCAGTACAACAGCTGACCGCCCGGCGCGGCCCCGGGCCCGAGCTGGACCCGGCCGCACGCTGGACCCGGCCGCACGCTGGACCCGGCCCGGCCGCGGGCGGGGCGCACAGAAAGCGCAGAGCGCGGAGCGCCAACAGCGCCGCGGACCTCGCCTCCGCGCGGCCCCTTCCTCCCCACCCCACCTCCAGGTTGGTTTTGTGTTTGCTTTTCCGGACCCCACTCTGTCCTCAAAGAATAAAAAAAAAAAAAAAAAAAAAAGGCGGGGGGGGGGGGCGGGAAAGAAAGCAAAAAGACGTGGGGGGGGGGGGAATGGATGAGTTGCAATCTCCCTTGCGGTGGCGCAGGTGGCGTATTCGGCCCCACGGGCCCCAGCTGCCCACTCCACGGAGGGGACGCGGCGGGGGACGCCAGCGCCCGGGCGGCGGGGGAAAACCGCCCTGCTCGCCCGCGCCCCAGACGCAGCGCCCGCGCCTGGGAACCGAATGTTAGGGCGTCTGGAAGGCCGGGATCGTCCAGCCGGGTGAAGAACCCAGCGCCCTGCCGGGGCCCGGCCCCGCAGCCGGCCGGCCCAGAGCACCTGAGTAGGATCCGTGAGGGACGGGCGTGGGCTGGGAATGAGCGTCCAGCGGCACCGGGGATCCGGGGCTCGTGTAGGATTCGCCCAAAGCTCCTCTGCAGCGCTGTGTTCCAGAGCCCGAGGTTAAGGCCCAGAGCCCCAGAGCTGCAGCTGGCCATGGCCACTCGGCCTCGGCGGGAGAGGGGAAGGGCGCATCTCTGAGCACCGCAGCCCCACGCTTAGCCGCCAGCCCGGCCCTCTGCTCCACTCTGGGTCCAGGAGGTGGCCTTCTGTCCCAGTGAACAGCCCCCTCCTCGTGCAAGAGTCGAGCCTGGAGAGCGTGGGGCCGCAGCCCCAGGGCCCCAGCCCACTTTGCACACCCGCTCTCTGGCCCGCGCCCGTTTACAGCGTTCCAGTGTATGTCGGACTGACTGTATAGAATTATAAATCTGTCTATATCAACTTGTCCATGTACGTCTATTAAAACCATAGTCGGAGCGTGCTAAGCACTACTGAGCCCTGACTGCTTCATTCGACTGAATAGGGAGACCAAGCAAAAGGCGCTGAGCCACCCCGACCCGGTGGGTTGCAGGAAAGAGCGAGGGATACCCCACAGGGGCTCCTCGCCCCTATTTCTGACCAGCTTAGCCTGGCTGGGAGCTACTAGGCTGTGCCTGCCCAACGTACAGACCGAGGGGCGGCAGCTCAGCCTCTCTGCAGGTCAAGACCTCCCTCCTCCCAGGGCACGGAACTCTACAAGCTGCCTGTGTCTGCTGTGACAGCAGATTCCCCAGGGCGTTAGGACACCCTCACCCCAAAATTCTCTGGGTGGGCTCTCTGAGAACTTCGTTAAAGCTGGTGCTGCCTTCTCTCCTGTGGGCCCGCAGCTCTGGGTGTTCTGAGAAGACTGGGGGGGGGGGGGAACACTGTATACTCCAGACTCTACTCAGACCCTGACTGCTTACTAGCATCCACTCAGGGGCATGTGACTCTGCAGAGAAAGTGTCCATCGCCGAGAACTCGCTTCTCTTCCATCTCAACTTATGGAGGCTGCTGGCTACCTCTTCCCTCCCCTGGTTTTTGGAAACTATTGAACAAGACCAGCCTGAAAAGAAAAATCCTGCTTCCCTTAGTAAGTCACTTCTAAAGGCAAAACAAAATGTTTGCAGCTGCCTTGGGGGAAGGAGGAGTAGCAGCTCTGCTTCAAAATCACCTTGTGATGGGATAGGCACTGCCCTGGAGATGGGCTCAGACAAGCCCCGGCTACGGTGGGCACAGCCACAAACTTAGTCATACACTAAGAGCTAGAGAGCCCTGTGCACAGGAACCCAACCTCAGTGTGGAGCACTCTCCCTATTCTGCATATGGAGCCAGGCTCCAGGAGTCTATACCTGAGCCAAGGTCACACTGAGCTCATGGGCCTTGACGTTCCAAGCCAGGCATTTTCCGACTAGTCTTCTCACCTTCAGATGACCCATGAAGAGGTCTTCCTCAGAGGATGGGTCAGCCTGAAGCTGTCGGATTTGAATATGGGGGATTGTAATGGAAAGGGCCAGCTACAGGGCTGAAGGGGAATGGTGGGAAGGAAGTGGGGCCAGACCCCCTCCCCCTGCCCAGTCCAGAGCTCCCTCTCTCCCTCTGGAAACATAAACACAATCACATCTGGATTCACAGAGTGCCTCTCCCAACCCCACAGATCTGCCAAGGCCTTTGGGCCCTGACCTTATTGGAGGGCAGGAGGCGGAAGAGATCTAGGAGGAGGTTGGGCTGTAAGAAAGTGGGTAGCAGAAAGGAAACCTGGGGTCCGGCTCCAGGTGAGCAGAGGTCCTGTGGGGCTCTGGTGGAGATGTACTGTGTCTACGGGGCAGACAGTGCCAAGCAGAAGTAGTCCTGGAACGATCCATTCATCCATCATGGGTCCTGGCCGGCTAGGTGAGTGCAAGGCACACTTCAGCCCCACAGCTGCAGGTGGGCACCAGCAAGGCAGCTAGCCCTGCCCGTCTGCAGTGGTCTCTGAGGGGCCTGGGGAAGATAAGGGACTCTGACAGTCACATCTCTGCCTGGGGGACATGGGAAGGGGACATCCAGCACTGATTGTGCTTTTGTTCTTGGTGTTAGGGATGGGAAGTGACAAAGACCTGGCCCCTACTCTGCAGGACAAGTAAATACATGTGCAGTATAATTACAAGGTGGGCTCCAGAAACGGCATGCTGTGAACAGGGAAAAAGTCTCACCTCCAGGAGAGCGGTCATTCTGTTCTGAGAGGCGGCTCCAGGTCCAGGCCCTGTGTTGTATATGTAACACAGGGGCCGGGCGTGGTGGCGCACGCCTTTAATCCTAGCACTTGGGAGGCAGAGGCAGGCAGATCTTTGTGAGTTCAAGGCCAGCCTGGTCTACAGAGCGAATTCCAGGATAGCAGGGGCTACAGGGAGACCCTGTCTCGAAAAAATAAAAAAAAAAAAAAAAAAAAACATGATTGAACTCCTTTCCCTGCACAAAGTCCTGTGAGGAAGGGTCCCCTTTCCCTAATGTGGACCTGAAGCTTAGAAAGACCGGGCCATACAGCAGGAAGTGCCAGGGTCAGTTCAAACTCAGTGGCCACTGCCCCTTGCCAAGCAATACGAAGGGTCGTCTCCAATCTTGAAGAGATCTGAATTTTTACTGGCAATAGAACTATTCCCCTTCAAGACACAACTTACTCAGTTGTGTGATCTTCCCCAGTCCTCACAGAGTGAGCAGCGACAGGCAGCTGCCATTTGGAGACCAGAAACAAGATAGAAGTGGAGGCTGAGGATGATAAAGGCAGCAGGCCCTGATATGCCACTGTGTGCAGCCATGGTGCCTGGTCTCAGAGCAGAGGAGCCAAGCCAGCTCACCAGTTTTATGAGCCCAGCATCTCCCTCAGGGTCACAGGCTCCCAGAGCCTGGCTAGCAGAGTTGCCTGAGGGGATGCAGGAGCCACAGCTGGAGGCTCTGCCTGCCTGAGCTTGGGCCAGGGTGGAAGGAAGCCCTGTGTTGCCCCTGCCAGATGAGATTACATAAGTCCCAGTCACCAAAAGGACCAATACGGGAAATGTGGGGAGGGTTGGTGCCCCAGCCCCCTGTGCTTTCTAGTCCAGTTATTAGGCCCTGGTATCCACAAGAACTTTTGCTTTTATCTGAAAGCTAGGTTTGGGTTCTCGCTCTACCTCTGAGGTGTCTTGGGCAACAAACAGATTAACATCTCTGAGCCTTTCTTAGCTCTTCCATAAAAGGAAACAACCATCACTCTCCCCTGTTTAAAGAATTCTGTGAGATAATGAATCGGCATCAGGCTTTAGTGGTGGTACTAGCTTATGCAAAACACTCAACAAGTGAGCATTGTTAGTAGGATTACCGATTATCATTGTTATTCTTTCTGCTTGAGGTGTTTTATGGAGGGAGTTTTTGTTTGTTTTTGTTTTTTGGTTTTAGACAGTGTCTAACATAGCCTGGGCTGGTCTTGAACACACAATTCTGAGGATGACTTTGAGCCTCTGATCCTTCTGCCTCCCAAGTACTGAGTTTATGTAATGCTAAGGATCAAACCTAGGGCTTTAGGCGTGCTTGCAAGCATTAACCCACATTATAAACCATGACCCCAGCCCATGTCAAAGTTTCTTTTTTTAATTTATTTATTTATTATTTTTTTGTATGTGTATGAATGTACTGTCTGCATGTAGGTTTGTGCACCCGTGTCGTGCAATGCCGCGGAGGTCAGAAGAGGGTCTCGGATTCCCCTGGAACTGGAGTTCTCCTGGAATTGGAGTTACAGACGGTTCTCAGCCGCCATGTGGGTGCTGGGGATCGAACCTGGGTCCTCTGCAAGAGCAGTCGGTGCTCTTAACCGCTAGGCTATCTCTCCAGCCCCCATGTCAAAGTTTCTTAATAGGGTTACCTGGCCTCACTGGGTGTCATGTGAGTCATGATGACAGTCTTGCTGAGCACACTGCACCTTCCCCCACCCATCCCAGAAGTCATCCTAGTCCGAGATACAAAGTAACCCAACCTATTGTCTGAGGCCTACCATCTTCCAGGGACCCCCACCCTGGCCCTGGGAAATCCAGGGGCACCAGGGCCCAATGCCTGCGGTCTACTGGTCTGCTAGGAAAGCAGGGAAGCGTGAGACACAGGAGCCTAGGGATTCTTCTCCAGGGACTCCTGTAGTCTGGGTTGAAGCTTCCTGAGTGCTTTTTATTGATATGTCATGTTAATCACCGCACTGGGCCTTTACTGAACACTAGGCCCCAGTGTGAGAACTCTGCAAGAGTTATAGCACCTATTATCCTTATTTCACAGGAAGAATCAGAAGAAATCAGTAATGCTAATGAGGGTACAGTTAGACATGAATTTAGACCCTCAGATCAGGGTTCTGTTCCTGCCCATTTGTGCTGTACACTATCATGATGAGAATCACATTTCTATTCACACCAAGAAATAGAAAACTTAACACACTTCGAGAGGCAAGGCTTAGCTAGCTAGGCTTCAGGACAGAAAGAAAGGCCCAAGACCCAGAGATTTCCCACCCCCACCCCCACCCCCGCAGCCCAGGGCTACACGAGAGCCAAAGTGTAAGCAATGGAGACCAGAAGACGCCCTGGAAAACAAAGGACCCTGGGCCACCAGCCGGGAAACCCAAACTCCCCTCAGTTAGCAGCACAGCTTCTCCTGTTCTAGAGAGTGGATTTCAAGCCCTGCTCCAGAGAAGCTCTCTCAGACCCTCGCAGTCAGTCATGCAACCTCCTTTCTCCCTTCTGCATTCTTCCCAATTCCTTGATCTTGCCTCCTAGCTAGCTGGAATTGCCCCAGCAAGTATCCAGATACAGAGTGGCTGCAAAGCACCCAGGAGCCCTCCAGGCCTCTGGAGGGGCTATAGGTCTGTGCCCTGGACTGCTGCAGTGGACAGGGCATGGTACAGGAAGCTGCATCTGAAGAAGGAGGCGGCAGGGGCAGAGGCTTTCCTAGAGGATGAACGAGGCTCTGGCTGACTCAGGCACATGGCCCTGTGCTCTTCCCATGCACTTCACAGGTCCTGTTTTTCTGACTGCCTCATCTACATAGGGACAGGGAGGCTCTGGGCACAGACACTACAGCAGGACCCAAACCTTTTGCTGCTTGGATACAGAATGTGGTGACGTAATTCTTCCTGGCTGCCTATAGACTGGCTACAGAGCCACTGCAGGCAGAGAATCACATCGACACCTACCTGAATTACCAGACCAGCCCACAACCTAGAGAAGCGTGTCACGAGGTAGGTGCACAATAAAGAAAAACCTGAAATACTGAAGAAAAACCTGAGGAGCTAGCCCTTCCTCTGCCCTACGCTGTACAGACACACCTCAACACTCCCCCAACTCGATTCCCGCCCCTCTCTCACCTCCTTCCTCTTCCTCCAAACACTCCACCCCCCCCTTGGAAAACCATATCTGAACAATGAAAAAAAAAGGACACAGGTCCATTCTAAATACAGGCAAAGAACTTCAAGAAGTGTTTCTCCAAAGACTATGATACAAATGGCTGATAAAGCACAAGAGCAAATGTTCACCATCACTAATCCAAGACGTGCAAGTCAAAACCAACCCTAAATTCCATGAGGATCGCTAGTATAAAAAACAAAACATGGACTGGAGAGCTGGCTCAGCGGGTAAAAGCACTGGCTGCTGTAGCAGCAGACCTGGGTTCTCCCAGCACCCACATGAGAACTAACAACCATCCACAACTCCAGTTCCAGGGAATCTGATGCCCTCTTCTGACCTCCCCATGCACACACACACACACACACACACACACACACACACACACTCATCACAAGAGACACAGCAGGAAGGAGGAAGCAGCCCATGTCCATCGGCAAGTGAATGGATAAACAAAATGTTATGTACCCACAATGGAATACTATGCACCCTTGAAAAGGAAGAAAATTCCAACCCACGGTAAGTGAAATTACCCTGGCATGAGAGGATAAATATGTTTCCACTTATATGAACTCCTGATAGGAGGGTGGCTTCCAGAGGCTAGGGAGAGAGGAGTGGGAAGCTACTATTTCAATGGTGCAGAGTTTCAGTTTGGGAAGATGGAAAGCTTCTGGAGATGGATGGTGCTGATGGCGGCCCAGCAGTGGAAATGTACTTCCTGCCACTGAGCTGTAAATTAAAAGGTTAACTGGTAAAATTTATGTTATGTATATTGTACCATGTTTTTCAGAAAGCACATCTTCCTGTGTTTATAATCTTACCCAGAGAAGCATCCAGTGATTGTCCCCAGACTCTCATGGCCAAGTCCACTACAGCGCTGGTCCTCTCCTGGGTGGCAAGCCTTTCCGAGCATCTTCCCAGCTGGCAACCCCAGCAACAGCTGCTCTGCTTCTTCATATGCCTGTGCGCTGTAGAAGTGGGAACCCATCAAGGACATTTCATGAAGCTGTGAGCCCAAGATGGGCTGGAGAACATGGCTCTGCGAGTTTGGCATATAACAGATGGTAGGTTTGCTTTGTACTTCAAATAAACTTCTCTATGGAACAATAAAGTGAAACCAACTAACCAAGGGAGCTATGAAACAATGTGTACGTGCAGTACCACTTTATCATTGTTGTGTGTACACAGAAAAACTCCTGGATGTACAAAGTGTTGAGGCCAGCCACTTTAGGAAGAAGAGAAATAAACATTTTTAAAAATTTGTCCTTTCCAAATTTTTTGCACATGTATTTTTATAATAATGAAATGAAACAATAATATTATTTTGAAAATAGAAAAACAAAAATAAATAAATAAAAAATTTAAAAAAGAAAATAGAAAAACCTGTGTCCCATAGGCTAAGGAGTGGCCTTCTGCCCGCATGGTCCCTGTCCTCAGCCCAAGGCACCTTTCTCAAATACGCCAAGTATTTGCTCGTCCTTACTGGAGAGGCCCATGGAGTGTAACAGGTGGCAAGTAAATCATGTACATTTTTAAAAGGAAGGACATTTTTGGTTTTGAATACAGTCTTCCTTAAATAAATATTAAACGATAGCTGCCAATAGGAATGTTGAGAATAGAGAATCATTAGTGATGACCTAATTGAAAAGAGAGTCCTGTGTGAAAATGGCTCTGGCAGGGAGGCCGGCCTGCTTCTCTTTGCCTCTCAGACCACCTCCTTCCTCCCAACTCAGCCACCTAGGTAACCCTGCCTGCCTTCACACACACACACACACACACACACACACACACACTGTATTCACATACACATGCACACATATTCATATACACAAGCATACACACACATACATCCACACACATACAACCTATACATTCACACACACATATTCACACACACACACACACACCTATACATTCACACAGATATTCACACACCTGTACATTCACACACACATATTCACACACACACCTATACATTCACACACATATTCACACACCTGTACATTCACACACACATATTCACACACACACCTATACATTCACACACACATATTCACACACACTCAGCCTACCTGCCAGCACGATCATGGAATTTTTATAAAGAGGCCCAAATTACCAGGGTCTGACTGCACTTCTAAGAACAGCCCTGCCCCCAGCCTGTTATTGAGTGCACCACTCCTAATTTTTCTGCCTGAATTGCAGAAATGTATTTTTACTTACTGTAGAAGGAGGGGATTTTTTGTCCTCCCTCTCCTTTGATTCTCCTCCTCTCGCCATCCCTTGTCCCCCTTCTGCTCCCTGCCCCTACCCACTTTTACATTTCAAACATAAAGAGGGAAGTAACAGTAATTTCAACTTGGCTTTCATGCAAAATGGACCAATTTTTTTTAAGTGTTGGTAATTTGTCCTGAAAATGGATACAGGGAGTTGGGTTGGAACAGCTTTGAGGAATGGGTTTTATGAGTGTAAAGTGGGGCCCAGGTAGGGTGCACTGTGCCTCCCTCCTGAGCCTGGGACAGTGCAGCACACTGGACAGTCACAACTAATGGAACATGATTGCTGTTAGCACATTATATTAATACTGTTAACCATCACAGTCAGAAAAAAAGCTTATTAGCCCATTTATCTGCACATCCCAGTGACTTCACAGAAAGTGCTTGGCAGACTTGCCACCACAGCCACAGAGTGGCTGGCCACTTCACTGCCTGCCAGCCTATGACAGATCAGTCAGGGTTCCCAAAGACTGTTCCCGTCTGTGGCCTATCTGGGGACTTTCCAGAGCATACGAGGAAGGATGATCTTGACAAGTGTGGCCCTTCCTGCACACACATGCTCACAGGAGTCATCCATGATTTAATGAAGGCTAATTGAGAAGACCCCAAGCCCTGACAGTATAGCCAGAAGTCCCCTCACACCAGGCTGGCATTCCTGTCGTCACTGAGGCTGGTGAGAACACACACAGGTAATTCGTGGTACATACCTGGATTCTTCCAAGCTTCTTGACTATGCCATGGTCCAGCGTCCAGAGGGGCTGATACAGCCTGCTAGGCCCCCCGCATTCCCAGTCTTCCCCCATCCCTTGAAGCAGGGACACCTACTCAGTCCAGCCTGGTGAGGAGCCTAGGGGTGGCTGGAGGAGTAGAGACCCAAGTTCTAGCCTCTCTGTGGCTGCCACATCTTGGAGAACTTGCCAAGCTCTTTCTGTGAGTTCACTGGGACATTAAATCCTTGGTTCTCTCACAACACTGGCATTTCCAACTGTTGAGCAGGCCTTGGAGCTGCCCGCTGCTTCCTAGGCTTGCTGGATATGACCAGCATGTATGGCTTTTTAAGGGGGCTGTTCATTCGGATGCCCCAAATTCTTCATCACTTCATGATTCTCTCTGGAGAATTCAAATAAGGACCCTCCCTCCTTCCTCACCTCTCTTCCCTTTCCCTCCCTGTGCTCATGGTGTTGGGGATCAAATCTAACATGCTATGCAATGAGCTTCCCCGTGAGTCCAAAGGATGCTCTTTCTCGGTGTGTCCAACTTCCTTCCCCTTCCAGACTCCAGTCCAGTGCCAACCCCTGCCCCAGCAGCAAGCTCCTGTTTCCTGGTACCACCTAAGGCAGCTTTGGGGGAGCTACCTGGCCCTGGGCTCTCCCTGAGGTCAGTAGTTCCCACCTACATGGGTTAGAATTCCCTTCCTTCTCCCAAGTCGGTAGAGAGCATAGGAAGGGCCCTTTGAAATGCTCCCCCAGCCAGAGACAGGAAGACCACAGAAGCTACGAGAACATGCTCTGGACCTAGGAGGAGCCTGGGCACAGCTCACAGCATTAGGGCTTGATAACCACATAATCAACATAGGTTGGTCAGCCACATAACCTGTGGCGTCTCTGTGTCCATATCTGTAATTTGAGGTGTTTGGTACCCTGCACACAGTAGGCTTAAAACAAGCACTGGATCTGTTTCCTGTCCATGTTCCTCATCCATCCATGAAGACTAACCCTGGCTTAGCTCAGACACCCAGCTCTTAAGTACCAACCTGTTTATCCACATCAATCCCCAACTAATGCTGGGAGAAGAAATTTCTACAAGGAAAGGGAAAGACAGGAAGAGAGTGAGAGAGAAGAAATCCAGTTAGTGGGGGCAACCTGAGGAGGCTTCCTGCTGGAAAGGGGCTGGTCCTGAGCCTCGAAGGGCAGGTGGTGTGGGAGCAGCCATGCAGATGACACAAGCGTGAACTAGGCAAGGGGGAGCCCTGTGAGACACAGGATAGACAGGAGCCTTAAACGGCAGGTGAGGGGGACACGGGCACCTCCAGGTCATGGCATGCTGTCTCTTAAATCCAAATGGCCAGCATGACACTCAAGGGTCTTTGGGGATCTGCTTGAATCTACCCCATCTTCAGTCACCTATAGGGGCCCTCACACTGCAAGCTGCAGGAATCTACTCCATCTACAGTCACCTACAGGGCCCTCACACTGTAAGCTGCAGGAATCTACTCCATCTACAGTCACCTACAGGGCCCTCACACTGTAAGCTGCAGGGATCTACTCCGTCTACAGTCACCTACAGGGCCCTCACACTGTAAGCTGCAGGGATCTACTCCATCTACAGTCACCTACAGGGCCCTCACACTGTAAGCTGCAGGGATCTACTCCGTCTACAGTCACCTACAGGGCCCTCACACTGTAAGCTGCAGGGATCTACTCCGTCTACAGTCACCTACAGGGCCCTCACACTGTAAGCTGCAGGAATCTACTCCATCTACAGTCACCTACAGGGCCCTCACACTGTAAGCTGCAGGGATCTACTCCATCTACAGTCACCTACAGGGCCCTCACACTGTAAGCTGCAGGGATCTACTCCATCTACAGTCACCTACAGGGCCCTCACACTGTAAGCTGCAGGGATCTACTCCATCTACAGTCACCTACAGGGCCCTCACACTGTAAGCTGCAGGGATCTACTCCATCTACAGTCACCTACAGGGCCCTCACACTGTAAGCTGCAGGGATCTACTCCATCTACAGTCACCTACAGGGCCCTCACACTGTAACTGCAGGAATCTACTCCATCTACAGTCACCTACAGGGGCCCTCACACTGTAAGCTGCAGGGATCTACTCCATCTACAGTCACCTACAGGGCCCTCACACTGTAAGCTGCAGGGATCTACTCCGTCTACAGTCACCTACAGGGCCCTCACACTGTAAGCTGCAGGGATCTACTCCGTCTACAGTCACCTACAGGGCCCTCACACTGTAAGCTGCAGGAATCTACTCCATCTACAGTCACCTACAGGGCCCTCACACTGTAAGCTGCAGGGATCTACTCCATCTACAGTCACCTACAGGGCCCTCACACTGTAAGCTGCAGGGATCTACTCCATCTACAGTCACCTACAGGGCCCTCACACTGTAAGCTGCAGGGATCTACTCCGTCTACAGTCACCTACAGGGCCCTCACACTGTAAGCTGCAGGGATCTACTCCATCTACAGTCACCTACAGGGCCCTCACACTGTAAGCTGCAGGAATCTACTCCATCTACAGTCACCTACAGGGGCCCTCACACTGTAAGCTGCAGGGATCTACTCCATCTACAGTCACCTACAGGTCCCTCACACTGTAAGCTGCAGGGATCTACTCCGTCTACAGTCACCTACAGGGCCCTCACACTGTAAGCTGCAGGGATCTACTCCATCTACAGTCACCTACAGGGCCCTCACACTGTAAGCTGCAGGGATCTACTCTGTCATCTACAGTCACCTACAGGACCCTCACACTGCAGCCTCGCTGACATCTCAGCCCTCTCTAAATCTCTGCAAGCTCCCGTCCTCTTTCCTTTCTGCCTGGAATACTCTTCCACCTCTCATAGATAGGTGTAAACAAGGCTCATGTGTCCTCATGTGCACACACACATTAATATATTTTTTTCAAAATGAAAATTATGTACTTTTTCCTGATCATAAAATACATATTCTTGGGGCTGGAGAGATGGCCTAACAGTTAGGAGCGCTGACTGCTCTTGCGGAGGACCCGGGTTCGATCCCCAGCACCCACATGGCGGCTGAGAACTGTCTTTAACTCCAGTTCCAGGGGATTCCGACATCCTCTTCTGACCTCCGCGGCATTACATGACACAGGTGCACAAACCTACATGCAGACAGTACATTCATACACATAAAAAAAAATAAAAATTTTGGGCTGGAGAGATGGCCTAGCGGTTAAGAGCACCGACTGCTCTTACAGAGGACCCGGGTTCGATCCCCAGCACCCACATGGCGGCCGAGAACCGTCTGAAACTCCAATTCCAGGAGAACTCCAGCTCCAGGGGAATCCGAGACCCTCTTCTGACCTCCGCGGCGTTGCACGACACAGGTGCACAGACTTGCATGCAGGCAGTACATTCATACACATACAGAAATAAATTAAATTTAAAAAAAAATAAAATAAAAAAATAAAAAAATAAAATAAAAATTTTTTAAATGCAATCATAAGCCAGGCGTGGTGGTACACACATTTAAAAATTAAAATAAAATATAAAAAAATACATATTCTTTGGGAGGCAGAAGCAAGTAGATCTGTGTGAGTTCAAGGCCAGCCTGGTCTACATACTGAGTTACAGGCCAGCTGGGGCTATAGGGAAACCCTGTCTCTAAAAGACCAAAAAAAAAAAATTGTATTAATTCTTAAAACTCAAAAAGTCCAGTCAAAAAAATCACGAATCATAATTACTATAGTTTCTACAGCTATATTTCCAGAGTTTCTCAGCATAGACATGTGTTCACACATATCTGCCCACTCACTGTTTCATGAAGGATATCAAATTAGGTTGCTCTGGAAGCCGCTCATTATTTACTTTATGTGTATGTGTGGTTTTGCCTGCATGAATATAAGTGCACCCATGCCCGCAATGCCTTCAGAGGCCAGAAGAGGGTGTTGGACCCCCCCAGAACTGGAGTTACAGACGGTTGTGAGTTACCATGTGGGTTCTGGAAACTGAACCCATGTTCACTACAAAAGCAGCCAGTGCTCTTAACCACTGAGCTATCTCCCCAGCTGCAAAGCCACTCTTTACAAAGCACCAAGCTTATCCTTTATCAACAAACCACTACTTCTGATGGCCACACATCAGCCCCTTCCAGAACCATGGCTCCCCTCAACAAGCAAGTTTTATCCTTCACCCCTCAAGGAGGCTGGCCTGCCAGGCTGCTCAGCACAGCCCTTTGTGTGTACCATTGGTCCCACTAGGCCAAACTCTCCCTCTGTGTGGGCCGTAATTTCCTGGTTAGGCCACACGGCCGCCACCCTCCGAACACACTGATTGTTTCCTCTTCTCACTCTCTAGGGTTCCCCAGGCTCCAGGGCCAAGTGGACTTCAGAGCCCCATGGGCACCGGGAAGAGGCCGAGGAACTGGCAAGCAGGGCCCCTCTCTTCCAGTCAGGCCTTACTCAGAAAGGATCATGACTCAATTTTTAAAGTTTAAGAAACAGTTTTAACAAGAAAGAACAAGGTCACTGTGCTGCAATAGAACAAAGGGGTACATGTGTGGCCTTGTTCAAATAGTGACTGCTCAAGTGCTGATCGTGGCTACGTGAGTCTCACTGAGTGCCAGCTTGCCCACCTATGAAACACAGCTGATTACTCCATGGCCTGCAGAACGGCTAAAGGGCCAGGCATGCCAGGTTGAAATCCTGATTGCTCCCCCTTTTGCAACCTAGAATAGATTATATCACCCCTTTGAACCTCAGTTTTGCCACCTGTTTAATGGGAATAACAAAATACCCGGGAGTTATGTGACTGGATTTGTGCATGTGGAGGCAGCTATCGAGCACAAGGCAATATTTCATTTCCACAGCCAACAAAGAGAACAAACTGTACCTCTGCTTGGGTTCCTCCTCCTCCTCCTCTAGCCCAGCTTCAAGTTTTGAAGGTTTCTTATCTCAAGCATCAGTGCTGGGCCAATTCACGCTGGGGACGGCTGGGACCATGGGGGACCCTGCTGAGACCCCACGCCCCGCTGCCAGCCCACAGTGACTGCAGTCAGTTCTGGTTCTTGAAGTTTAAAAACAAACTTTTCATTCCCCTGGCCTCTCTCATGCCTCCTTTTTGAGACTCCAGTTTCATTTTGCAAAAGGCCAGTCACCCTTGGTGCCTTCTGGGACACCAAAGGCTCCTGTTCCCAGTTCGGGGCTTAGTCCAGTTTATAAAGCTCTCATGACATCTCCCAGTTTAATGGCGATCTTTTCTTCCTCTCTCTCTCTCTCTCTCTCTCTCTCTCTCTCTCTCTCTCTCTCACTCTCTCTCTCTCTCTCTCTCTCTATCTCTCTCTCTCTCTGTGCGAGCACCCATGTGTGTTGGGGATGGAATCCAGGCCTCACACACATCAGGCAAGCTCTCTACCACTGAGCTAGACACCTCCACCCCTAGACAATCTTTAATACAACCTAAATAAGATCCAGACTCCACATGGTCTAAAATCTATTATTCATTGGGTTCCATTTTTAAAAGGTAAAATATAGCAACCAAAAGTCATTTTAAAATACTTCCAATTATTCCTTGCCTCTCCCAGGGAACAGTAGGGAATCCAACTCTTAGCCCACAAGGATATTTAAGACCCCTGTCTCCCCTCCCCCCGTCACTACTGCCAGCTGTGTCAGAGCCAGTGTCCGAAGGCTCCAGATTCTCTGCTTTTCCCTCTTCCTGCTTCCTCCCTTCCCCCAGCTCCTGATGGGCAGATGCACCAAGGCTGCTGGTCTCCCAGCATTCTCTCTGATTTGCCCATTACCCTGATCCTCCACCATGGAGGAGAACCAGGAGCTGGCCAAGGCCGGAGAACATTTTTCTTCCAGCTCCAGTCCTGCACAGCACAATTTTCTCAGGCCCAGCATACAAAGCTTCAAATAAAACCCAAGACAACACTTGGGAAGGGTGGTCCAGAGATGGCGTGTTGGTCACATGACCTCTACTTCTAAGACCACACCTCTTCTCTGAGAAGCCCCGTTCAGAATTCAGTCACCTTCTCCTTCTCAAGAGCTTGCGGGACAATGGAACCCAGGCAGACTCTGAAACAGGTGACAATGCCACAGAGAGCAAACCCTGGAGTGTTGAGGCGACTGTGGCTTAGAAATATCCTGCATTGTCTGTTTGAAGACGTCAAGTTACACTGTTCCAGTGGCTAGGAGTCAGGTTTGTGGGCATTACTGGAATAGCCAGAGCTGATCCCCGCAGCAGAGGGGCTGCTGGTGGGTTCCACGGTGGTCAAGGAGGTAAAAAACAAAGCACCTCCAGCCGGGCATGGTGGCGCACGCCTTTAATCCTAGCACTTGGGAGGCAGAGGCAGGCGGATCTTTGTGAGTTCAAGGCCAGCCTGGTCTACAGAGTGAGTTCCAGGACAGCTGGGGCTACAGGGAGACCCTGTCTTGAAAAGACCAAAAAAAAAAAAACAAAGCACCTCCAGCTCACATTCCAGATCTTTCCTACAAGAGCCACGGGGAGTCTCAGGACAACCCTGCTGGATCCCAGAGGCTGGAACAGAGAACAGGGTCCTGCCTTCCACCGCCAGGCCCGGGCAAGCAGAACCACTTCTGTCCCAAGCAAATCAATCAAGTCTTGGCCAAGCCTGTTTGAGTTGGTGAGAGCCCAAGTGGGACTTCCAAGCTGCCAGTGTTTGTTCTGCAGGCACACAGAGCCAAGCAGAGACGCTGCTCACCACTCAGAGACAGACAGCCACTGGTCTATTTTGCCAGCAGGGCTGGGCCAACTCTGCCCATGTCCCCCTCTTAGTTCTCTGCTCTCCAAAAGCTTTCTTGTGTCCATAAAGGTGGCTTGCAATTGCCCTCTGCGTCCTGGTGGGCAGCTCCTGGCTGCCTTTCTGGGCCTGGGACCCAGATCTGCAGATCTGATCTGTCTTCTCATTCCTAGCCAGTTCCATATGGAGACCTGTTCACACAAGGACTCTGCACAGGATCCGGAACTGCTCTGCCCTCACAGGTGTCCCAGCCACCTTGCCTCTGGCCTTCCCAGGCCCTGACCAGACCAGGGTAGAGAGAGCTGAGAGGCCCAGGAAGCATGAAATCCTTAAGCTGATGATGTGTTTTCTCACATTCTTACGTGTATTAGACGTAACTAGTCAGTCTTATCATCCCATTTGCCAGAGGACATGGCTGAGGTGTCAAGGGATCAGACACTTGCCCCCACATCACCGGCTATAGAGCCCCAGTCTCCTGACTCCAAAACCAGGGCACTTTCTATTTGGAATCCTGGGCACAGCTTTTTCATCTTTAGTTCACTTCTAAATGCCTATCGAACTTCTTGATGGAAGCAAGTGGGCATGGTTGGTTTATTTTCAAATTTTACTTTATTGTATTTAGTTTTGTTTTATTGGTCTTTTTGAGACACAGTCTCCCTGTGGCCCCAGCTGGCCTGGAACTCACTCTGTAGACCAGGCTGGCAGATCCACCTGCCTCTGCGTGTCTCTCTCTCTCTCTCTCTCTCTCTCTCTCTCTCTCTCTATATATATATATATATATATATATATATATATATATATCACGTGTGTGCAATGCCCATGGTGACCAGAAGAGGGCAGATCCCCTCCCCTGAAACTGGGGTTATGGATGGTTGTTAGCTGCCATGTGGGTCCTGGGAACTGAACCCAGGTCCTCTCCAAGAGCAGCCAGTGCTCTTAACCTCTGAGCCACCTTTCCAGCCCCTAGGTGTATGTGTTTTGGTGATCCTGAGCTAGGGTGGCATACCCAGTGTGAGCAATTGACAATGTGTTTTGCCCCAGGCCTGAAGTGGAGCCACTGCCAGAGACCTTCCTGCTCTGCTTATCGGGCTTCTCTCACTTGAGCTCTATTATAAATTCCTTGATGACACTAAGACCCCAAGCCTCACCCCATGACACAAGGACAGGCACATCACCTACCTCAAACCCACTCCTAAACATCAGCACAAAGTCTCCACCCCAGAAGTAGCTGGGCAGCCTCCCTGTTCTCACAGACTGACTCCTCACACGGGGCCAAGCATCACCCTCAAGAGCAACTCATTTCACAGTGTTTTCGACATTCTCACCACAGCCTTGGAAGTGTGAACACTTGCACGTGGAAATGACTTGAGTTTCTCAGAAGAAAGTACTCTCTGCATTCAACCAGGGAAAGTATCTGGATTAGTGTCTGCCATATTTGACTGTGAACACCAAAGGGGCCCAGGGTGAATGCTGGGTTTCCATCACTTAATCCCTAGCACCCAGCACAGCTCACTAGACACTGGTCTATGTACCAATGCCAACATGAGGAAAGCTCCTCCTCATCTGCCCTCATCCCCTGGCCTCTGGGTGCCATCACTGAGGCCAAAAACTCATTGGCCAACCATGGTCTCTTTTGTCCAGACACTCTTTGGCTCTACCTCCTGTTTCCTGCTGACCCAGCTTGCACTTGGGTCTTCTTTGAACAGCTGTGAGTACTAGTCTCTCATCTGGGCTCTTCTCAGAACCCATCTCCCTCTCTATTTAAGGTGCCACAGCCAAGGTGACAGGCCTTGGGCATACACTGTAGCAATGAAAAAAAAAAGTTGGCACTTCTTGGGCTCTGGGTTGGCCAGTCTAGAGCAAGGAATGCCAATGCCCTGGCCTGCCCCTAGAGACCCAATGTTGCTGGGCACAAGTAGCAAAAGGGCTCCAAAAGACAATTGGCCAGTGGTGATGTAGGAAGTGCCACCTTTTAAGTTAAGAGTGCTAACTAGGGCTGGAGAGATGGCCTAGTGGTTAGGAGCACCAACTGCTCTTGCAGAGGACCCGGGTTCGATCCCCGGCACCCACACAGCAGCTGAGAACCGTCTTTAACTCCAGTTCCAGGGGACTCTGACGCCCTCTTCTGACCTCCGCAGCATGGCATGACATGGGTGCACAAACCTACATGCAGATAGTACATTCATACACATATAAAATAAATTTAAAAATTTTTTTAAAAAGAGTGCTAACTAATCCCAGAAGGGAAGAGTCTGAAGTGCTGCTGCTGCTGCTGCTGCTGCTGCTGCTGCTGCTGCTGCTGCTTTGGACCTGATAAGAGAGGTCTGGGCATGACCAGTAGCCACCCCCCAGCCAGAGCTCCATCCCACATGGCAGAATCCGCTGGTCATACCATCATGCCTTGGCATGATCCCAGGGGAAGTCATTGTAGACTTCCAACAGAAGAGACTCCACACAGTGGGTGGCCAGAGAGCTGCAGCCACGCCAGGTCTTTCAAAGCATCCGCATCAGCAGGCTCGTGACTGAACAGGGCTGCTGGGCGCTCTTCTTGGTCTGTGGTCCTCTGACAACTTCCCCCAGGAGCTCAGGAGACCCTGCCACAGGGTCTAGGGGCGCTAGCGCCCTTGTGGCCCTGGGTACAGTCTCTGGCTAGGGCACATCTTAAGTGTCCCTCTTCCCACTCCCCAAATCTGATATTTTGTGGGGTTCTAGAGAATCAGGTTTCATGAGCATTTGCATAGGCCAAAGGTAGGGAAATACAAACATTGACACTGTAGCAGCTCTGAGAGGCCCGCTCCGAAGACCTGTGTTTTAATGGGGCTGTCACAGCTTTTGAGGCCTCCAGAGCCTGGGTGTACCATCATGTCCAACTATCTCTCACTGAAAATTTCCGACTTCTCCTGAGGCAAGTCTTCAAGCATCAGGCTGAGCACATTCACAATCTCATAGTACAGCTCCTGAAGCCTGGAGAGGGAGGAGGAGAGAGGTTCTGAGGATCTTGTGGGCTCCGCACACCACCTGCCACACCTGTGTATTCACCACACCTGGCTGGTATGTGAGGGAGCAGTAGAGAGCAACTTCTGAGCCAGGCTGGATGGGCTGGAGTCCCATGTCTGTTGATCTGCTGGGGCCCCCAGCAGATGCTATTTCATCTCATGTGTCATGCCAGAGATAAATCTCTAGGCTCTGAAGGCAGGAACAGTGTGGTGGTGCCTAAACAGTGCCTGGCATGCTCTTGGGCCCAACGTGAGCATTACCTGGTTCTCTCCTTTAAAGTCTCCCTAGTCTCTGAACACTTCCAGAGGGATTCCACGAAGAAGTCAGGCTAATGATGTCTGCTCGTGCTCAGGAGTCCACAGCAGCTCTCTAGTGTCCACAGCCCTTTTGCTGCCAATCAAAACCCCAGCCTGCTTACACTGAGGATAAGCCCTAGGCCAGATCTTCACGGACATCATTTCATTAAATAGGCCCAATGGTTCCTTGTGCAACAGGTAGGAAAAGGGCAGATGCTTGTCCAAAGTCACACGAGAAGATAGCGGCCAAGCCAGGCTGGGAGCCTTGGCCTTGATTTACCATTCTGTGCACTTTCCCTGCTCCCTAAAAAGATATTAGTGAGGAGGTTTCTGGGGGGAGGGGGAGAACTGACATCTAGATATTAGTGAGAAGGGGCTGGGAGGGCTATGGGGACAGAAGTCCCCTTGGCCACAGACCTGTCCTCACAACATCTCGGCCCCAGCTATCCCTGAGATCCTGCACTCCCAGGAAGGGCCCTGGTATACCCATTTACTGTGCACTTTGGTCACCAACCCTTCAACCTCCTGGGGTCTATCACATGCCCTAGCCTTGAAGAAGCCCTGGAGACCCAGGAACAGCTGGGCTGGGACTAACTTTTTGACAGTGGCATCCTGGTTGTCCAAAGTAGAGAAGTAAACATCGATAAAGGGAAGGCTAGTGCCAAAGTCATCCAAGACCATGGGGTCAGTGTGCCGAAGTGTCTTCTTGAATTCCTCCACCAGCTCACTGAAAGTCTTGTCACCACTTTTCTAGAGAAGTAAAATGAGAGGTCACACTGTAGCTACCCAGAGATCTGAGGACTCTCCTGGGCTCCAGGAGTCATGAACCTAGTCACAAGTTCATCCTAACCTCGCTGACACCCTGAGTAAGGTAGTCTTATGAGCCACCATCCTTGATGTGATACCAGGCCCTCTGAAGAAGCCAAAGAGTGTCCAAATGTTACTCCACGTGGCCTCCTCTAGCCCCAAGCAAACCTTGGGCTCAGCCAGACTGGCAGATATCTCTACCTCAGTGAAGCAGCTGGGGAGGGATCTACTGACAGACAAGGGACTGGCAGGGCCCCCAAGCTGGACGAAGAGCACAAAGTAGAAACAAGAAAGAATGCAGCCCACATAGGGTAGTGTGCTTGGCAGGGGGCTTCCAGCCCACCGTGTTTGTTCTCGTCCTGGTTTCAGAAACATGGGGATACTGAGGTAGAGCGCCGCCCTGCTGGAGCCTCTTATCCTCATCCACCCAGCAGCCTGGGGCTGCGCTGCCTAGCACCGGACCAGGGCTACTTCAATAAGAAGCTCCTACACAAAAGTCCTGGCCCAAAGGGACCCACAGTGTAGATCTGCCCACAAGGGAAGGAGCATTATAATCACAGCACTCCACACTAAATTGCTCAGAGAGTCATAAAAATATACAAAGAAAAGTAAAGCGGGGGAAGCCCCCTGTCCTGCTCGAGGCCATGTGTACTTCTGGTGACCTGTCCTCTACCTGGGCCCAAGGCTTCTCCTCTTAGCCATTCTTTTACCCTAACTGCCCCTGTCTGCCTACCTGGCCTGCTACCTTGTCTACAGAGCCACCCACCTACCTGTGTATGCATAAGCCTGTTGACTTCCTCCTGCTGACGCTTCTTCATCAACTGCTTCTCCTCCATGAGCGTCACATGCCTCTCCATCATCAGCTCCCGCTCAAACTTTTTAATGGAGTCCTAGCAAGTCAGGGTATAAAAACCAAGGTTATGCTCTCTCCACATGCTCTCCCCTTCCTGCCTTTCCCTTTGCCTAGCTTGCACTGCGGCTCAGGCCTCTGCTGGAGGCTCCACCTCCAACTCAGGCTGCCATCTGCAACTGTAAAAGCCTCCCAAGCTCCATTGGCTTGCTGGCCACGCCCACAAGGCAATGCACTCTGGGGACGAGTCAGTCTGTATGTGGGGGCTCCATCTTGTCCACCCCAATGCAGCTCCGGGTTGTTCTAGAAACCTGGCACACACCTCTACTTGCCACACCTAACCTGCCCAGCCCCCACCCCTGTGAGCACAGCCTCACCTCCGTGTGCATGATCATCACACCCACGAACATGTTCAGGAAGATGAAGGAAGCAAGCAAGATGAAGATGACAGTAAAGGCTCGGCTCACAGTAAACTTCCGCTTGTCCAACTGTTCCTGAAGGTTTGTCCAGCCATCAACCTAGACCGGCAGGGCAGAGTACATTGAGCACCAAGTTCCTGCAGAGTAGGTCTCCATGCCACTCTTGTCAGGGGAGCCACATATCTCCAACATTCACCATCCACTGCGGTCTACACATGGTGTGGCTCAGCAAAGCAGGGCACCACTAGGTGGGGCAAGCAGGCCTCAGGGTTCTCTTCTCCAAAGACACTGCCAATTCCAGGAAAAAAACACTCTTTTTTTTTTTTTTTGGTCTTTTCGAGACAGGGTCTCCCTGTAGTCCCAGCTGTCCTGGAACTCACTCTGTAGACCAGGCTGGCCTTGAACTCACAAAGATCCGCCTGCCTCTGCCTCCCAAGTGCTAGGATTAAAGGCATGCGCCACCACGCCCGGCGAAAAAAACACTCTTTACAGAGTACAACAGATGTCTAGACTATGAGACTTGGGCCTTGCTTATTTATTCTTTGTGGATTTGTGACAGCTTCTTCCTCTTTTTGAAACAAGTTCTCACTATGTAGGCCAGGCTGGCCTTGAACTCACAGAGATCCACTGGCCTCTGCCTCCTGAGTGCTGGGATTAAAGACGTGTGCCCCCGTGCCCAGCGTAGCAGCTTATTTTCAAAGGGGCAAAGTAAAATTTCATTTATAACCTAAGTTTAATCCAACTTAAATATCATTTGAGAATTCTGGCACATTTTATTACTCTGTGGGACAGATGGAACAGCTTCCAAAGCCCCAAAACAGGGACAGAAATGGAGCCCCGTGCAGGGTGGTGGCCCCTGCCTAGTCCTGGAACGCCAGCCCCCAGCTTTTCTGTACCCAACTAATAAGCACCTCAGCATGGGAAAGACCCACGAGAGGTCCAACGTGTCTGCAAGCTCATGCCTCCTGGACAGTCCCTTCTCCAGCCCCTGCCCTCACCACTGTTCCCCAAAATAGTACCGTGGCTAAACTGAACAGGGTGAAGAAGGCGGCAGCCAGGTTCCCCCAGTTCTCCTGGTCACCATTCTCTGGAACTCCAAACAGGCAGAATCCCAAGATAGCAAAGATAAACATGAGGAGGAAGAGCAGGATCAACACAGAGGCCACGGTGTAGACCGTCTGGCCGACAGCGGTGATGAGGGTCTGCAAGACATGGACACTGCAGTAGATAAGGGCACCTGGCTAAGTCTGTCAGAGGACAGAGGTCTGGCTACCCGTTCATAGCTCCCTCAGCACCTGGTACACAGTAGATGTTAACTAAGTGTCAGTTGAACAGATAAATGGCTCGTCAGAACTGTGCCCAGGCTGAGGGCTGCACCAGTCTCACAGTGGCATCAACCTGGACTCACGGGCAGATTATACACACTGTCTCAGGGCTGGCGCCCTGGCGGCAGGGGCAGGGACAAGGTAGCTTCAGGGAGTAGGATCCTTAACAGCTAGGTGCCCAGCTGATAGAACTCTATGTGTAAAACTAAGGGACTGTTTCTTGTGGAACAAGCTTACTGCCATCAGGTGGAGGGCAGATTAGGGGTCAGGAACCAAAACTGTGCCAGTTTGCTGGCTCTGAGTGCTGAGATTCCTCATCAGTTAGGGGCTCTGATACCAGCCCCACCCTCAGCAGCTCTAGCTGTCCCCTGGCCAGCAGCCCGGGCCAGTGCTCAGAGGACATAAAATCCAGGGTCACTTCTACACCCCTGAGCACTCCGGAGCCATGCAATCCCAAAGGCAACAAGGAGAGCTGGTCATACCCGGGAAACCACTTCAAGGTACCAGATTGTGTTTAATGACAGAAAACCACAAGGCTCAATATAAGGTGCACATTTGAGAACATATGCCTTCCCACAAAAGGCTAAGTGGGGGGTCTGAAGCCACTAAGAACCCTGGACACCTGTGGAATACAGCCCTCAGCCATCAGAGGCTTCTCTAGACTGGGGGGGTAGGCTGTCCCTGCAGCCCTTTCAGTGACGGGTTAGGCCTTAGCTTCCTGCCACAACACAGCCAAGCTTGATGTCCCCCAGCCTCATGAGTGTCTCGGTGCGGTCATTCCACCTTCCTTCCAAGATCCATCTCTCTGCCTCCCTCCCTCGCACATCCCCACGCCCGCTTCCTCACAGGACCCCACAGGTCACAGGTGTCTGCCACCCACACTCCACATCATCTTCTGGCCTCTCCTGAAAATCTCCACTCCCAAGAGCCCCCTCCAGGGACTCTCCCCTCAGATTTAGGGGTCCCCCTCCAGGGACTGTCCCCTCAGATTTAGGGGTCCCCCTCCAGGGACTCTCCCCTCAGATTTAGGGGTCCCCCTCCAGGGACTCTCCCCTCAGATTTAGGGGTCCCCCTCTGCTTTGTCCCTAGACCCCCTGCTTCTATGGCAAAGTCTCTAATTCTGGACATGGCCAAGCTTCAAGCTGCCCACTCCGCCTCATGCCTTGGAGTCTTTGCCAAGCTCAGCATCTATTCCCTTCCTTGGGCTGACAGCGCTCTTACGGATGGGCCTCTTTGTGGTCTTTCTTTGGTGACCCTGGAAACCACTCCAGGCCCATGTTCCTTTGATGGCCAACACTGTAGAAGCTAGGCTAGACTTCCCGCTGTCTGATTACTCCTTTACTCTGATGGCTCTACCACCAGATGCTGAGCCCCAGGGGCCTCTCCTTCTTTCTTGTCCACTTCCCTTACCCTTGTAGCACCACTGCCCAGTACCTCAAACATCCCCTTCCTGCCGGAACATATTGCAGGATCTGTCCCTACCCTATGAATAAAGGATTTTAAGTAAGAGTGTAGGGATTTGATGTGTCTTCAGTAGATTCCTCCAGCTGCTGAGGATTTTCTGCTCTGGTCTCAGTGGTATGGGATACTATTTCAGGAATCCAGGCAAAGGCTGAGGGAGCAGGGATAGAAATCTGTAGAAGGAGCTAAAGAGATGCCTCCATGATTAAGAGCACTGGCTGCTCTTGCAGAGGACCTGGGTTCAATTCCCAGAACCAACGGTGGCTAGCAACCATCCCTACCAGTTCCCGGAGAATCTGATGCCATCTTCTGATCTCTGAGGATTGCACAGCATAGGTGCACTTACATACACGCAGGCAATACAATCATACACATAAAATAAAAATAATAAAATATTTTTAAAGCTGTTAAAATCAGTAACTACTCAGGAGGCCATGTGGTGGCCTTTGAGAAGGAAGAGTTAAAGATGGCACTTAGATCCAAGCCTTGGCAGCTGAGTGGGGTTGAGGAATAACCTTCACCAGAAAACAAAATACTAGAGGAGGCATCAGGGTTCAAGGATTCGAGGGGGGGGGTAAGCATGCCATTTAGACACAGCCAGTACAGGAGACTGGCAACGGAGGTCGTGTCTGAAGGTCACAGAGAAAGGCTCAGGCAAGCGAAGAATTCTAGAAAGTAGACAATCACCCAGAAAGAATAAGTAGAAGAAACAGAAAGAGCAGCAGAGGCTATCCCTAGAAAACAGAGCTCGTGGCCAGACCTGGACGAACTGTACTGAGAAGTCAGAGCAGATGCAAGGTTGCCAAGGGAATGGTCCCTGGGTTGGTAAAGAGCGGTTGTCAGCAGCTTCCAAGAGGCTAGTTACGCTAGAGGAAGGGGAAGAAAGCCGCCGGCCATAGTGAGAGCCTAGGAAGAGGAGACTCGGAGTACAACCATTCCCCAGAAGCCTGGCCAAGAACTGGAAACAGCGCACACAGACATGTGACTACGTGAGAGCAAGGACTGAGTGGCTGCAGCTGTGCCGGGCGAACTCTCACAGTCAGGACCCAGACACACCCTGACGGGACAAACAAACCCAGACCAGCCTCTTCCTGGAGAGCAGATGCCAGGGCAAACACACCGTGTCCAGGATGCATGCCTACAGGCCTGGCTAGAGACGAGGGGTCAACCCTGAGCCTGTTCTGGAATGCTCTGAGCCAAGGAAGCCAGTAATCTATGATCTCAGTACTCGTGAGGATGGGGTCACGGTGCTTCTAGAGCAATCTTAACTAAACAAGACCTTTCCCAATCACTGGGCAAAGCACCCCATGGTCAAATCCACCCAAACACTGGTGAGTCCTGCCATGCAACTTACAGCATCTGTTCCACACAAAAGCAGGCACTGCCACATAGGAAAGAAGAAAAGCTCAGCTAAGCCTGTACAGCCAGACACACCATCCAAGTCTCAGCCCACGCTGAACTGCTGATTGACCTTGGGCATCAATTCATAGCTCATAATCCTTCTTACTGGTATCTTAGGCATCAATTTATAGCTAATAATCCCTTTTTTTCACTGGTTTTAGACTGATGACACTGGTGAAGATCAGCCTGCCACACCATAGGACTCATTAACAAGAAGCTAATATACAAGGCATTATTTCTTAAGGGGCTGCACCCGACACCCAAGCACACTTACCCTGATGCCTCGGCTATAGGAGATAAGCTTGAGGATGCGCAGGGACTGGATGCCTTCAGCAATGTTGACATATCTGTTCTGTTTGCCCTTGATCTTGTGGAGGGCATAGGGAACCAAAATAATGATGAGTATGACCACATCCAGCAGGTTATAGCCATCCTTCCAGTATTCGATGGGGTCCACATAGACCTTCATTAAAAACTCAGTAATATAAGTGGAGACAAAAAAGACCTCTGAGACCTGCAAGGGTGGCAAGAGGTGGAGACGTCACCAAATGAGGAACCTGGAGTCCCGGCCCTCTCCCTGCCAAGACCCTCAATGGGGCATGGAGGAGTGCTGCCAAGTCACTCATGTGCCCAAGAAGTCCAGGCAGAGTGCTTGGCACTCTTAGGACACCTGAGCCCCTCCCTTTCTATGTCCTCCACACGGGTGGCTCTAAACCTGCTTAGCTCTAAGAAAACGTCCAGCCTCCAGGAACCTTCCAGGTTTATTTCAGGGACATTTCAATACATACAATACAGTATCAGATAAGAAGGAAAACCACCTGGTGTAGCACTCAGGAGGCAGAGGCAAGCAGATCTCTGTGAGTTCAAGGCCAGCCTGGTCTACATAGTGAGTTCCAGGCCAGCTGGGACTAAAGGGAGACCCTGCCTCAAAAAAGACAAAATAAAATGAAGAAGAAGAAGAAGAAGAAGAAGAAGAAGAAGAAGAAGAGGAGGAGGAGGAGGAGGAGGAGGAGGAGGAGGAGGAGGAGAAGGAGGAGAAGGAGGAGGAGAAGAAAACCAACTTGCCAAAGGAGACAGTGTGGTCAGGTGAACCAGAGGCAGTCCTGGCAATTTTATTTTATTTATTTATTTATTTATTTATTTATTTATTTATTTATTTGTATGAATGTATTGTCTGCATGTAGGTTTGTGCACCCGTGTCGTGCAGAGCCATGGAGGTCAGAAGAGGGTGTCGAATTCCCCTGGAACTGGAGTTAAAGATGGTTCTCAGCCACCATGTGGGTGCTGGGGATCGAACCTGGATCCTCTGCAAGAGCAGTTGGCGCTCCCAACCACTAGGCCATCTCTCCAGCTCCGGTCCTGGCAATTTTTAAATAATTTTCGTGTATGAACATACTGGCTGCATGTGTGTAAGTGCAACCATGTGATGCAAAGCCCACAAGAGACCAGAAGAGGGCATCAGATCCGCTGGAACTGAAGTTACAGATAGCTGTTAGCAGCCACTTGAGTGTTGAGATTTGAATCCAGATCCTCTGCAAGAGCAGCCAGTACTCTTAAATTGCTGAGCTATCTTTCCAGCCCTCTGGTAACTATTTTAGAAAAGGTGGTCTCAACAGGAATGAAGTCCAAATGGAAACTAGAAGTCACTTCCTGGAAGTGGGCCAGTAGTAGCCACAGGAACCTAAAGGGAGAAGGAGATTTTGTAGGAGCAACAAGGGTAGCCTGGGGAGACTCTGGAGAAAGGGTGGAAGCAGCTGGAGTGCAGAGCTGGAGGTTGGAGGCCTGCGGAGAACTGGCAGCCACACTCTCAGCACTGGGACTTGTGATCCGAGGATGATGATTGATGCACACATTTAAGAGCTCTTGGCCCCTGCCCGGAGCTCTTAGGATACTGTGGGTGAAGCTGACAAGGGCAGCTTGGAGATGGGTCACAAGGGTGATAGTCACCCCAGCAAGAGGTATGGGGAAGAAAATAGTTCTGGATTGAGGGCCAGTTTGCTCTGAGATGCAGAGATACTGAGGAGAGAGAATCAAGGAGCCCCATGTTTCCGATGCAGCAGCGGGCAAATGTCAGGTTCTGGGAATGAGATTGGGGAGAGACAAAGAGGGGCACCTTTTGGGGAAGCCAGCAGAGCAATGCTGCAGTATCTTTGGGGAAGCCAGCTGAGCACTGCTGCAGTATCTTTTGGGGAAGCCAGCTGAGCAATGCTGCAGTATCTTTGGGGGAAGCCAGCGGAGTAATGCTGCAGTATCTTTGGGGGAAGCCAGCGGAGCAGTGCTGCAGTATCTTTGGGGAAGCCAGCTGAGCAATGCTGCAGTATCTTTGGGGGAAGCCAGATGAGCAATGCTGCAGTATCTTTGGGGAAGCCAGCGGAGCAATGCTGCAGTATCTTTTGGGGGAAGCCAGCGGAGCAATGCTGCAGTATCTTTTGGGGAAGCCAGCGGAGCAATGCTGCAGTATCTTTGGGGGA
>VZQC01009216.1:681353-695433 GCA_009823505.1 Rhizomys pruinosus
CCCCCTCTTCCGCAGGTTGTTCCCTAGGCTTAGAAAAGGGGCACAGGTGGATGAGAGGTAAAACAGTCCACTCTCTCTGGAGCTGTTGACTTGGACTCTGGTCAATTCTGGCTGTTTCCTTTCATGGGCTGACAGTTTGTCCAGGAATAACCTTTCGATCCTACTGGCCTGGCGCGTTATGGCCGACCATCGTTAATTTTTAAAGTGAGATATAATTCACATATCATAACATTTCCCACTTTAAAGTATAGAATTCAGTGTATTTTGTCTATTAGTTTGGGCTATTTACTTAATACTTTTTTTATTGTGGCAAGTGAAGTATACATAATATACATTTTACCATTCAGTGGCAGTAAGTACACTCAATATTGTACAAGCTTCACCACCATTTCCAGAACCATTTCATTGTCCGAAATAGAAACTGCATGCATTAACTCCTCCATCCCCTTCTTTCCTCAGTCCAGGTAAGCTCTATGCTACTTTCTGTTTGAACCTGTTCATTCCAGGTGCCTCAGATAAGTGGAACCATACATTTTTGGTTATTTGTTTCTGCCTTTATTTCACTTAATGTTTTCAAAATTTATCTATGTTAAACTTTACCAGAATTCCGTTCTTTAAAAAAAGGCTGCCGGGCGTGGTGGCGCACGCCTTTAATCCTAGCACTTGGGAGGCAGAGGCAGGCGGATCTTTGTGAATTCAAGGCCAGCCTGGTCTACAGAGTGAATTCCAGGACAGCTGGGGCTACAGGGAGAACCTGTCTCAAAAAGACCAAAAAAAAAAAAAAAGCTTTTTAATATTCCATTATATGTAAATACCACATTGTGCATTCGTTAATCTGTTGGTGGGCATTTACGTTACGTCTACCTTTTGCCTTTGAACAGGGATGTACAAGTATCTGTTCGGGTGCTTGCTTAGAATTCTTCTGGGAAAATGCACAGGGGTTTCTGGAGAACCACCAGGCTGTTTCCCACAGTGGACTGCCACATTTTACATTCTCATAAGCAAGTACAAAGAAGGGTTCTGATTTCTCCACACTTCCACAAACACTGTTCCTCTTCTTGTTTTATGACTGCCACCCTAATGGGCATGGCGTTGTATGCCTCTGTGGTTTTGATTTCTACTTCCCTAGTGATTGGTGATGGTGGAAATTTTATGTGCTTACTGGCCATGTTTACTATCTTCTTTGAAGAAGTGTCTACTCAACTATTCAAGTCCTTTGCCCATTTTTCATGATGTTGTTAAACTGTGAAAATTCTTCACACATTGTTTTTGTTTCCTTTTTAAATTTATTCTTTCCAAGTTTCATATATAAAATGTGCTCCCCATTATCCTCCCTTATCTCCTCCCTCCCACTGAACCCCTTCTTCCCAGCAAGTCCCTGCTTCTATTTTTGTGTCTTTTTTGTGTATAGATAACTGCGTTTAGTTAGGGCTGCTTGCATGAACATGGCTGGAGGTTTGTTTAGAGGAATACCTCACCAGTGTGGTGTGCACACACTGGAGAAAATGTCTCTCCTGCTCCCATTAACCACTGACTGCCTAAAGCTCCTCAGGGAGGGGGAGGTTATGAGCCCCTCCCCCATCTAGGACAAAACATCAAGGGGCCCAATCTCGTGCTGTGAGCTCCCAGGTGCAGTTGCCCAGTACTCCTCCCACCCTCTAGCTCTTGGGTTCTTCTATGATGAGCCTTGGAGGGGTGGTAGAGATGTCCTTTTAGGGCTGAGCACTTAGCAGTCACTTGGTCTCAGCACTTTGCCCAGTTATAAATTTCTGCATTAACTATCGCCCCCCCCGCCCCCCCGCCCACCAAACAGAAGCTTCTCTGGCCAAGTCTAAGAGCAGCACTAATCTGCGGGTATAAACCTAAATATTTAAAAAGCTGTTTGATACCATGTCCAATTTAGAAAAGCAACCGTGAGTTTCCTCCTTGGGCGCATGACCTCCCCAGCCATGGGCTTTTTGAGCAGGTTTATAGTACCAGGCATGAGCTCCTCCTGGAGAGAGGGCCCCAAATCCAAACAGAAAGTGATTGGTTGCCTCAATAACAGTCATGCCAGTATGGCACAGTGGGCACACTTGGTCTGGAGGGTCAGTATTTCGGCTTGCAGAGTCTACAGCTGAGGAACTACGGAGACTTTTCTCCCCAGAAGATTGCATAGCACTATTCTCATAGGTGGCTCTCACCACCGTGCACGTCAGTTGCTGCTGTTCTTAACATTTACTTAGTGGTTGTGTGCATGTGTGCGCGGGCTTGCCACAGTATGTGTACGGAGGTCAGAAGACAGCTTGGGGGAATTGGCTCTCTCCTTCCACCAGATGGATTCCAGGGATCAAACTCAGGTGGAACAGGCTTGGTGCCAAGTAAGTGTCTTTATACATTCAATTATCTCTATGGCCTCTTTTTATTGTTATTACTATTATTTTATTTTTAGATAGAGTCTCACTTAGCCCAGCCCAGCTTCTCCCTCCTGATCCTTCTGCCTCCACTTCTCGAGTGCTGGAATTATGCACATGTCCACTACACCAGCGATGTATTTTGCTTCTTTTTTATTTGAGATAGGGTCTCTCTGTAGCCCACTTGGCCTAGAACTTGCTAAGTAAACCAGATAAGCTTCCATCTCACAGAGATCCACCTGCCTCTGCCTCCTTCAATTTTAGTCTAGACCTTCAGTTTTAGTCCGTTGTCTGTATATGTCTCTATACCAGCTCTATACTGTTTTGATACCTTTTTATTTTCTTTACTTTTGTATGTGTATGAATGTACTGTCTGCATGTAGGTTTGTGCACCCATGTCATGCAATGCTGCAGAGGTTAGAAGAGGGTGTTGGATTCCCCTGGAACTGGAATTAAAGTCAGTTCTCAGCCACCATGTGGGTGTTGGGGATCGAGCATGGGTCCTCTGCAAGAGCGGTCAGCACTCTTAACTGCTAGGCCATCTCTCCAGCCCCTATACTGTTTTGAATACTGCAACACTACAAAAAGTTTTGAAATTAGGTGGCGCACGCCTTTAATCCCAGCACTCAGGAGGCACAGGCAGGTGGATCTCTGTGAGTTCAAGGCCAGCCTGACCTACAGAGCGAGTTCCAAGCCAGCTGGGGCTACAGGGAGACCCTGTCTCAAAAGACCAAAAAAAAAATTGTCTCTGGCCAGGCATGGCAGCACATGCCTTTAATCCCAGATCTCTGTGAAATGGAGTCCAGACTGGTCTACGGAGTGAGTTCCAGACTAGTTGGGACTACAGAGAAACCCTGCCTCAAAATTAAACAAAAATTTATTTGGGGCTACTTAGGGCCCCATGTATATACATATAAGTTTGAGATGTGATGTTCTATTTCTGGAGTACATGGGAGACTTGAAATGTTTGAAAGGCTTACATTGAATCTGCAGATACTGCCATTCTAAAAGTTGAGTCTTCTGCTATATTCTAGTTTCATTTCTGTTGCTGTGATAAAATAACCTGACAACAAGCAACTTAGTTGTTGAGGGTTTATTTGAGCTCAAAATTCCAGGTTAGGCCATCCCTGTGAAGAAGTCACAACAGCAGAAGCTTGAGACAGCTGGTCAGGGCACGTCCACAGTCAGAGCTGAGAGCAATGAATCTGTGCATCCTTGCTTACTGGCTTGTGGTGTTCAGCGGGCTTTCTTTAGTCTTACGCAGTTCAGGACCCCTGTCTAAAGGATGGTGCCACTCGCAATGGGCTGGGTCTTCCTGCATTAATTAACTTAAGACACTCCCCAGACACGCTCACAGCCCAACCCAATGTAGACAATCCTTCATTGAGACTCTCTTCCCAGGTGATTCAAAAAATTGTGTCAAGGGTACTACTGAAGCTGACCAGCACATAATCCACAGACAGATATATTCCTACGTATTCAGGGAGTTTTTTATTTCTTTCAACAACCTTTCACAAAGTTTCTTAATTATCTATCAGTGGGTAAGAGCACCAGCTGCTCTTGCAGAGGACCTGAGTTTGATTCCCAGCACCCACATGGCACCTAACAATTGTCTGTGACTCCAGTTCCAGGGGATCTCCACCCTCTTCTGACCTCCTCAGGCATTGCACAGCACGGCGGCCAGGCAATGCACTCAGACACGTAAAATAAAAATAACGAAGTATTTTTAAGAAAGTTTTGTAATTATCAATATTTTTTATTTCTCATCTACTTAGCTTATGCCAGGCATTTTATTCTTTTAGATAATTATTTTGTTTTGTCTCCTTTTGTTTTGTTAAACAGAATCTCAACTGGCCTCAAACTTACAATACAGACAAAACTGACCTTGAATTTCTGCCACTCCTGCTTTTGCCTCCTAAGTGCTGGGGTTTTAAGTGCCATGCCCAGTTTTATGATTTTCTGGAAATTGAAGCCAGGGCCTCACTCAGGCTAGGTAAGCACTCTACCAACTGTGGAACACCCAGCCCTCTCTTCCGGATGTTATTATAAATAGAATTGTCTTGATTTCCTCTTCAGAGTGATAACTGCTAGAGTTAGAAATAGTTTGATTTTGATTGATCTTCTATCTCACAACTTTGCTGAATTTGTTTAATGACACTTAATAGACCTCTCTCCTCTGTCTCTGTCTCTGTCTCTGTCTCTGTCTCTGTCTCTCTCTCTGTCTCTCTCTCTCTCTGTGTATGTGTGTGTGTATGTGTTTGTGTGTTTCTTTAGTACAAGTTCAGGCCAACTGGAAGTAAAGAGATTTACTCTTTTTCTTTCCAAAGTGGATATTTCCTTTTCTTGCCTAGTTGCTCTGGCTGGAGTTTCCAGTACAATGTTGAACAGGCCACAAACCATCACTTCACTTTTTCTTTGTTTGTTTTGTCTTGTTTTGTTTTTTTTTTTTAATTTTTTTTTAATTTATTTCGGTATGTGTATCAATGTACTGTCTGCATGCAGGTTTGTGCACCCGTGTCTTGCAATGCCGTGGAGGTCAGAAGAGGGTCTCGGATTCCCTTGGAACTGGAGTTCTCCTGGAATTGGAGTTTCAGATGGCTCTCGGCCGCCATGTGGGTGCTGGGGATCGAACCCGGGTCCTCTGTAAGAGCGGTCGGCGCTCTTAACCACTAGGCCATCTCTCCAGCCCCGTCTTGGTTTTGTTTTGAGACAGGGTCTTACTAGGTAGCCCTGGCTAACCTGGAACTCACTACATAGACCAGGCTGGCCTCAAACTCATGCCTCTGACTCTGAAGTGCTCAGATTAAAGGCACACGCCACCAAGCCTGGCCCGTATCAGTTCTCTTGCTCCTGATCATAAGGTGAAGACTATTCAATATGATGATAGCTATGGATTTCTCTCATTAATGCCTTTGATTCTATCAACGAGCCTTCTATGCCTAATTTGCTAAATGTTTTTGCTTGTTTTATCACAAAAATAATTGATTTTATCAAGTGAAAATAACTTCTGTATCAACAGAGATGATTGTGTGGATTTTTCCCTAATTATATTGGAAAGTTACATTGATAGGTTGATTGAGCTGTGTGGCATTGAACTCTGGGCTTCCTACAAGCTGTGCACATACTCTACCACTGAGCTACACCCCAACCTTGATTTTTGTTTTTGATTTATAAATCACTCTTGTGTTCTTGGGTGTCAGTGGTCATGGTGTATAATGTCAAGTATGCTGAGGGTCCGGTTTGTTGATAGCTAAGTGGAGCTTTTTGAATCATCATTCATAAGTGATAATTGTCTGTAGTTCTGACATCCTGTCTGCTTTGGTATCAAAGCAAAGCAGATGGGTTGAACTCAGAAATGTTCCCTCATCTTCTATTCCTTTGATAGTTTCAGAAAGACTGGCATTGATTCTTGAGCTTTCATTGTTCTTTGATTCCTGAAACAGTTTTTTTAAGGACTGTTTGTATTGGTCCATTTCCTAGTTCTTTGTAAGTCAGCTTAACAATTTGCATGCTGTTTACTTTTTTTAATTTTTATTTATTTTTTATGTGTATGAATGTACTGTCTGCATGTAGGTTTGTGCACCCGTGTTGTGCAATGCCATGGAGGTCAGAAGTGGGCGTCGGATTCCCCTAGAACTGGAGTTAAAGACGGTTCTCAGCTGCCTTGTGGGTGCTGGGAATCGGACCCAGGTCCTCTGCAAGAGCAGTTGGCGCTCTTAACCGCTAGGCCATCTCTCCAGCCCCGCTGTTTACTTTCTTTAGCAAACTGGTTGGCATCCAACTATCACCTCCTGTAAACCCTTCTATTTCTATACATCCAGCAGTAAGGGCTTAATTTTCACATCTGAAAGTAATTTGAATTATCTCTTATTTGCCCAATCTACCTAAGGTCTTATCAATTTTGCTGACGTTTTCAAATTACTAGCTTTTGGAGGATCTGGCTGACATCTGTCACCCCACTGATTGCCAGGATTGATGTGGCTGATCTGACTGGCGAAGCAGGTGCTCCCCTCCACCCCCCAGAGCTCACTGCTCCATATGTCCCTCCCAAAGTTGTGCACTTGGTCAAAGAGGCCCTGGCTTGGGTCAAGGGTACATAAGCAGCTGCACTCCCTGATAGAACCTCCAATGGGCTAACTTTTTTTCTATTTTTTTTTATTTCCTTCTTTCTGCTGCTTTTGAACTTAGTCTATCTCTTTCTGTTTCTTGAGCTATAAAGTGTGGGTTTTGGTCTGAGTTCTTCTCACATGCACGTGAGCTTCCTCTGGGCACTACTTTCATGGCTTCCATATAGTTATGCTGTTTTCCTTTTCATTCATCAAGTACTTTCTAATCTGCCTCTACTTTCTTCTTTGACCTAAACATTGTTTAAATTGTGTTAATTTACACACATAAAATCTAAGAAGCACAAATGAGAGAAAACATAAACCATTTGTCTTTCTGAGACGGACTTAATTGTTTAATATTACTGTTGCTACTTGCATCCATTTTCCCACAAACAATATAACTTCATTCTTCATTTTTTTGTTTTGTTTGTTTTTTACTTTTTGAGACAGGTTCTTTCTATAGCCAGAGCTGGCCCAGAATTCTCTACATAGATCAGGCTGCTTTCATGTCACAGAACTTCCCCTTCCTCTGCCTCCTGAGTACTGGGATTAAAGGGATGGGCCACCACACCCACTTCATTCATTATGGCTGAAAAAACTTCATTGTGTATTTTTAGATTTTCCTTATTCATTTCTCTGTTGTTGGACACCCAGGGTTTGTCCTCTATAACTTAGCTATTATGAACAGAGCTGCAATAAACAGATATCCATGTATCTGTTTGATATATTGACTGGTGTCTTTGGGTAAATGTCATGTGGTAAATTTATCTCTGGTTCCTGGGTTCCTATGTGAAAAGTCACTTCCTGTGCCTCCATCTTGAAGTGCTCTCCCGGCTTTCCTCTAGCAGCTTCAGAGTTTTGTTTTGTTTTGTTTTGTTTTGTTTCGAGACAGGGTCTCCCTATAGTCCCAGCTGGCCTGGAACTCACACTGTAGACCAGGCTGGCCTTGAACTCACAGAGATCTGCCTGCCTCTGCCTCCCGAATGCTGAGATTAAAGCCATGAGCCACCACGCCCGGTTCGAAGACGTTTCTTAGCCGCCATGTGGGTGCTAGGAATCGAACCCAGGTCCTCTGCAAGAGCAGTTGGAGTTCTTAACCACTGAGCCATCTCTCCAGCCCCAGCTTCAGAGTTTTATGTCTTATGTTAAGATTTTTATTTTTATGCAAAGTGAACAATAAGGACCTAATTTCATCCTTCTACTCACAGTTATTCAATTTTCCCAGGACCATCAGCTTGTTTGACTGTGGGAGATGTGAATGTAATGCACACGTATGTGCAGGAAACCAAAGATTGATGGCAGGTGCCTTCCCCAATCACTATCATATACCTTGAGGCAGAGTCTCTCACTGCACCCAGAGCTTGCAGATTAGGCTGGTATAGTTGGCCAGCTTGCCCAGGGATCCTGCCTCTACCTCTCAAGTCCTGAGACTAAAGTGGGCCAACACAACTGTCTACCATTTATATGGGCACTGGGGAGCCAACTCTCATCTTCATACCTGCACTTCATACCTCAGTTTACCTACTGAGCTATTCTCCTCCTCCCCCCACCCCGTTTGCTGAAGAGGCTAGAGGCTATCTTTTCTCCAATATGTATTTTTGCTGTCTTTGTAAAAAAAAAAATCAGGTGGCTGTAGCTAAGTGGGTTTATATCTGGTCCTTCTGCTCTGTTCCATGGATCCACATGGCTATGTGCCAGTCGCATACAGGTCTTGCTACTATGGGTCTAAGAACACCTCAAAACCAGGTATGGATCGTCAGGTGGGATAATCCTTACCTGTTCCTCCTTTTGGAGAGCAGATAGAAAATGATGATTGGAGCTTGCATGATACGTGATTAGCGTCTCTGCATAATCAGGACTTGCAACACCCTGATTGCTCCTTTCTGATTCTCAAAAAAAAAAAAAAAAAGGTATGGAAAAAAACCTCCAGCATTATTTTTTTTTTTTGCTCAGGATTGCTTTGGGTATTTGTAGCCTTTTGTGCTTCCATATTGAATTGTCAGGTTGTTTTTGCTATTTTCATGAACAGTGGCATTGGGATTTTAATGGAGATTGCATTGAATTTGTAGATCACTTCTGTTAAGGCAGCATTTTTCACAGTAATGCCTTTTTCAGTCCATGAACATGGGATATCTTTTCATATTCTAATATGTCCAACTTCTTACTTCAGGGCTTCAAAGTTTTCATTATAGAAGTCTTTCATTTCCTTGCTTAGACTTATTTTGAGGTATTTTTATTACATTTTATTGTGTATATATATATATATACATGTACATGTATGGGGGACACATATTTACCACAACTCAAATGTGGAGGTCAGAAGACAACTCGTGGGAGTCTGTTCTTGCTTTTCACCATGTGAGTTCCAGAGATTGAATCACAGTCATCAGGCGTGGCACAGCCACCTTTGCCCACTGGGTCTACGAGGTGGGGCGGGCTGTTTTTATTTGAGGCTGTTCTGAATGTGATCATTTCCCTTTCTTCCTTTTGTGTGTTTGTTATTGGTTTATAGGAATAAAGCTCCTGGGTTTTGAATATTGATTTTATATCCTGCTATTTTGTTGACAGTCAGTTCTAAGAGTTTTTCTGGTGGGAGTCTTTTGGGTGTCTTATGTGCAGCCGGTACATATACCATCTGCAAATGGAGAGACTTCCAGTTCTTCCTTTCCCATTTGTGTCCCTTTTATTTGCTTCTCTTGTCTTACTGCTGTAGCTAAAATGCCCAGCGATATGCTGAATGAGAGTGGAGAAAATGGTTTTAGTGGAAATGCTTTCATAATGCTAGCTGTGAGTCTGTCATATACAATCTTTATTATGTTGATATATGGTCCTTCTATTTTGAGTTTCTTCAGGACTTCTAGCATGAAGGGATTTCGGATTCTGTTAAATGTTTTTCTGGTGGCCCATGCCTTTAATCCCAGCACTCACGAGGCAGAGGCAGGCAGATCTCTGTGAGTTCAAGGCCAGCCTGGTCTTCTACATAGTGGGATTTTGGAGCGAGGCTCTACCTTCATCTGCAAACAACTATTGTCCTATTTTTTTTTTTTTGGTCTTTTCAAGACAGGGTCTCCCTGTAGTCCCAGCTGTCCTGGAACTCACTCTGTACACCAGGCTGGCCTTGAACTCACAAAGATCCGCCTGCCTCTGCCTCCCAAGTGCTAGGATTAAAGGCGTGCGCCACCACGCCCGGCCAGATTTAGTCTTTTTATACCGCCCCACATATCTTGAAAATACCACTTGTGCTTTCCTGTTGATTCATCTTTGTCCCTGTTGGAATGTTCTAATTCCTCCACCTTGTCTTAGCTCTAAGGCATTCTGTCATCTCCTTGATCCATTCTATCATGATGCTTTCCTTGGAGCTTTTCACTTGACCTACTGTGTTCTTCATTTCCAGTACTTCAGCTTGACTTCTCTTCAGTATTACTATTCCTTTACTGAGCTCCTCTTTCATATTGTATGACTGTCTTATTTCATTAAGCTATTTGTGTGTTCTTTTGGGGATCCATTTAGGAGTTTAATTGTGCCTTCTCTGATTTCTTTGAACATACTTATGAGCATTCTTTTGAGTTCTTTTTCTGTTGTTTCATCTAACTCGCTCTCATTGGAGGCCATTATAGTAGGATTCATCATTTGGGGAGGAGTTATATTGCCTTGTTGTTTTCCTGTTGTGTTTTACATTATGATGTTTGCATCTAGAGTCAGGCTGTTGGTTTAATTCACTTACTTTTTAACCTTTATCCTAAATTATTGTTATTTCTTCAGAAGGAGCATTTACACTACTCAAGGAGGGCCACTTTGGGGTAGAGTTACCGTGTTGTCTTCCTGAGCTAAATTGGTTGTCTTGGCACCAGGCATAATCTCTAGTACTCTCCTCCTATTAGAAGACTGTCTGCAAAAACAATCACGATCAAAGGGTGAGCCCGATATACTGTTTTTAATGACAGTACATAGTTGAGAATTTTTCTCTTTTTAAATAAATTTCTGTGTATTTCATACAGAACATCTCAATCTATCTTAATCACCTTTATACCCCTTTCCCATTGGCACCATGCCAGAGGCCCCCCTCACTAGAATTCATACACTTTGTCATTTGTTTAAAGGCCCATTGTGTGAAGTGAGAGTCCCTAGATGTTCCTCAGTGCAAATTTATCCACTGAGGTCTAGTCAGCCCACCCATCCAGAGCCCCTCTCATAAAGAGCAGCTCTTCCCCACCAACAGTAATAAGCTGCCAATATTTCTTCTGCTAAGACTGGAGTCTGCTGCCCATTTCAACAGTTCTATGCTGGATCTTGTCTGCTTGAGTTTGCGTAGGTCTTATGCATACTGACACCATTGCTGTAGGTTCATATGAGCAGAGTCCCAGGAATTTGTAGGATTATATTTCCATATGGTCACGCACCTCCTCTCTGGCTCTTATAGTCATTCTGCCCCCTCTTCTGCAATGGTCGCTGAGTCCTGGGTGAATGAAGCTTAATATAGGAGTCCTGTCCAAGGACCTACCTTTGCAGACTCCTAATCTCTATGCGTTGGCCATTTGTGCCCTTTTCTGTTCTTGACCCTCTGTTGCATGAGGGAGCTTCATTAGTGAGAGCTGAGAGCCTCATCAATGTCCTCTCCACCTTCAGGTCTGTTTCGTGAGCCTTAGTTGTAGAGGCTGCACTGTAGATGTGCGACCCAGATAATTGAGAATTTTTCAATAAAATAAAATTAAAATGTTAAGATGTGCAACCCAGATAATTGAGAATTTTTCAATAAAATAGAATTAAAATGTTAAGATGTGCAACCCAGATAATTGAAAATTTTTCAATAAAATAAAATTAAAATGTTAAGTTACCAGTCTGCAAAGGATTGAGTAATTACAATTGTGATTAAACATACTGCAAACTTTTGATGTTCAGAAATGTGTAAACAGTACATAGTCTTTTTTTTTTTTTTTTTGGTCTTTTTGAGACAGGGTCTCCCTGTAGCCCCAGCTGACCTGGAACTCACTCTGTAGACCAGGCTGGCCTTGAACTCACAAAGATCTGCCTGCCTCTGCCTCCCAAGTGCTAGGATTAAAGGCGTGCGCCACCACGCCCAGCTCTGCCCTGATCTTAATTATTTCTCTAGTCGTTAATTTTAGGTTTGCCTTGTTCTTGTTTTTCCAAGGCCCTATGGTATGTCATGAAGTGTTTTGTTTGAAATTGCTCTAATTTCTTTTTTTACTAAAAAAATTTGTATGCGTGGGCACATGCACCACAGTGTTGTGTAGAGGTCAGGAAGCAACTTTGTGGAAATGGCTCTCTCTTTCCACCTTTATGTGGACTCCAGGATTCAAACTCAGGTCAGCAGGCTTTTGGAACAAGCGCCTTTACTCACCGAGCCATCTCGCTGACCCATCGAATATCTTTTGTTATTTTTTATTTTATGTGTATTGCTCATATATATGTAAGTATACCATGTCAGGCAATGCTCACAGAGGTCAGAATAATATGTCTAAGTCCCTGGAACTGGAGTTATATATGGTTGTTAGTCACCATGTGGCTGCTGGGACCTGAACCCAGGTCCTCTACAAGAGCAGCCAGGGCTCTTAACCACTGAGCCATCTCTCCAGCCCCCCTCACCATCTAATTTCTTAATATAGATTCTTATAGCTACAAGTTTCCCTCTTTGGACTTCATTGTATTTCATAGATTTTGGTATATTTATTTTTAAATTTTCATTTGGTTCTAGGAATCTTTATTTTCATCTGGATTTCATCAAGGACCCATGCATTGTTTAATCTCTATGAGTCTGTGTGTACTCTGGGGTCTCTTTTGCTGTTGATTTGTAGGGTTTTTTCCAATGTGATCAGATAAAATATAATGATTTCAGTTTTCCTATATTTATTTAGAATTGTATTATAATATATGACCTATTTTAGAGAAAGTTCCATGAACTACTGAGAAGAATATATATTCTATGGTGTGTGGATGGAATACTCTGTAGATGTCCATTACATCCATTTGATGCAGATGCTTCTCTATTTTTTGTGGGCTTGTCAGTGGTGAGAATCAGGTATTGAAATCACCCACTATTATTTGTGCAGGATTAATCAATGACTCCACACTTAGTAATAATTGTTTTATGAAATTGGGTGCCCCTATGTTTGTTGTATACATGTTAATTGAAATGTTCTCTGGGTAGATCATTCCCTTACTCAGTACAAAGTGACCTTCTTATCTCCTCTAATTAGTTTTGGTTTGAAATCTATTTTTTTAAGATATTAGAACAACTCCTCTGTTTCCTTGTTCAGTTCCTTGGAGTGCCCTTTTCCTTCCTTCTAAGCTAAGGACAGCATTTATTTTATGATGGGATGCATTTTTGGAAGCAACAAATAGGATCCCGACCCTTAATCCAATATTCTAATCTTTTGATTGGGAAATTAAAACCATTAACATTCAGGGTTAATATTGAAGGTGTGTATTAATTCTCGTCATGTTGATTTTGTAGTGCCTGGTGCTTTCCTGTTCCTCATTTGTTTAACTATTATTCTAGCATAGTTTGTTCTTTATCTGGCCTCATGGATGTGTTTTCTTTCTCTTTGGTCTGGAAAATTCCTTCAAATGTCCTCTGTAGAATTAGCTTAGGGGTCATCAATTCTTGCAGCCTGATTTTATCATGGCAAGTTTTTCTTTCTCCTTCAGTCATGACTGTTTGGTTGGATACAGTAGATTTGACTGGCAATTGTTGCTTTCAGAACTTGAAAATCATTCCAAGTCCTTCTCATTTTTAAAGTTTCTGTGAGGAAATCTGCTGTTATTATGATGGGCCTGCCTTTCTTTTTATTATTTTTTAATTTTTTTAATTATTTTTTTATTTTATGTGTATGAGTGTACTGTCTGCATGTAAGCAGGTACACCCGTGTCATGCAATGTTGTGGAGGTCAGAAGAGGGTGCTGGATTCCCCTGGAAATGGAGTTAAGACGGTTCTTAGCCACCATGTGGGTGCTGGGAATTGAACCCGGGTCCTCTGCAAGAGCAGTCAATGCTCTTAACTACTGAGCCATCTCTCCAGCCCTGGGCCTGCCTTTCTATGTGACTTTCTATTTCTTTCTTGTTGTCACTTTCAATATACTTTCTTTGTTCTGCAGATTTAGTGGTTTAATTATGACAAGGGAGGTTCTCTTCCATCTCGATTGTTTGGTGTTGTACATACTTCCTATGTCTGGTCAGGCATCTTTCTCTAATTTTAGGAATTATTCTGGTATGATTTTTATTGAAAATGTTTTTTATGCCTTTAGAATGAATTTCTTATATGTCCATGGCTATTGGATTTGGTCTTTTCATTTAAAATTTATTTTTTTATTTATTATTTTTATTTTATGTATATGAGTGTATTACCTGCATGTATGTAAATGCACCAATGTTCTACAATGCCCATGGAGCTCAGAAGAGGGCATCAGATTCCTCTGCAACTGGAGTTACAGATGGTCATTATCTGCTATGTGGGTGCTGGGAACTAAACCCAGGTCCTCTGTAAGAGCAGCCAGTGCTCTTAACTGCTGAGCCATCTCCCTAGTCCCAGATTTAGTCTTTTTTTTTTTTTTTTTTTTTTTTTT